>CM076936.1:8864013-9464013 GCA_039566165.1 Maruca vitrata | reverse complement strand
GGAATTAATTAGTGTAATAGTGTGTTTGCTTTAATAATACGTAAGTATTATCAAACTGAGATAACTATAACTTAGTTTTCAAAACATCGGTAGTATTCATGTTAAGTGTTTACTGTAGGTATTTATGTTATTTTAGTCATGCTGTGTACACTGTCTAGCCTGTACTAACCTACACATACTCGTAGATACGTAATGATTATGATTACAATGTAATTATGATTGTGTCAATAAATAAAGTAGGGACGACAGTCGCCAATTGCCACAGATAACATAAACTATACAGATACCCCATCCCATACATTAAAACGTAGACATCATAACTCGGGCATCTCTCGCGCCATGTCTGTTTTCCGTCTTGCACACCAGATGTCGCTAGAGCGAGCGAGCCATTCCCATCCAGTGTAAACGCATGTCGAAAAAGCACATCAAAAGATGTCGCTGTAAAGGCTCCCAAACAGCTTTGACGTCACAGGGTCGCGGAATGACAATACGCACGCGCGAGTAACCGAACCTCACACAAGAGCAGGGTTGCCTCCTTTTAAGGAAAACGTCTCGCGCGCAAAATGCAAAGGGCTGTTTACTGCGACATCGCGACAGTGCGAAAGTGTACCAAAACAATATGTTCGTGAAGTTGATATTGCTTTGAAGCTACGTGTCACTTGTACAAAAGGAGTTGTGAGGGCCTTTTTCGATAGAACAATGATTGTTAGGTAAATTATTTATTAGAACATTTTAATCAATTATTATTATTTTTAGTTATTGTATTGAAACAGCTAAGGTAATTATTAGATATTGAATTAATAAATATTGTTATGTAAATTATTACATAACAATAATAATTTAATAATTTACTTCACAATATTTATTAATTCAATATTGATGAGTCATTATTATTGTCGTTTTAATTTAATAAAAACGTCAATAATAAAATAGCAGAGAGCGTGCCGTTAATATTTTAATCTGTGTAACAGCGCCGTGTGCGCGCGGCAGCTAGGGCATCGAGCCCGGGTTTACCCGGTCCTAAAAACCCGGGTTTTTCCGCGTTTTACGAGTCACAAAAAACCCGGGTTTGAAAAACCAAAACCCGGGTTTTTCGGGTTTTTTAAATTCTTCAAAAACACGAACTATTCTGTAAATGTTGGTGTTGCCATCACCATCAGGTGATCCGTCTGTTCGTCGACCACCCATCATCATCATTATCAGCCCATTTTCGTCCACTGCTGGACATAGGCCTCCCCAAATGCACGCCACTTCTCGTTTTCGGCTACTCGCATCCAGCTCCTACCAGCCGTCCTGCGCATATCATCACTCCACCTGGCCTGAGAGCATCCTACACTTCGTTTCACTACACCCATTTACCCCAGCAGTTCTCAGTTTTATGGCTGATGGCAGCGCACTGCCACCTCAGCTTGCTGATGCCATGAGCTATGTCGACTTTGGTTCTCTGCTGGATCGCCTAACTTCCCGATTTGATTTGATCCCGCAGAGAAACACCGAGCATAGCTCTTTCCATAACCCGCTGAGCGACTTTGAACTTGTGGACTAGCCGTACCTTCAGTGTCCACGTTTCGGCTCCATACATGACGGGTAGGACGCACTGACCGTCTTTAGGTTTTGTGGGATTGACGATGAGAAGACTGCGTAGTTTCCCAAATGCCCAGCTCAATTCATCTATTCAACTCGTCCTCAAAGATGTTTCGACCCAATTGCAGAGTCTGCCTAAGGTACACATATTTTTGAACACCTTCGAGGACGGTGCCGTGAACGTGACCTTGGTTTTGTCCAAGTTGTCATCTGCAAAGCAATATCCATTGCTATGCAGATGACAGCAGTGTCCACCCACGTTATTTCGGAAGACCTGGGGTAAAGCAGACCGAAACCAAGGAAAAGAGGAACCTTCTTCTCGCCGACCTTGACGGCGTCTTGAAGCGCATTTCCGAACCGGGTGCATGCAATCTTGTCTATTTCCATGCCAAGAAGACACAGGTGTGTATTTTTGTGGTAAAGTGTCTCCTTTCTTTTCCCATTCTACTTTTCAGAGCCCTTTCAGGACAATACAGGATAGCCTTAGCATCCTGGGCATCGATGTTCGTTGCGACCTGAACCAGCGGGATTACAATGAGAGCGTCATTAGAATAGCCTCCCGCAAACTGGGGATCCTGAACAGAGTGCAGCGATTATTCACACCGGTGCAACTCTTTGTATAAGGCACAAGTTCGCCTATGTGTGGAATATTTCTCTCACCTCTGGTATGGCTCCGCAAAATACTTGCTCGATGTTCTCAATAGGTTGCAGCTATCCGTGTTGTCGGTGATCTGGAGGTATCCGAAACCCTGGAGCCTCTACAATCACTTGGAGACATTGCCGTTCTAAGTGTTCTCTACCGTCTCTATAATGGGTAATAATTTGAAGAGCTATTTCAGCTAGTCCTTTCTCTCCTTTCCACTCCCGAACGACACGTGCTGGACAGTGATGCCACCCACATACGTTGCAGGCGCTGCGCTTCCTCACTTTTCCTGATGGTAAGTGATAGTGAGATCCACATATGAGGTCGACAGGCACAATAGACCAAAATAAGCTCTCAAGGGCGCATTTTTGCACCTCGCACCTCACACCAGGCGCATTAAAGGCTACGACACTGTTACAGACACTTCGAGATCACCGACAATACGGATAACACGTCACTGCAACCTATCGAGGGCATCAAGCAAGTATTTTACTCTTGAAAATAGCTTGCAGACGTGGTTTAACACGGAAATGGGTAGATAGTTCTTCAAAAGGGTTTTGTCACCCTTCCTACTCCACGCTTCCAGAGTTCTCCCTTCGAACAGGACAGCGTTAAAAAGCCTTTGAAACTCCTCACTACGGATTTACCTCCAGCTTTTAGCATGTTTCGTAATAGAAAGAAAAAAATTAACCAAAAACAAAAAGCTCGATAAAAGCTCGAAAACCGGGTTACCCGGGTTTTAGTTACTTTGAAACCCGAAAACCCGGGTTTTGAAAATTGAACGGGTTTTCGATGCCCTAGCGGCAGCCCTCTGAGCTTTAGAGCAAGCGCTAGTGATTATATTCTCTTTGGCGCGGCGCGCGGCCCGGTTGTCGGTAGGCTATCATCGCGCGCAAGTAGGTACATATCGCGCCGCGCGAGAGTCCGACAAAACTTTAGGCGTTGTAAAAATGTATTTAAAATAAAGTTGTCATTTAATTATGCGTAGTGAACCAATTGATTTAAATCAAAATGTAATGGTGATTTATGACAATACAGCAATATCTAGAATGTACTTACGAAACGAAAACGAGAAGATACCTACTTAAAAGTTCACGATAATGTATGAGTTAAATAATTTATCTATATCATGTAATTAAAAATTATATCCTTTCTTCTCTGTATGGCTGATTGGCTCGATGGCGTATTGGATAGTGCCCCTGTCTCATGCGTCAAGAGTCGTGGGACTCGTGGGTTCGATTCCCACTCGGAACAAAAATTTGTATAATCGAACATCGGTGTTTGCGCCGTTTTAGTGTGTGCTATTTATATACGTACACAAATATTTGTTGTCGACACACCTCTATCAGCGATTACCTTTCTTCAATACAAGGGAGCGAGGTCGGAAATGTCGTATATTTAAGTTTATTTGTGATTTGTGATACAACCACTTACCACGGATCGGAACATTAAAAGTGATGTTGTGTGATTTTATTTGAATTTATATATTTTTTGAGCCAAAACTCGTAAGTAGTTAAGAGAAAAGTATTTAATATAAAGATTTTTATGCCTGAATATTGATAGTTGAATATTTTTATTTGTTGTTTTAGTGCTATTCTATATTCTATGTAACTTTTTACTTAAACCCCGTTGCGGAACGTGGTTTTATTTTTATTTTTAAGTATTGTATTGAAACAGCTAAGGAAATTTAATTTACATAACAATATTTTATTAATTCAATATTGATGAGTCATTATTATTGTAGTTTCATTTGAAGTTAAAGTAATTCCGAATAATAAATAAGATACGTATTTACTTGCTCAAAATACTTAATAAATGCAGACTCCAGATTCTTAATTTAATAAAAACGTCAATTATAAATTAGCAGAGCGTGCCATTGTGTGCGTTCGCCCAGCAAAAAAGTATCTCCTTTCAAAAAAATAATGATGCAGATGTTCTGTGCCTTATCTCGGATAATTCTGCCTGAAATTTTTAATTTGTGCCTCTAAAGGGTTCGGAGTTATTTAAGATTAACTGATTCTGCTGCACGAACGTTCGTCCAGCAAAATATTTTTTCTTTTTTTAGTCTAGCTGGATATAAAATATGCAAAAAGTTAGCTTACATACGGCTGTAAATGTGCCGTAAAAATGAAATTTGTGCCTCTTAAGATTTAAGAGATATTAAGTTTGGGCGAACGTTTTGGCGAATGCTATATATCGGAAACGGTTGGACCCACGTCCCACAGTGATGATTTTTTTTATACAGATACAGTATATTTGTGCTCAAATTTTAATAATCATGACTAGCATGGTTTAGGAGGTATGATTTTTT
Source organism: Maruca vitrata (assembly GCA_039566165.1). Lineage (NCBI taxonomy): Eukaryota > Metazoa > Arthropoda > Insecta > Lepidoptera > Crambidae > Maruca > Maruca vitrata. The sequence goes on along the minus strand of CM076936.1, from coordinate 9,459,475 downwards.
TTCCTAGGAAATGAAAAAGACGAACATGACCAAGGACTTCGCGTTAGTGCCGACAGGTACCTATTATGTATTCTCACGATCCTATAAAGTTTTGCCGGCCTGCTACATATCATTGGCGAGTTATTAACGAAATTGTATTTTTTTGAGGATATTTTGATCCAAATTACTTAGAACAGGAAAACGCTAGTTTTTATTTTATTTTTATTTTTTATTTATTTATTATTAAAACAGAATGAGTTAGATAACTATTTTTACATTCTGACCCACGTGACACATTTTCTGTGAGCTGGCTTATTACATTCTTAAACAATAATTTTGCCTTATTTTAAGAATACGTATACAAAATAACAGTTCAATATACCCATTAGATTAGACAAAAACGATAAAAAACCATCCGAAATACTTTTGGTAGATTAAACGACCAAATTAAAAAGCGGCCTCACGATACTTCAAACTTATCTTCCTTATTTGATGGCGTTGTAAAGATATTTAAACAGTACAGATGCGTGATGAATTGTTAAGTTGGAACATATTCTATAATAGAGACATTAAATAATATTTGTTTTTTTTGTTAAGAATTATACCTACACTATAATTTGTAGTGTATTATTATATATTACAAATTAATTGTCCGTAATCAGCTATTTGATTGTATGCCTATATAGCGCGTTCATTAAATGACGACATTCATTGAATAATTAGACCGAACATTTAATTTTATTGAAAAAGCGTCAGTCAACGCAATAAACTAGTTAGCAGATTGAACAAAGAGGTCGCTTTTTTATGTTTACTCAAATTTTTCAGGTAATCTATAAAAAACATTTCGAATGGTTCTTCATCATTATTGTTTTAATTAACGGGTATACACACAAAAATATTTTGCGGTTGTCTAAGGACAATAAAATTAATATATCTTTATTGAAAAAAAAACACATTTTAATAAAATATGTTCTAACTTAACAATTATGCAACTATCTGTAGTATTTTAATTTCATTAACACCATCAAGTACGGAAGGTTAGCTTGAAGTATCCTGCGGCCGCTTTTTAATGTTCACTCGAATTTGGTCGGTTAATAAAATATTTCGAAAGGTTTTTTTTCATTTTTGTCTAATCTAAGGGGTATATTGATATAAGGCACAAATTGTTGTTTAAGGATGTAATAAGCCAGCTCACAGAAAACTAGCGCTTCCTATTGTAAGTAATTTGGATCAAAATAACCTCAAAAATACAATTTCGTTAATAACTCGCCAATGATCAAAACTTTATAGGATCGTGAGAATATATAATAGGTAACTGTCGGCACCAACGCGAAGTCCCTGTTCATTCGAGGGCTAGAGCCTTTTTTAATTTTCTAGGAAAAAAAATCATAACTCCTGAACCATGCTAGTCATGTTTATGAAAATTATACGCACAAATATACTGTATCTGTATAAAAAAAAATCATCACTGTGGGTCCAACCGTTTCCGATATACATATAGCATTTGCCAAAACGTTCGCCCAGCAAAAAAATTAATATCTCTTAAATCTTTAAGAGGCTCAAATTTAATTTTTACGGCACAATTACAGCTATCTTTTTGCATATTTTATATCCAGCTAGACTAAAAAAATAAAAAATATTTTGCTGGACGAACCTTCGTGCAGCAGAATCAGTTAATCTTAAATAACTCCGAACCCTTGGAGGCACAAATTTAAAATTTCGGGCACAATTACTCGAGATAAGGCACAGAATATCTGCATCATTATTTTTTGATAGAAGCGCCGTGTGCGCGCGGCAGCTCTCTGAGTTTTAGAGCAAGCGAGTTCCGGTCGCGTCGGTCGGTAGGCTATCATCGCGCGCAAGTACATCTTGCCGCGCGGGAGGCGGACGAAACCTTAGGCTTTGTTAAAATGTATTAAAAATTAAGTTGTTATTTTATTATGCGTAGTGAACCATTGAATAAATCAAATCACAATTTAATAATGGTGATTTATATAGAATGTACTTAAAATGAGAATATGCATAAAAGTTCACGATAGAAGAAATTCGAGTTATTGTGTTAATAATATCTATATCATATAAAAAATATAATATAGTATTTCTTCTCTGAATGGCTGTTGGCTCGATGGCGTATTGGATAGTGCCCCTGTCTCATGCGTTAAAGAGTCGTGGGACTCGTGGGTTCGATTCCCACTCGGGTCAAATATTTGTTTAATCGAACATCGTTGTTTGCGTCGTGTTTGGTGTGCTATTTATATACGTATTTTTAAGTTTATTTGTGATTTGTGATACGACTACTTACCACGGAATGAACACAATGAAAGTGATGTTGTATGATATTTATTTTATTTGAAATATATTTTTGAATCAAGGATGCGATTTTTTTCCAATTTTTAAACTAGATAGTTGAATAGTTTTTGTTGCGTTAGGGAATATTCATTCCTACAATTCGGAGAAATGTTACAAATTATTAATCTAAGGTAGAGATTAATCATTCTTGTAGTTGATAGTCAAGTTACTCTTATATTCGTGTCATATACCTATTTTCAAATTATTTTTTTAAATTATACAAAAGAAATTAAATAATCTAGAATTATTATTTATTTAATATAAAATGTACGCGAACAACGCCATCTAGTTGATGACTGACTGTTGTCAATTTATTTACTAGATGGCGTTCTACCAAATAAGCACTCACGAAAACTACAATTTTTATTGCAAATTTAAATTTATGAAAATATTCATCTAAAAGGGTTTTAATTTATTTGGTTATTTATTATTATATTTTTAAATACATGCTTTTATATTTTTAATGGTTGGATTTATCGTTTTCTGGGATTTGCATAATCATCATCAACGAATGAATACTCGTGTCGCCATCTGTTGTAGTTTTTGGGAATATCATTTTCAATGTATGGGATGAGACCCCATGCTATTGCCAAATTTATATTAATAATGCGAAAGTATCTATCTATGTTGGTTGGTTGCGTCTTTATATTTCACTTTTAACTACCGCTATATGTTTTTTGTATACGTGATAAACCCATTACCAATTGATAGCGAACATCGTGGTAGCAGACAGTTACTCATACGCCGAAGACAGACGTTCAACACCCGGGGACGTAACAGCTTCAATTAAGTTATTTTTGTGGCGTGATTTGATTTATTATTCTATTTCTCAGCTACCATGGTGATGAAATCAGTTTTTATAGGTATGTTAAGGTGTGGTGTAAAAGTATTTTGTTATTTCAATGTTGAATTCTACGTAGCGTCGTATTTTTTCCGCGTGGAAAAGCAAGAATTTTATTGACGAGGATCAAATTGAGATTGACAATTGGAAAGAGTGGAATCATACCGCTATTTTACTGTTGCGACAGCGGAAACAAGTCAACAACAACAGTCAACAGTCAGAAAATAACAGTTTTAAACAGCTGAAAATATTTAGTTTTACTAATACTATACTTTACTTAGATCCCTAACTTCCAGTCATTCTAACACTCTTCTCGACAAATAAAGGCATTAACTAGATAAACAATTTAATGATTGGCACGCCAACTTTCAGTTAGTGACCATGAGAATAGACAAATTTCAATTACGATATTTGAGTCAAACAAACGGGTTAAACCGTGACTTTCTCAGTTGACCCGTGATCATGGCGCTTGCAACAGTACAGAAATATCAGGAGCTTATTAAAACAAAACAACATGGTAAACATCCCGGACATACTTACTCTCTTTTCTAACGAGAGTACTCTACTCTACTCTTTTCTAACTAACACCGCAAAACTTAGCGCGTTACTAAAAAAAATAATTCTGAATAGTCACTACATAGTATAAAGCAAAGTCGCTTCCCGCGTCTGTCTGTTCGTGTATGCTTGAATCTTTAAAACTACCCAACGGATTTTGATGCGGTTTTTTAAATAGATAAAGGGATTTAAGAGGTGTATGTACATAAGTACATAATATACCCGAAAGGAGGGCGGGTCACTATAGTATTTTTCACCTAAGATGGAATGTAGTAAGTACCATTCTACGTATACGAACTGCATAGGTACTTTTTTAAAATTTTCTATTACATTAAATTAAACTAATCGATACTGTTTCCCTTTTAAAAGTTTAAAATGATTTATTTTAATATTTTTCCTAATGACGCCGCATTAAAATGAAAAAAGTGTGCAATAAAATTATTTTCGTTTGTCAAACGTAAAATGCGTGATTCAGAACACAATGAAGTGTCACAGGGATCATCTTAGCTGAAAAAGAGTATGTATAGTTTCTCATAATATCAGACTTGTCTGTCTGTCTGTGACTTACATGTAACCTCTTCAGCAGTCCCGTGTCGGTGTTGGAGGTGGCGGACTGCTTCGCGGTGTTCCAGAACTGTTTCTGTGCGGAGTAGCGGTTCATGGGACATATCTTGAACAGGCAATCTGAAATAGGACGTACATCAGATACCAATGGGGAATATGCACACATTTTTTTTATTATAGAATTCAATCTTTAATATCGAAGAAATATGAATGTATTTCTATTTTTCAATTTACTTTAACGACAAGCGAGTTAAAGCTGTTTAAAGTTCCCGGGTGGACAGAGAGATCCGATATGGCAGATGACGTCACAATTACACTACGGCCATACGCGATCCATAAAAAACTCCGTTTTGTAAGAAAGAGATAGAAAATTAACTTTAATTCCTTATAAATCCTTCGTTTGTGAACCGATTTTCATTTTTATTTCACATTTTAGTATATTATGTTTAAGCCTTTTTTCATAAGTTGTTGAAAAATTCAAGATTGCAGATTTATGCATATTACCCATTGAAGGCGCGAATAGCGCAACCCAGGGCAAGTGCCAAGGGCATCTCCTGCTCCCCTGCATTGACTTCAACTGATTAGTTTAAGCTGGAGATATTACAGTTAGGGAATGCATGCATGTTCTCCGCTCTCCCGCTAGTACGGTTGTAATGACGAGGCTACTCAAAGCCTGATGGCTTTGAGTAGCCCGTAGTCAATTTGAAAAAAAAACAATCCTCTTTGATTACACACACAAAACTAATCTTGCGAGATTTCGTAATCAGCGCGTTGTCACAGTATTGTTATTCATAAACTCCCGTGATTTCGCTTCAGCCCCAATCTCGCGAGATTTGCATTCACTAATTAAAGTGTTAAATGAACACGATATCCAAACGGGGAGAGCTATAGCAGCCTATAGACAGCGCAGTACATAATGATTGTGCATAGATGACAACTAGTAGTTCATCAAATGTTGCCTTACGCTTACTTATGGTTTAGTGAGACGGCAATCCGACATGATCGATGAATGATCAGTCGCAGGACCAACGGCTTAAAGCCGAGAACCAGGGAACGCTTGGAACTCATAGTGCTTGCCACTAACAGACCAAACATTATCAGGAAACTCCTAGGTTACTTAAAGAGAACACTCCCAATTCGCTTTAGTGTAAATATAAAACATTAATTTAACTAAAAGTGCCGTAAATATCGTTTAAACTTGACAACAAAGAGTTACCTAACATGAACTTTAAAACTTCCGAGCACTTCGGTAGAGTAGCGAGATTCTCTTAAAAAGATCCAAGAAAGTCAACGCCTGTAGAATGGCTAAAGTTTTAAGTGTGCTTAAATTTTTGATATAACTTCTCCAGATATGAGAGTGAACCAACACTTATTAGTATTAAATGGGAAGGTTACATTCACATTATGTGTGTTCAGTGGAACCCTTAAACATAATAGAAAACCAAAGATGAATTCGGGGTGAGAGCTATTCGCTCCCTCGCAAGTCCGGTGATGATGACGAGGCTACTCCAAGCCATCATCGTATGTTAGTTAGGAAAAAAACCAAAGATAAATTCTAACTTTCGTGGTAAGGTTCGTCACTTTTGTCAGAATTGGTGATCAATATGTTAAGCCGTTGGTCCTGGGCCTGATCTCTTCGATAAACGTCTTACTTAAGTAGAAGATTAGAGGAACAAACGCAGTATGCTTTGTGCACTATAATATGCCCAGTGCAGCCAAATACTCTATCTTCATTGATGATGATGGCATCTGAGTGCTTCACTCAGTACTTACCCCGGAACTTTTTGGGTGGATCAGTCAGGTCACCTGCCTCCGGGCAGACCACACACCTGTCATCTACCAACCTGTCGGCAAATATGAAATGATCAATATACACAGGTATGGGTACGTAAATCACCTAAAAGCTTGAAAAGTTTTATCTGTATATATTTACAGAAAACAAAATTCAAGTACCTAAACAAAAATAATTTAGGCAATTCAACATCTTGATATTTTAAGGCATAAACTGCGGTCGTGATCAAGTTTCTTATCAGCCAGCAATAGAGATGCGCAAATCATGTCTGGAACTGGATTAAACATGGAACGGGTAACTTGCCTTCCGGAACCAGTTCCGGTAAAATTTCAGTTCACGGAACTGTTTAGTTCCACCGATATGTTTGCAGGCTCGTGCGCGTAGCTCTTTCCCTACCGGCGAAGCGGTCGGACATGCGAGGAACTGAACATGTTTACCGCGGCGCCGCGGATCGGAACTGTACAGATCCAGTGTCGGACATAGTTCCTGGAACTACACCTGTCTAGCCAGCAATCAGTAGTAAGGCAAAACAGCTGTCAAAAATGTAGTTCATAATTAAATAGTACAATTAAGCCATCACTTACCCCAAAGTACTGAGGAATCCTGAGACAGTGCCCTCCGCGTGCAGGGACACTATGTCCCCCTGGTGCAGGAAACTGTCCCCCATCTTCGCACCTACTCCTTACCCCCACCATGCAACAACACCTGGGAACAATAACAATTTACTCTTATTCTGCCTGTTGACCTCATATGTGGATCTCACCATCGCTTACCATCAGGTGGAGTGAGGTCTTGGAGAGCGATCAAAGAGAGAAAGAGAAAGGCTAACAAGAGATCTTGTTAGCCTTTTATAAAAAAAAAAACTCTAAAAACCGTACAGCCTCTTGGCATGAGCAGATTCTCATTGCAAGCACAGCTAAGGACTGTTTTCTTCAAAAAAAAAAAATGAACTATGAAAATCAAGAATCATACCGCCTCACATCATGACCTCGTGTATTCGATGGAAAGCACGCACAAGCCATCGGTCCAACGCCCGATCTCCCTTCGGTCATGAAAATTAGCAGACCGTATTATCGAAGTAACTTGTGTTTAAAAACATACTTTTGCGTCCTAACCGAATTGCCGCACAATTATTTACCCACGAATTTTTAACTCAATAGAGATTGTATATTATACTAGCTGTGCCAGCGACTTCGTTCGCGTTTCCCCTGTTTTTTACACATTTTCCATTGTATCCTTGCTCCTATTGGTCGCAGCGTGATGTTATATTTCCTAAAGCCTTCCTCAATAAATGGTCTATATAACGCAAAAAGATTTTTTCAAATCGAACCAGTAGTTCCTGAGATTAGCGCGTTCAAACAAACAAACAAACAAACTCTTCAGCTTTATAATATTAGTATAGATTATGTACTGTACCAGTATATCATTATCTACCGGGCGTGATTCACAGCGCCGATAACGGACTGATAAGCACATATTGAGAGCTAATTAACCGGTCTCGTGTTTGTGCGGCCACGGCTGCGGGTCAACATTCAACTCCCTGAATTGTAAATAGGTTCGGAGTGGGAAAAATAGGGCGTAGAGTAGCACTTGATCTAGATTGAGTGACTTCTTTCAGTGTGAAATTACGGAGGTCGATAGAAGAGGGTAAATTGAGAGAGAATAGAGGGTGAATTGCTTAAAAATCTGTTTCTAGGATGCTCCCACCTTTTTGTAATTTCTTATTTGTCTTATCTTTACCTAAATATTTCCATATCGCTTAAAATATTTCACCTAACCTAAAATCTTAATTATTTGAAGCGTTTCTAAGCAAGTGACAGGCTTTTGAACCTTTAATAACTTTATATACGATTCAATGTACTCTTTTAAAATCTGTGAGCAAATATTTATCTTTGATAAAGATAACACCATCATACTTAAAAGATCGACGGGACGAATTGAGAATTGCTAGTTTAGGCCTTACGCAAACATCTCGAGAAAATTGGCAATATAGCACAGACGATTGATGGCATCTTGAAACATTTAGTAAGAGCTGCCTCCCTATTCTCAGGGTTTTTTAACGTTCGGATACGGAAAAATCTATGCTCTATCACTCGTTTAGGTAAGATACATAGAGCATAGCTACCGAAATCAGATTCTGTCATTCGTGTTGGAATCGGACTCGATGTCTTTAATTCATCACACGTTATTCTTATGTTCAAGAAGTTTTATAACTAAACAGAGCAAAAAGCACGTATGAACATTGATACTTCTCATTCATTACAAACTAATTTCTAATGTCGTCATCTATCGAGAAAATACCGCGTAAACCTTACTACCATTATTATTAATCTCGCTATGCAGAGTCCATCAACTCCGTAAACCACATTTAGCCCAAAGTTCAAAGTGTAATTTTTGTGTCCTTTTGTGCAACATCGAATCCTTTACGAAGAAGCGTGAAAAAACCATTTTTATTTAATCACACAGACGTCCAATTCAGATAATAATTTGTTACATTACCTCTAATAGTAATAGAGACAAGCCTGTAAGTCTCCCTTTCGACCTATAATACCTACTGCCTTTGTAGACACTTTGACCCATATGAGGACGATATAACACCGTCCCCAAGGAATAGGTAGTCAGAAAACGTAAGCAACCAAAGCACTCATTATAATGGCCGTCCGCACGGAAAATTTGTAGTGGGGTAAAAGTAACTACCTTTTTTGCCTTGCTCAGTGGTTCACTTATTGAATTAGAGGAAGCGGAAAGTAGTGGAAGATTTTTTTGCTCTTTTAGGGGCCTGATAACTAGTCAGGTTTTCTTCAACTATTTCAGTGTTAGTGCCTCGTTGGTCTATTGGTAGCAAGTGCTGCGTTAGGACCGAGGTCGCCGGTTCGAGTCCGGGGTCAGGCAAATTTGTGTGAGTTTTTCTGTAATTTCTGAAATTACTCAGCCCGGAGTTAGGAAGTTGGCGGTTGAACGCCCGTGCCTCGGAAAGCACGTGAAGCCGGTGGTCCTGCGCCCGATCTCTCAACGGTCATGTCGGATTGCCGTCTCACCGAATTATGAGAGTAAGGGAATAGAGAGTGCACTTGTGTTTGCGCGCACACTTCTGCACTATAGTATGTCCTGCGCACTTGGCTGATCTCAATTGAGATCGGCCGCCATGGCTGAAATCGGTCGGACGCCTTATTATTATTAGTGCAGAGGATTTTATTTCGACTTGTTTGTACGGTATTGATCTTAAAACACATGACAAGTGTTACTACATTGCTATCGCGAATCTACAAAGTCCAAAAAGAGTACGGTAAGTAGCATTACACCCGAGAGGGTTAACGATCAGTTACAATAAATGTCAGACTGGTCTCTTTTTAGAATATAATGGATATAAGAATAAACTTGCCTTTAATAAGAACAAATGAAAGCCTAAACCTAACATAATTGGTTGGGCCATAGAGAAATAATTTGTAGATCATAATAACAGTGTAAAATTCTCACTTTCCGAGGAAATTTTACAGTGTAAATAGTCCTCGAAAAAGGATAATATTATACTCAGCCAAATAAAGATGTCGCTACAACTATTAAGATAAATACAACAAGGTACAAATTGATCCTTACTAATATTATAAATGCGAAAGTAACTCTGTCTGTCTGTCTGTTACGCTTTCACGACTAGAGTACTGAACCGATCTAAATTAAATTTAGTACAGATATAGTCCAGAGCCCGAGAAAGGACATATGCTACTTTTTACCCGACTACGGCAAAGCAAAAGGAGGGTTATGATTTTGACAGGCTATGTATGTATGTATGTATGTATGTATGTATGTATGTATGTATGTTTGTATGTATGTATGTATGTTCATCTGTTTCCACATAACTTCTAAATTGCTTGTCAGAATTCGACAAATGACATATCATTAGAAGCGTCTTAATTGTCCGCTGGTTATAGGCTATATAGGGTTTCACAAAATCTAATGTGGCGCCCACTAGCGGACAAAACATACAGAGTAAAAAAAATAAAGTTAAGATAAATACGCCGTGTTTGGTATCATTGGAAAGCGCTTTACTTGTACATTTTAAATATATATATATTACTAGCATTTGCATGTGACTTTACGTATATTCATGGACTGATTGCATATAGTTCACATCTTTTCGTTCATAGCTTCTTTACTACTTACTAACACCAAAATAGTACAAATAATAAAAAGTTAAAAAATAAAAACCCAACTACGACAAAAAACGACGCTGAAAAAGTATAAAACAAGACTTTTAGAACATACAATACTATTTTGAAGTATGCAATATTTACTATGTAGAGATAAGTTTTCATGTTTGGAAAGGCGTAGTCACACGTTCCATACACAAGTACCTACCTACCGTAGCACTTTGACAACGTGTGACTGCGGTTTTCCAAACATGAAAACTTATCTCTACATAGTAAATATTGCATACTTCAAAATAGTATTGTATGTTCTAAAAGTCTTGTTTTATACTTTTCAGCGTCGTTTTTTGTCGTAGTTGGGTTTTAGTTTTTAATTAACCTACCGCGCTATAAAGAAGTAATGTTTTACCCGTTAAACGTCTCTACGCGGACGGAGTCGCGGGCGGAAAGCTAGTTAGATATAAATTAGACAAATTTTAGAATTTGTTAGTTAACAACTCCAATACGATGTCTTGAACGCATCACATTATAAGGTCATGGTTTCCTACAGATAATAATACGGTGTGACATCTGATGGAATCCTTCGTAAGTTATGAGCATTACTGCGACCAGCCAACCATGAAATTGGGTAAAGTAGTCTTAACATTGTGATATAGCATTATCTAACTCTGTAGATTTGCACTAATGATATTAGAGTGATCGTATCATGGACAGTTGCTTTCTACGAACAATTGCAGCAAATCACTGATTCTTTCTCTCTTAGTATTAGATGATATGATTTATAAAGAATGCTATGTGTTATCTAAATTATATCATCCTAGCAACAATATTCGGTCTATTGGTTGCCTGCCACGTCAATGCAGTATTCGTCGTTCAACCATTAGGACAAATAGATAGACGCTCTGTAATCCGTCTAGTATGCTAAGCTCTAATAAATATTATTGCACGTCCAGCTGAAAGCTTAATAGACTTAGAGTAGGTACCACCAGCTAAATCTTCAAATGTTCCATTGAATAAGCAAACTAGGTGATATTTTTACTGGACAGATATTGCCTTGTCCTATTTCACTCACCAGCTACCAGCACATGCTCAGTACAACTCCACAAGCTTCATGAGCAGCTTGAGCATGTCACAGGCGAAGTAGAACAGGTGGAGGACCAGCTTGTACCACACTCGGCGAATGTCAAAGCACCAGTAGAAGACCACCGCCACCACCGCCACAGCCGCACAGTACCACAACTTGCGTCTGTCCCATAACACCATCGGTACCCTTTCACTGAACCACCGACCCCAAATTACCAATATTCAACCTTAACCATCCTCATATAAGGTCCAGTTTCCCTCAAGTGAAGTCAGACAGCTGAACTGAAGCTTTGCTTCGCGAACCGTGTAGAACTTTTTGTGGAGAATATTATGTTACGTGGAAAAGTTTAAATTGGATACGCTTTTAGCCACCACTTTAATCAAGAATATTTTCCGCAACGGAAAGGGAAAATTAAATTAATAGTATCTTGAATAAAACATGACTATGATCAATTGGTAACACAGAAAATGTATTTGCTGAGCATTTAAAAACACAAACTACATAGATGACCGTGTTACTCTAACGACATGGTAATGGATGCAACTTCGATAGACTACTACGAGGGATTTGATGGTCAAGTTCACAATTTTTCGAGCGCGCCACCAAAGTCGGCCAATGGGCAATAAATATTATCAAAGACTAGCATTTTCCAGCAGCAGATAAAGGCCAATCAATACGTGGGTGCGTGTTGTCTAATCAGGCATCTATGGGGCCCGGCCTATATTTAGAGGGACGTGGACCGTGCCTTCACGCTGCTAAGTCAACTGACCTGGATTGAGAGGAGCCTTTTATTTTTACAAGCTTTTATCCATTTGTAAAATGTAAAAATAAACTGTTACAATGTTCAGCCTGTGCCAAAGTATTCAAGTGTGAAATTTTCCTTAATTTATTACATTTTAGGAATGTATTAACTCATATTTGCTCGTGTATCCTAATCTATTGTATCTATCCAGTCGTAGGAAGTGGCTCCAAATTAGCATTGAATTTATATACCCCATACTGAACCCATAATCACTGATAAAATATACCTATTAAACCTTGCATAAACTATTCTGAGTAAAAGCTTTAAAATTTTCAACTCCATACAAAAATCCTCCACACTCCTTAAATAGGTCAGAGCAGTATGTGTTTGTATGTAATATTTGATGGTGCATATTATTCCCAGTAGCAGCGTATAATATCTAACTTTTGGTAGGCGTTTATTTATACCCAGCAGTGGGCATGCATTTGCCCATACCATGATATCATTATCACTTATCTTCCAGTTGTAAATAGATTTAGTTGACCATTTAAAATGAGTTTCACATCAAAGAAGAATACAATAGTCCTTTTATGGAAACGAGTTATCCAAAAAGTACCTTTTAAACCCTTTCAAGATACGGAACAGAATTGGCAATAAATTCAATAGCTCCAATGAAGGGTGGAGTGGGTCATTGTAATTCCGCCCAGAACTCAAATAAGAAAGTACTTTTAGGCTTTTCAACTTTGTTTCACTTAAACAGGCCAAGTTTGTGAACACGACTTAGTATGCTTTACTTTACGTAGGCTTTCAATATTTATTATTCTTGTTAATATGTCTGGGTATGGATAAATTACGTAGATTTAAATCTGAGTCCAACACCAAAAATAAGTTTAGTCTGTTAGATCGGAAACTGCTAACTTGCTGTAAAATGTACTTTTATGTGTGCAATAAATAAATAAATAAATAGTTAATTATACCTCCAACGATCTGTGTAAGTCGGCAGCGGCGGAAAAACATAGGCTTTTAGATAAAGACAGTCTTGTTTATTTTTTAAACACACTAAAAAAAGAGTAAGGTATTCTTTCTTTTTGCAAATATAAGAAAAGAAGAAGTAAATTCATCAATCATTCATTCATATCTGAACGACCAAAACAGCAGAAAAGCATTGAAAGAGGAGTGAGATATTCAAGATACCGGTTATCCGTTTGGTGATTTGTCAAAGCGAAACTAGTATGTGAAACTATTTGGACAGATACGTAATCGAGTCACGGAATGGCTTTAGAGCCTCATCCAGGCATTGGAAGTACTTTATAAGCAATATAGACTACATATGTGACTCCAGCAACTCGAGAACCCACAAATCGATATGCCACACGACCTACATACTTAGTCGTATTCCTTGTTCCAAATCAATTCAAAGTTAATGTAAATTCAATCAAAACTTTCGACCTTCAAGAGTTAAGTCGTCAGAGATTTCATTCGAGATTATTCTTTTATCAACAATTCAATGGATCCACAAGCAAAGGATTTGAAGATTAGGGAGTCTTTTCAGTTTTCAAGTCAGAGCGGAGCAAACGTTTTTATTGTTTGTATAATTAATGTCTCAAAAACGACCAGCTGTTTCGCGATGTCTTTGCGATTCACGCAACGTGTATTTTGTAAATGAGATTTTAAGCAAGCGAAGTTGAGTAATGTTTCCAGAAATGTTAATTCAATTTGGTTTTGTTTATTGCCACGTGTCTCTTCGTGATGTTTGTTTGCGTCTCAATCGTTCCATTAGTACGGCGTTTTATATTTGATTACAGTCATTTTGCTAGTTCAAACTCTCCGGACCACTTTAATCCACTTTATCACATATCACAGAGGCTGAAGACTTTAATTCACGATGTTCCGACTATTGCAACGAACATGAAAGAATGTACTGACGGCGGGAACATCGCGTTTTCAGTCTAGGGTTTGTTTGTGAGAGCATGAGTGATGGCTGAAATAGCCTTGTCTACGCTGCGTTTGTTATTCCTTGTGTTCCGTTAATGATCTGGGAAGTATCATCGCACTTCTAGGACACGGACGGACTGGAGATACTTGAGTCTGCACATAAAACGTCATCGCTAGTCCTTTGATGATTTCAACGACGCAGTTTAAACTAATTCCTTTTTTTTCATAACTATCATATGATGATGGCATGGAGTTGCCTCGTCATCATCATCTCTGACCCCTAAACTTCTTACTTATATTAAGGTTCTTCTCTAAAAGGGTAATCATTGAACCACGAATTTGTTGATTCTGGGATTTTCTAACATGAAATATGTATACTAGTGCAAGCACACCTATTCTAGTAAGTATTCGATAATGAATTATGAGTTATTATGTTTTCCCCCCTGTATTCTGTACGTGTTCACTCAAACTTGAAGTTAAATAGCTCACATTTGAACACGTCTTACAATTTAAATATCCCTGCCGCCCCTTCTTCAAAATCGTTGGAACGACTGAAACGACGTGTGTCACCGTAGTACAGAGAACCTTAAAACAGCTGTTTTACATACATATTTTAACAGTTGAGATTTTCCTCAGCATTCACGACCGTGCACAAGCATTATGCTGAAGACCGCGTTTGCAAAGTTTCCGCACTTTCTTAATAACTTACTGGTCTGAATTCAGCTATGGAACATTAATTCGCACACGTAAGAAGGTTCAGTCCCTCTGCAATTACATTTTATATCGTTTCTGCTACGGGATAATCCGATGGGCCGACGTTTACATGAATACAAAATCTAGCCATTATACGCAAATTCCAAAACAAGGAATTATGGGTTTTATCATATCGTACCTGAATATAAAATTGCGTGCGAACACCACTTGACCCTTTACACTTTAAAGGCAATTTATTAAGCATAGACTATATTTGGAATATTTCAGACATGCCCCTTGAAAAGCAATTTAGGCAAGAGCCCAAGTATTATATTGTACGCAGGTACGAGCTGAACGCCGAGTAGGGGTGTTCGATATTGATTTCATAATTGCTTTGGTAGGTACGTAATTACTGAGCAGTATCTATTGTTCAATTAAAATGTTAAGTGCGTATGAGGTTAGATCCTAATATTTTCATCGTAAGCCTTTAGACTCTAACACCAAAGTTTAGAGAGTCAGGCAGTCAGTAGTACTGACTGAGCAGCCTAAGTCTGAATGGATTATCGTCTTCCCAATGAAAAAAGAAAAAAATATTATTTATCCCCCTAAAGCTAAGACCGTTTTTTATATAAAAGGCTAACAAGATGACCTCACTCCACCTGATGGTAAGCTGTAGTGAGATCCAAATATGAGGTCGACAGGCACAATAGATCGTACTGAGCCTGTCGCACTCACGTTAAAAATTGTCCTTACTAAAGCTCAAGGACTATCTCTAATGGCTACCATTTAAATCGGTTCACTCGTTTTGGTATTACGCCAACAGGCAACAGACCAAGATTCGTAAGATTAATGTATATCGATTTTGACACGGACAATTTCCCGAATACTATCTACTCCGCCCCAAACCTACTTCGAAACTTAAGCACCCCAAACGCCACATTATTATGAAGCTATGAATAATGGAAACAATAACATGTCAACCCTGCCGCACGTCCCACATCCCGAACCATTTAGCTATAACCCTCAAAGGGAATGCGGATCCTCGAAAGGCCTTTACAGTCTAGGGTCAGCTTGATAGCTGTGCCCATTGTTAGGTCTAGTCACTCGTGAAGATGTAGGCCTATTGTTCTACGACAAAGCATTTCTTTGCATTTTTCAAATCTCGAGGAAGTACGGAAAGGCCTACTACATTTTTTTTTGTGAAAAAGAAATACGAGCATTATTAATGACGTTGATTAACAGATTTGGTTAAGACTACATAATTCTTTTGCAAATGGCTCCACTTCATAAAACAGAATACATGGTCAATCATGGTACTCGTACTACTAAAAAGTAAATATAATGAGATTGATCAATGAGGACCAAAACGGTAGGCCTGTTGTACATGGCACGTTTTCTCAACCGTAATGATTCATACAACACTGGTTGGTAACGTGCGAAGATTACGGCGAACTTACCGTAGATTTTCACGGTGCACAATTGTACACATACACAGTTCTACGGTACGCCAGGTACCAATGTGTTTTTCAAATTTGATTTGTAATTCATATATGGTACATATGAATTCGACGCTTTAGCGGTGAAGGAAAACATCGTGAGGAAACCTGCACACTTAAGAAGAAATTCTAAGGTTGTGTAGTCGACTAACCCGCACTTGGCCAGCGTGATCGACTAAGGCCTTATCGCCCTAGTTTAGGGTAGGCCCGTGCCCCAGCAGTGGGGACGTATATGGGCTGATGATGATGATGACAGTTGTACGGACGGGTCAACTGTATAAGTGCCCAATTTCACATCCGCGTAACGCAGTTACCGCCCTAAGACCAAATCTATTCGCTTACCCGCCATCACAGCTAACGAACGGATCTTGCATTCGGACAAACATGCAGTTCCAATTGGCTATCATAGCGAAGACGCTATTAGTCCGGCTGTGAATACCAAAAGGGGATCAATTGACCGAGTGGCCACTACAATGAACGTTCCACAGTGCATCAAATATGGTTATGTAAGTGTTTGCGAGCTGAAATCGTGACGGCGACATGACGAGATTCCAAAGACGTATGGCGTTCATTCATAACGATATAATACTGTGGGCTAAAAAGGTCGTATAGATATAGCTGATTGTATGGTATGATTCAAGCCGGTTGAAAATTTAAAATGAAACTTCGCTGATACATCAGCGATCACAGATCCTTAAAATTCCTTTTTAACCCCCGAAGCAAAAAGAGGGGTGTTATAAGTTTGACGTGTTTGTCTGTGTGTCTGTGTCACCATAACTCCCGAACGAGTGGACCATTTTGATTTTTTTAATGTTTGAAAGGTCATTTAATCGAGCATGTTCTTAGCTATGTTTTATTCAAATCGGTTAAGCCGTTTATAAGATAAACGCATATGCGACGCGACAAAATTAAATCAAAAATGCATACGTAAACGGTCAACAGCAGGCCAAGATAACCATTTGCAGTTCAAAATTAGCGGTTATGTCCCCGACATAAAGGTGGTACAAAATTCCGAGTAGATCACTAGTTTTGACACAGTTTCTAGTTTTGACAAATTACAACCGAATACAGAAACTTTATTGAAACATTTCTACTTAGGCTGATTTTAAAGACACGCTGACCGCGCGCTTTCCATCAGCTCTGAAGGTCCAGTATGCACAGGGATATAGGCGGCGCCGACTCTAAAATCATCCTTAGTCTGAAAAGTTTTTTTTTAAATTAAATCTTTTTGAGCGAGAGCGAAATATTTAATGATCGTTTCGGTATCCAGTTATTACTGTCGAATATCTTTCAAAAAGTAACGTGTCATGTAATTTCAGAAATCGTCTATTAACCTTAAAGTAACGTATCATGTAATTTCAGAAATTGTCTATTAACTTTGACATGCGAAGGAATTTCATGAAATCTACTTGCAGAATAAAATATTTCATTTCATTTCAACCATTTCAGCTTTGGGAAACAGAAACGGCACATGCCAATTTAGTTAGCCTTGGTATGTATTCATAACGACTAGCTCGTTACCCTACTCGCTACGATACCATCTCGTAGTAGACCGTATTCGGCATAATTGGTAACATACACTACGCTGAACGTGACTTGAATTAAAAAAAACTGTCAAGTGCGAGTCGTAGTGTGTCGTGTGGACGTAGATGGGACAACTTTTTAATTGCATTTAAATGTTTTTTTTACAGTTTCAAGAAGCTAACATAAGTTCCTAGTAAGGTGATTAAAAGAATTAGGGATAAAAAGAAGGTAACGTCTGAGTTTAATCTGAGTCTGAGTGTTATTAGATAAATTTATTTATTTGTATCCACTGTAGATTTGATTTCCGTAACACAAGTGCTTAAGCTGCTTACCACGGGATCAGATCAATGTACGTGATATTGTCTAATATTTTTTTAATTTATAGTCCTAGAATGGAAGTCGCTCCACTGACAAGACGAAGTTAAGAACTTACTACTTATCAATCATATCAGTGACTGGACGCACAGTACTATAACAATGCTTGTGTCCGCAACTGTACCACTTTTTTACAATGAACGTCTACGCAGCCCATGCAGAAGATGGCTATTTATTACTTTCATAAAAGAAAACTCGATTAATTTTAATTACTTTTAAGTACAGGTACTCTCGTATAACTGATAATTAATAATAAGCAGCCGTGCGTAAAGTTAACAGGATTTTCGAGCGGTTTTATGGAGAATCAAATCAAAACCACTCGAGCATCATTAACAGAACAAATTGTTGTTCTAGGTAATCAATGATATTAAGCACCAACTACCTAAAATTACATACTAACTGTGTCGCAGTGATGTAAATGGATATGTTACGGCTAATACCCGAAGTGCGGCTACACCTAGGTTTAGCCGGCTAGAACTAGGTGTAGCCACTTACTCTTGGCTAAACCTAGGTGTAGCCGATTGTTTTCGGCTAAAACTAGGTCTAGCCTTCATCATGCCGGCTACAACTAGGTCCAGCCATTCCATGTCGGCTAATACTAGGTTCAGAGAATCCCTGTTGGATAAAACTTTCCCCGCGTCACACTCAGGACTCACAGCATCTGCAGCAGCAGCGCGGGGTGGAGGGCGTAGCGAGACACGCGCCTCTGCAGGTTGTGAGCACCAAGTGCTGCTGATCTACTGCAGGTCTACTAGCGAGTGTGACTCATAGCGTCTGTACATAGTTGTAACTGCCTCGTTGGTCTATTGGCAGCAAGCGCTGCGTAAGGACCGAGAGGTCCCCGGTTCGAGTCTGCGGTCGGTGAAAATTTGTGTGAGTTTTTCTGTAATGAAATTACTTAGCCCGGAGTTAGGAAGTTGGCGGTTGAACGCCCGTGCCTCGGAAAGTACGTTAAGCCGGTGGTCCAGCGCCCGATCTCTCATCGGTCATGTCGGATTGCCGTCTCACTAAATTATGAGAGTAGGGGAAAAGAGAGTGCACTTGTGTTTGCGCGCACACTTGTGCACTATAATATGACCTACGCACTTGGCTGATCTTAATTGAGATCGGCTGCCATGGCTGAAATCGGTCGGACGCCTTATCTTACATACTTAGTTATAGCCGGCATGCTTTCGGCAGAGCTTTTTTAGATATTACAAAAACATCCAATAATTAGAAACCAAGGTAGTTTTTCATTATTTTAAATCAAATTGTAATAAATAACACATATTGTTAGGAGTAAATTGTTAAGTACAATAGGAACAATCAGGAACATTTTTTTTAACAACAGACAATAGTTGCATATTATAATTTTAGAGAATATAATTATAAATCACAGGTTTATAAAGTAACATTTTGAGTTGCACACAATACCAACAGCTTTGCAGAGGCACTTTATGTAGCCACATTTGGTTTTGTAGTTGCATGTTTTTCTAATTAATGGATGTTTTTGTAATATCTATAAAAGCTCTGCCGATAGCATGCCGGCTATAACTATGTAAGATAAGGCGTCCGACCGATTTCAGCCATGGCAGCCGATCTCAATTGAGATCAGCCAAGTGCGCAGGACATATTATAGTGCACAAGTGTGCGCGCAAACACAAGTGCACTCTCTTTTCCCCTACTCTCATAATTTGGTGAGTCGGCAATCCGACATGACCGATGAGAGATCGGGCGCAGGACCACCGGCTTAACGTGCTTTCCGAGGCACGGGCGTTCAACCGCCAACTTCCTAACTCCGGGCTAAGTAATTTCATTACAGAAAACTCACACAAATTTTCACCGACCGCAGACTCGAACCGGGGACCTCTCGGTCCTTACGCAGCGCTTGCTGCCAATAGACCAACGAGGCAGTTACAACTATGTACAGACGCTATGAGTCACACTCGCTAGTAGACCTGCAGTAGATCAGCAGCACTTGGTGCTCACAACCTGCAGAGGCGCGTGTCTCGCTACGCCCTCCGCCCCGCGCTGCTGCTGCAGATGCTGTGAGTCCTGAGTGTGACGCGGGGAAGGACGGAAGGCTTGGCGGGACTCGCATCTAAGTTTTATCCAACAGGGATTCTCTGAACCTAGTATTAGCCGACATGGAATGGCTGGACCTAGTTTTAGCCGGCATGATGAAGGCTAGACCTAGTTTTAGCCGAAAACAATCGGCTACACCTAGGTTTAGCCAAGAGTAAGTGGCTACACCTAGTTCTAGCCGGCTAAACCTAGGTGTAGCCGCACTTCGGGTATTAGCCGTAACAGATACAAAAATACGTTATCTAAAAGCATTACATTACATGCACTTATTAAATACTAGCTTTCCGCCCGCGACTTCTTCCACGTAGAGACGTTTAACGGGTAAAACGTTACTTCCTTATAGCGCAGTCGGTTAAAAAGTAGCCGATAACCTTTCCTAGGCTCTGGACTATATGTGTACCAAATTTCATTTAAATCGGTCTAGTACTCTATGCGTAAAAGCGTAACAGACAGACAGAGTTACTTTCGGATTTATAATATTAGTAAGGAAGTAAGGATTATCAATACGTACAGCAATAGTATGATTCTACCACACCGGTCTAACAAATGTGCCAATCACAAAAATAGGCCAGGAAATTCATAGTCAGACCTCTCACGAACCCTCACAGACAATTATCGGTGATAAACACAAAATATTCTTATTTTTAAGTGTCATCTAGGTTATCTAAAGTCTGAATAGCCTAAAGTCCAACTCACATCGAATATCTGCCATCTAAAAATAGCTCGCGCCGAAATGCGATGAAATATTGAATTTAAATACGAATCATTTATTCAAATCGCATTGTATAGGTAACGGCGCATCTCGGGATCGCGACCTCACGATCTATTTCGCTCAGTTCGTCATTATGACTAATATTTAGTTATTTGTCAGTGTTTAGACTAGACAGTTATTCGCGCCAATCAACCTAGATTAGTATCGAATTATATTATACCAGATTGTTAGAAAGGTTTTGTATTCAGAAGGCTACCGCGACAACTTCTAAAAGATACATTTGATTGGTTTTTTTTTATCAAAATTAATGAAGAAGTATTAAATTTTATAAGTCAAGCATAATTTTATACAGCACCGATTTATGTTATTGAGAGATGTACTAATAAGTATTAGAGCCAGAAATAGACATATAGGCAATTTTTTTACTGACTTTAGAAAAACTAATATGACTTGTGAATTTTTATGTAATATGATTAATTTATTTACAACTTGACGTGCAAAAGTATTTCATGAAAATCTATTTGCAGAATAAATTATTTCATTTCATTTCATTTTACTGGGATATCTAGTTTACCATGTTGTTTTCCATTAACGAGGATATTTTGGCACTGTTGATGCACGGCCATGATCACGGGTCAACAGAAAAACAACATTGTAATTATTACGGTCATATTAAATTTTCTCATGTAACCATAAAAGCTTGAATTAAAATATGTTATACTGCTTGAGAGAGTAGTGTTTTAACGATAAGTTAAACCGAGTGGTTAAGGTTGTTGCTTGCCATGCGCCGCGTCGCCAGTTCAAACCCCGCCACGTACCACTGTGTTTTTCAAATTTGAAATTTGTATGGTATGTACGATGATTATTCGACGCTTTAACAGTGAAGGAAAACATCGTGAGGGAACCTGCACACTTAAGAAGAAATTCTAAGGCCTAGTTTAGGGTAGGCCCGTGCCCCAGCAGTGGGGACGTATATGGGCTGATGATGATGATGATGATGAAGCATGTCTATCCCTGGTGGGGATCTAACCTACGACTCCGTTTGCATTGGACAGGGACACTATCAAATGCACTATCGATCCAGTCTCCATAGTTTAACACCGTGGTCTAGAAACTTTGAACTTTACAAGTGGGCTTTGTACCGAGTACAAAAGGTATCGACGTAGCATCGGGTTGATTTCCCTGGCGACTTTTCGGAATACTTCGTTCACGTAATGTAGGAAGCTCGATGAAAGCTTTTCGACCTTGCTCATATCATAAGTCCCGCAGGGATATTAAACTTTGAACTAACTTCGGAAATACTGAATAAATCTTGATTTATCACTTTTCGATAATGTCCATTAGATGAAGAAAGTTTCTATCGCAAAGGGGAAAATTAAATTTTCAGATCATGGCGTATGGTAACTTATGTTTGATGAAGTACAAGCCAGTTGTGACATAAAAATATTTTACTTGCGTCATAGGATTAACGAAAACAAAATTTCTCAAGCTCTTTTCGCGAATGACCATTCTACTATGAGTCCCTATATCAAACGCAAACACGACAGGCGTGTAAGAGTCATATCCTAAAACTAGGGCGCATTTTATTATAATATACCTATCCTTATATCATAGCTATATTATATGTTAGCGACTGAACATGCAAAGCATAACAATACAATACCGACGCTTAGATGTGAGGAGCCATTATAACAATTCGACAGTGCCAAGCATACCCTACATCTGTCTGGCGCTAGTCCGATCATAAAGCGACTTGTAAACTGTAAAGCTGGCAGGCCACGAAAACAGCGGTAAAAATAAAAATAAGGCGTCCGACCGATTCCAGCCATGGCGGCCGATCACAATGAGGGTTTTTTTTTATAAAAAACGACGCTGAAAAAGTATAAAACAAGACTTTAGAACACTGAACTGAACAAAGTTGCTTATGTAGTTCCAAGTAAATGGACACAGTAGACTCTACCAAAATGCTTATGTTGAAAATTGACAATAATGTCATACAATACTATTTTGAAGTATGCAATATTTACTATGTAGAGATAAGTTTTCATGTTTGGAAAACCGCAGTCACACGTTGTCAAAGTGCTACGGTAGGTAGGTACTTGTGTATGGAACGTGTGACTACGCCTTTCCAAACATGAAAACTTATCTCTACATAGTAAATATTGCATACTTCAAAATAGTATTGTATGACATTATTGTCAATTTTCAACATAAGCATTTTGGTAGAGTCTACTGTGTCCATTTACTGGAACTACATAAGCAACTTTGTTCAGTTCAGTGTTCTAAAAGTCTTGTTTTATACTTTTTCAGCGTCGTTTTTTGTCGTAGTTGGGTTTTAGTTTTTAACTTTTTATTATTTGTACTATTTTGGTGTTATTCTGTTAAGTAGTAAAGAAGCTATGAACGAAAAGATGTGAACTATATGCAATCAGTCCATGAATATACGTAAAGTCACATGCAAATGCTAGTAATATATATATATTTAAAATGTACAAGTAAAGCGCTTTCCAATGATACCAAACACGGCGTATTTATCTTAACTTTATTTTTTTACTCTGTATGTTTTGTCCGCTAGTGGGCGCCACATTAGATTTTGTGAAACCCTATATAGCCTATAACCAGCGGACAATTAAGACGCTTCTAATGATATGTCATTTGTCGAATTCTGACAAGCAATTTAGAAGTTATGTGGAAACAGATGAACATACATACATACAAACATACATACATACATACATACATACATACATAGCCTGTCAAAATCATAACCCTCCTTTTGCTTTGCCGTAGTCGGGTAAAAAGGCTAACAAGATGACCTCACTCCACCTGATGGTAAGCGGTAGTGAGATCCAAATATGAGGTCGACAGGCACAATAGATTGTATTGAGCCTGTCGCACTCACCCTGAAGGCCTGCTTAAATGCCGTTTCACGCCCCGCCTGAAGAGCCCGGGGTCATAGGAGGGAGGGAAAACATGAGCTGGAAGGGCATTCCATGCCTTAATGGCACGGGGCAGAAAAGAGGAACTAAACCTCTTAGTCCGAGCCACCAGCGCGCAGCGCCTGCATTGTATGTATGGCAGCGCGGCGCAGCATGTGTCGTTCGTGTGTGGAAAGGGAAGGCAGGGACTAGCTAAAATAGCCCTTCAGAGCATTTCCCATCATAGAGACGGTAGAGAACACTCAAACTG
Source organism: Maruca vitrata (assembly GCA_039566165.1). Classification (NCBI taxonomy): domain Eukaryota; kingdom Metazoa; phylum Arthropoda; class Insecta; order Lepidoptera; family Crambidae; genus Maruca; species Maruca vitrata. Next base: position 9,435,436 of record CM076936.1, on the reverse strand, counting down.
GCAATGTCTCTATGTAATTGTGGAGGTTTTAAGGTTTCGGACACCTCTACATCACCGACAATACGGATAGCACGTCGCTGCAACCATTCGAGGGCATCGAGCGAGTATTTTGCGGAGCCATCCCAGACGTGACAGCAATATTCCACACATGGGCGAACTTGTGCCTTATAAAGAAGGCAGAGTTGCACCGGTGTGAAAAATCGCCGCACTCTGTTCAGGATCCCCAGTTTGCGGGAGGCTGTTCTAATGACGCTCTCGATGTAATCCCGCTGGTTCAGGTCGCGGCGAACATCCATGCTAAGCATGCTAAGGCTATCCTGTATTGGTAAGGGGTGCTCTGAAGAGTAGGATAGGAAAGGAAAGGAGACACTTTACTAGAAAAACACACACCTGTGTCTTCTTGGCATTGAACTTGACAAGATTGCATGAGCCCCATTCGGAAATGCGGTCCAAGACCCCGTCAAGCTCGGTGACAAGAAGGTTCCTCTTTTCCTCGGTTTCGGTCTGCTTTACCCCAGGTCTTCCGAAATAACGTGCGTGGACAGTGCTGTCATCCGCATAGCAATGAATGTTGGGTTTTCGCGAATGAGAAATTCACTAGATGGCAATACGTAGGCGTGAGGTCCAACTGCATCATGATTGGTTATTTTTGACGTGACATTGACAGACATGTCAATATTCACCAATCATGATACAGTTGGACCTCACGCCTACGTATTTCCATCTAGTGAATTTCCCTTTCGCGAAAACGCTCATTGAGATCAGCCAAATGCGCAGGACATATTAAAGTACACAAGTGCACTCTCTATTCCCTTAATTCGATGAGACAACAATCCGACATGACCGATGACAGATTGGACACAGGAACACCGGCTTATCGTGCTTTCCGAGGCACGGACGTTCAACCGCCAACTTCCTAATTGCGGGCTGAGTAATTTAATTACAGAAAAACTCACGCTATTTCGCACGACCCGGGACTCAAACCGGGGACCTCTCGGTCCTTACGCAGCGCTTGCTACCAATAGACCAACGAGGCAGTTAAACAGCGATATAAAAGCTGCGACTACATAAGGATATCGCGAATTATCCTGCTCTACAAAACGACTGACAAAAAAAGTTTTTTAGAGAAGATTTTCATAGTGCTTCTTAATGTAGCCACGGAGTGATAGAAACCGTACATTTAGTATGGGAGACCATTAACTACAGGAAAGCTTCTTACAAAGTCTTACTTATGATTTTAGGTAAATGAGTTGCTTTGCTAGTACAGCACTAGTCTTCGATAAACTAAACCGATGAATGAAATGAAATAATTTATTCTGCAAATAGATTTTCATGATAATGTAATTACTAATTAGCTATTAGTATTGTCATCGAGCCAAAATTCGCATTCGCAAGTTATACGAGGACGTGTTTCAAGTTTTGACCTTTTGCATACCAAATGGCCGTACTATGACGTCTTAAGACATAACGTAGGACATTGAAAAAAAAACTTTTATTTTTTTGTAATTTCACCTTAAGAAATACAAGTTCACTTTTTTATAAATATAAATATGTCAATACATAATGTTCATTAATGAAATGGAGACAAAGTAATATTCTCCAGATACCGCTTATTTTCTGAAGATATAACAATCTCGTATACTGTTTGCAAACTACCGAACATCTAGCATATAACCACAACAACTACACTCCGTACCTATATCCTTTGTCTAGTTGAGGCACTGTCATATAATACCGCTACTTGCAAAATAATAGTGTTGAAGCCACAAAATCAGTGGATAAAGAGGCGTAATAAATATATATCGACCTGATATAGAGGCCTAGCTATGGGTAAGGGCACCCAAAATATTTACTAAGAGATATGTTTTTGGTTCAAACTGAGTGCAGGATAAGTATACGAGTACAAACATTAAGCTTCTTCTTCTTCTTATAGTATGGCGGATGAACAACCCGGTGTCAGAGTTTACACCGCCCGTAGGCCTCTGACATTGCTTCACACACCGTTGAAAAATCTCTCAGGTGTGCTGGTTTCCTCACGATGTTTTCCTTCACCGTTAAAGCGTCGAATGATGGTACATATGAATTTCAAATTTGAAAAACACATTGGTACCTGGCGGGGTTTGAACTGGTGACCTCTCGCATGGCAAGCAATCATTTAGCTCGAGACTTTCGATTACTCGTATATTTAAATAACAGAAATCAATGACTTGGCTATTAAACCATTTAATTAACTGGGTTTCGATTATTACAATCATGTCCGACTATGTAAGCATGTCTGTTAAAAAGGCATTTCAGCCGAATATTGATGACGTCATAAAATGTAATGTAAATTAATGAGAAACGCATCGATTTATAAAATGGTAACCGTTATACAGAAGCCCTGATAGCTTGAAAATTGATACTGAAAGAGGTCGCAGTTTAAATTACTTAACATGATAACGATTTCATTTACTAGGTACTGTTAATTTAGATTGCATTGAGTACGGAACGTTCAATTTGTTATACATATTTTTAACATCTACTTGATTTTTGTATTTGGCTCGGAAATTTCGCTATTAAGGTCAGATTAATTAAACAATCACTGAAATACATATTTATTCAATACGTATTACAGTTCAGTCTTGCGTTATCAATGTGGAATGAAAGATCAGAAGAAATGGTATTTATATCGAGATACGATTTTTTTTTATAAATGTACTTAAAATTCCAGGCATCGCGCCCAGACGTGCAAACCCATTACACCAACCAACAGCTTTTTGAAGCTGTTCGTATTAAAATAGCAGGTGCAAGCTTTAGCACTGAAAAAAAATAATTTACTACTACGTATCGTTACATATTTTCTCTTTATTATCTGCATACGGAATTTGGTTCCATGGCTCTAAATAACCTTGCAAACTTAACTGTTTATGAACGAAATTTAGATCTAAACATAACCACGCCGTCTTTATGGCTTCACACGCTCAGCATAGCCAAATGTAAGATCAAGACAATGCTCTACGCGAGTCCAACGCTCGTTTGTATCTGAACGAATGTTTACGCTTCGCCAAAATTAAATAAACCATATCCCAGTTTGGAATGTGATGAATCGAGTCTCCTGTTGCCGCATTTTTTCGTTTGTGACGTGTATGTGTTTTATTAAAGCAGAAGATACTCGTGTAGACATTGTAGGAATACGCTTTTATTTTGTCGAATCTAAATATATAAAAGAAATGGACTGACTGACTGACATATCAACCAGCCTAAACGGCTAAACGTAGGCACTTGAAATTTGGAAAGAACGTAGCTTAGGTACCGTAAAGGTGCACTAAGAAAGACAATCCCGAAATACCCACGGATTCGGGAATTAGCTGGAATATCCTTATGTATGAAAAATCTAAACCGCTTAAGTTAGACGCTTGAAATTTGCATGCAGGTACCTTAGTAAACTTAAACTTAAAATTCCCACGGGAACGGGAGTTATTGGGAAAAAAAATTGTATGTAGAATCCTGTAGTCCACGCGAACGAAGTCGCGGGCATACTCTATGAACAAAAACATTAGGCTGGAGAAAGAGTTCTAAGATAGAATTAGCTATATCTTAGATGGTAGGTACATAGAATAAAGAGGTGGTACAAATAACACTTTACTCACTTTTAGCACAAAATAAGCTAATGGAGATTTAAAGTTTGACATTGTGCCTGGTTATGTTAGAGCCAGGAGTAGAGGAGAGCTATGGTAGGGATAAGTCCACAGAACAGTATTGGGATAAAGGACACATTTTATCCCATTACTGTTTATTTATTTGTCTGTTTAGATTTAAAAAGAAAATGATGACGAGCAGCCACTAGACGAGAGGGCTAGGCAGCATGTCGCCTTTTCATTCAGAAACCAATACACTATTATAATGTATCCGATCGGCCATGTGCGCCTGCACATAGCAGCCTGCATTATAGTGCACAAATGTGTGCGCAAACATATATCTCTGTACCCTCACTCTCATTATTTGATGAGGCATTCCAAAGCCCGATCTCTCAGTTATGGCAACTGAAGATCAGGCTTTGAACCACCGGCTTAACATGTTTTTGGAGGCATAGGCATGCATCCTTACTGCAAGGTGGATTCAAAATTTAACAGAGATACCTACTTTCAGAAATTTGCACGACCCTTATCCCCAACCTCTTGATCTTTGATAGCGAGGCAGTTGGCAGTAGTAAGACTATTATGCAAACGAAATGCAACATTTACCCATTTCTATGACCCAAACCAAGATAGGACAACATCGAACGACCCCAAGTTCGAAATCATATATAGGTTATACTATTTCCCTTACCACAATAATAATAAGCGTAATGTCAACTAAACTATGTAGTTTTACATCGTGTGGAGTCTACCAACCTTCACCGCACCTCATTGTATTATAAAGCAATTGTCGTGTAAAATACATTTTAATATTTTTAACATTCCATTTGCCGATGAAAACCGTAGGATTGTTTGCAGCTCGCTGTTTTTATTATAAATAGACACGATTGTATTGAAGTCATACAATTCTAAAGATGCGATGATAATCCAAAAATACCTACCTGTGAATGTCAAGTGGAACAAGTTGTAAATTAATGTGAAGACTGGTACCATCAGCATCATTTGTGTACGCATAATTAAATAGTTTTAACATTCGTGTATTGGCTTCGACAGTAGCTCTTTTTTTTATAACTGACATACGATGATGGGTTGAAGTAGCCTCTTCATCATCAGCGTACTTGCGGGGGAGCGGATGGCTCTCACCCCTAATAAATTTAAAATAACGTTTGCATGAGAGTGCCTCCTAATGGGGCTCGACTACGGCTCAGGGCGTCGTTGGGCGGTCCCTAATGCGGACGTAACTTTGGGTAGATAAACGACCCGGCACGTGCCACTATCGAGTACTAAGGAGAGACTTGGACAGTAGCTTCAACTTTTGTTTATACAGAGTGTCCCAAAAAGTAGTGTCAAGCGGAAGTCCTGAGATAGAGCACCCCGTTGGGCACCGAGACACCCCCATGATAAATGGTCTATATAACGCAAAAAGATTTTTTCAAATCGAACCAGTAGTTCCTGAGATTAGCGCGTTCAAACAAACAAACAAACAAACTCTTCAGCTTTATAATATTAGTATTATAGATTACGAAAGCTGAGAGTTTGGCGCGGTTTTTAAAGTTACTTGAGATCCATGCAGTTACCCCCTAATATTTTAAATTTAAAGTTGAAATTGTAAGACATTATTTACAGAACGTAATTTTTCAGTTTGACCATAATTTTGATAATTTTCATATAACTTATAGAGACAAATATTTTAGAAAATTTAAATAAAAACTCATGAAAATTGATTTGCGAAAATAATTACTCAATAAAGTCAAATACTTTTTTCTCTACAATATTTTTAGTCGGTTAGGTCAGTTGTTCTCAAAATTCCGCTTGACACTACTTTTTGGGACACCCTGTATAAAATAAGTAGGTACATCAGGAAATGCAGAACGAGGGTCACCTAAATGAAAGTCGAAAGAATGAAATGATTTTTTGTTGACTGACTATGACGATGGTTTGGAGTAGCCTTGTCATCATCACCTGACTTGCCAGCTGTTCGAAACATCTTGCGTCTTCGTTCTATCAATGTCAACCTCAACCTGTATACATTTTACAGGTGCCTACGATGCCAGTCTATTGTGAAATAAAGTATAAAGTGTTAAGTCTACCTTCTATTGCTGGTAGGCGCTGCGTCAAGAGCAAGACGTCCTGAATTCATAAGCCAGCTTTTATTTCGCGAATCCATTCGCGTAAAACATTACATCGTTATAGAGAAGTTGGTTGAAAAGAAGCCTATTTTTTTCAACCTTTGGATAGTCCAGACTGAGAAAGTCTTGGTACACATATGAAATATGTTTTAAATCGGTTGATATTTTGGGGTATTCTATAATCTGTGGTTTGGGCGAGAAAGCGCAACAGACAGACAAACTTACTTTAGAATTAATATTAGTAAGGAAGTGAAGATAAGTCGTGTTCTTGACACCTAACGAAGTGTTGAGAATCAATTAGTTTCACCATAAGCGTTTTGCTAAGCGACACCGGGAGGGCAGACGTTTGTTCAACAAAACTGACCTTGCAGTTTCTCCTTGTATTATGATATGACACAGTGCAGTATAGCGACAGCAATGCGATTTTTTGTTTTGTTGACAGACTGAACAGTCACTGAATACTAAATTAATCAATTCAATATTACTATCTCACACTGATGTGATGTTCAAAATAAATAAGACGCCTTAAGGTATACACGCACATCTCACTCGGAAAGGGATCATCACCGTATTAAGTACGCTAAGATTCCGATTAGTTAGAACATTTCATGCAAACAGTCCTAAAAGTCAGAGTTAATACGTTAACGTTCTGTTGACGAGTTGATATGTGTGCTACGGTCAGTTATCACCCTGACGCGGTTGCCGCAAAATGCGTCATTATTACACTCCAAAAGTATCTCACAAAATAATTTCATTAAGAAATTTCATTTATTCTTATATGTTTAGAATCCATTACCTACCAAAAACTTAAAGCAGTACCATATTTTCGAACCATTTCAGATTATGTAAGGAGCCTGATGAGAAAAAGTTCACTGTCTATCAAACTACACTGTGACAGTTAACATTTTAATACAGACAACTTATCATAAATTGGAGACTTTATCTAGTGTAATTCATAGTTACCAATTAAAACAATTAACAATGCAATGCCATTTAGATGTCCTAGGTAACATTTTTATTTTGTAGGAAGTACCTACCTACTTACTACTTTTGGACATAAAGTAAATACTAGTCTCAATCAAACCTCAATGAATACCGCTTATCACAAACTAGCTTACCCGACAGACTTCGTCCTGTCAAAAAAAAATTGTAATGTGGCAGTGTTTTCTTCCTACATTTTTTTTTAGTTAGAAAATGTTTGTTTGTGAAAAAGATTAGGGCTGTTTTTAGGGTTTTCCCGGCAATTAAAAAAAGAATTGGCCAAATTGGTTCAGGCGTTGTTGAGTTATGCTTTTCAACACATTTTGCTATTCATTTTTATATTATAGATATTGAAAAAAAAAATTAAAAGTATGATAAACCATACAAAAAAAATCCAAACAATGTAAGGAGGTAAGTAATTGATTCTTTTCAATGCACAAGCCACAAACGGTTCGCTGGCCTGCTTTGTTAGCACTCTCAATGGCAATTAATTAGTCCAAGATGCAAGCGCTCATGTTGTCTGTCCGGCCAGTTAGAACAATTACTGGCTCAGTGTGATTGGAACAAATTGTTATGTTCGAGATGGCTAACGGATATGATTATTTAGACTCGGACATTCCTCAAACGAGAATGTGATGAGACTTGCTGAGATATTTTTTTTAGTTTATCTCATATTTATTAATATATTCATATTGTACTACTACATAAAGTCTGTTTTTTACCTTCTTTAATATTTTTTCTAATTGGTCCTTTTTATAAAATGGAGCAGGATACTGCAAGTGTGAATTACATCTTCATTCGCAATCCTATGCTCAGGCATTTGAATAACTAGATATCTTTCAAAATTTCTCTTACTTTTAAGAAATATCTTGTGAGGTAAACTAATTTGTTATATCTTTGTATGTAGAAACCGTGAGAAAAGTCCTAGGTAATATTGTTATCAATTTCAATGACAGGATAGTGTAATAAGCAGTGACTGTGTAGCTGCGCTAGTGGAAGGAGTGAACCCAAGATGAACAATATTTATACATACCTATATGTATTTATTTCATGTATTTAGTGCAAAGTATTTTAAATGGTTTAGTATGGATATCCATAACAGAAACTGTAAATGCATTTCTGAGAATCAGATCAAAGCAAATTATGTAATTTATAATATAAAATATAACCTAAATCTGCCTAAAAGCAGTAAAAGCCTTATGCCAATATTGTATAAAGTACAGAGGGTCATTATTTGACATACACCAACATTTATCAAAACAAAATATCACCATAACAAAGCAGAAACACAGCTAGTTCACATGCAAATCATGCATAAATCAAGAATAAGCCCCTAAACATTACTAACAGCAACAAATAATAACCTTGTTAAGTCTAGTTAAGCCATAAAAGACGTGTTTAGTTTGACAAAAGCTTTTAGCGAGGAAGTGTAAACATTTGCCAAAGAATTTGGTGTTTGTAAACACTTCAAGACACGCTATTGAGATCCTCTTATGAGAGTGCTATCTTTAGAATGATTTATAAACATTATTTTAGTTTTAATCATTGAAGGTCATATAATCTACCAGAGCAGTTATAAATCTTGTCTAGGTTTGTGCTTATAGGAAAAAGTGTTCAACTTAAATCTATGGTATTTTAATGGAATAATAAAATAGGTAGGTAGTAACTATATATTTTTTAGTGTCTATTTGTTTTATATTTTAATGTTAGTTATTCAATTAACTTTTTGCATGGATAATCTAGAAGTTAAATGTATCACTTGAGAGAGATAAAGATAGAAATTGAGTGAGTACTAGGGGATTTAGTAGATATTTTATAATATTTTTCATAATAAACATGAAATATATTATTTCCAATGTCTACTATGTTCTTACTTCTTATCAATGCATCATTATTTAACTAAAATATTAGATTAAGTTTAAAGTAAGTAAGGCTAATAACTAGGTGCTCATGTAGTAGATTAAATCCAAAATTGAAGATTAAAAATAAGATGAGAAACTAACTTTTTATTTGGACAAATTGATCATATAAGTATAATTTAAGTTACAGTTAAGTAAATTATACTTCTCAATATTCTTTAATAATTCATAAGGGAAATAAGTTGCATGTCTAACATATTCATTATGATAAAAACAAAATAAATAACTTATGAATTAAGTTTTTCTTAGAGGGTACTTAGTAATTGTTTTTGAAGGTACTTCCAATAAGATTCCAATTAGAACATCACTCAATCAGCGACCCGGAATATATGTAAAAGCAAACTGTACAGCCTAGATAAGTTACCTTTGCTTAGTAAACGAGATTTAAACAAAAACATGAAGTTGCAGCCTGAAATTAGTTTTTACTTTTTCTTGTAAATAGTGCCGCAAATTCGATACCGGCAACGCAGTTAGCGTTAACATTATGCGTAGTGATAAATATCGACACAGCATTACATGCAGACACTACGAAATGCATAAAATAATCTTTTTAGAACCGTCGCTCTGTCAGAAGCATGATCAAACATTAAGCGAACAAATGTTTATACGGTTATCTTACCCTTATCTTGTACCTTCGCCGCACATGAGATGATAACACATAATCACAATAACGTCACTTTAGAGATTATTATGGGATTTCTAGCGATAATTCCAGAAAAACATGAAAACTTTGATTTCCAATGACACACGAACGCAACACGTTCACCTCTGCGGAGGCGCGCCACTGCTTGGTGTTGCCATAATCAACTTACGGATACCTCAAAATAAACGTCAGACTGTAGTGGTAATTGTATTTACACAAAATTATATTTAGATTCAAATAATCACACACTAAACTTCAATGATTCTGAAATTCCACTGACTTTTTATTACACACACGACAGTACGTTGCACACGGATATGATTCTATTTGCTCACATGGATAGCGGGATTTATAATAGCAACAGGGTTTTTTGTTATTGTGATCTGAATTACAATGTTTAATTCGATGTGATTTTCTTGTCACCTCAAATGGATAGCTAAGTTCAGAAGCCATGAAAGCAAGCACTATTGGTGAGCCCTTCCCCAAGAGCGATCGGAGTCTTCGACATTCGTCTTTACATGATTTTGTATATTTCCTTCGAGTCTTGGATCTAGTTGAATTAGGCGGAAGTCCGGTGTGTTTTTTAGACCTTCTGTATGCTCTATCTCTTGTAGAACTAATATTTTGATCCTGAATATCATGGATAAGACTTCTTACATTGTGATTTCCCATATTATTTAGTATTTACTTATTTTCTAGTAAAATTTTACTTGACTTACTTCCACTTGCAATTTTTCGATGGTGCCAAATTGACCTTAATCATATTGTCATGTTGACACCCTTATGTTTTTTAATTACTACAGAAATAAGTTTTATTTCCTAAGTAAGTAGTCTTTATACATTTTGGCAATTGACGTACTTTGCTCGATAATTTTTTATAGGCACTTTACTAGCAATGTTAAATCTAATAATATTTATTTGATTAGAAGCATTTTAATGGATCTAGGAGTTATGATATGTTGTTGATTGCCATGTTGAACATGTTTTGATACAAACAAAATTAATATTTTGGACTTGGGCACTATTAATTTACCCGAAAATAGTTTTGGTCTAAAATTATCTGGCAACACGCTCCAAAACAAATGAAATTCGGGCTTTTCTCCGATTGGTGAAATAAATAGACCTTTATGTGACGTCAGATATCTTCTATTACTATGATTGGTCATTGATAAAAAAAATAGACCGCAAAAAGTTGACATGTCATGTAAATATTTCCCATTGGTGATGAACTTTTTATTCAGTGTCCCGGACTCAGAGGCACAATAAAAAAGACCTTGACGGTTTTGCCGAAACAGGTCAAACAGTTAACAGATGCAAAACAACAACTACGTTATAGGTTGCTATCTGTGTAGTAGTATAGTTTTAAACACAGTATTCACTGGAATTTAATTAAATACAAACTCTGTTAATTTTTAATTCCCTTCAACTCTCTTTTGAAACGTATCCATTCATCCCTCTTATGCAAAATGAATAATAATTATCCTTTCCACTACATCACATACATTCATCTGATCCCGTGGTAAGAAGCTTAAGCACTTGTGTTACGGAAATCAGAATCAACAGTAGATACACAAATAAACTTAAATATATTTAATAATACACCCAGACACGGAACAAACACCGATGTTCGGCACACAAATATTTGTCCCGAGTGGGAATCGAACCCACGACTCTTGGAACCGTAGGTTATGAACCTGAGTCCAACCACTGTTCCACCGAGTCAGTCAGTTAGGGCGGTTAGTTAGGTTTTATCGCCCTAGTTTAGGGTAGGCCCGTGCCCCAGCAGTGGAGATGTTTATGGGTTGATGATGATGATGATGATCCTTTCCACTGATTTATTTATTTATTTTATTTGCCTAAATCGTTAAACTGTTTAGTTACGCGCTATTTAGTTATTCGTTTATGCTATTTAAAACGTTAACGCATCCCGTGATAAAAACGTAGGGAATAAACTTAATACATTTATTACACACCTACTTAATTTGTCATTTTATCTAAATAAGATTTGCCAAAATGTAAACGATAAACCGTACGTGCACGATTGCGGTACGCAATAATCTTGTCCGATTCATAAAAAGAATTAACGCACTGCACTTATCCATGCACAGGCACAGGGTGTCCCATTTTCTGTGGCTATTTTATTATGTGCAATTTTATTGTTTTATTTTATTACAAGAAATAAATGATGATAACAATTGATCCACATAAAATCTTATTGTCATTTGCTAGTTGTACCTACAAAGGGTGAAAAAAATAAAGCCATACCTATTAGAAAGTCTAAACAATACCTATCTAGATATTTGATAATTTTGTAATAGATATGCAGATTGCGGGTCATATCTATTTTGCATTTTATTCACTTTGATTAAATTGCCAATAAAAAAAAATGCTTTATGTTAAGCACCGGTAAAACTTTGGTATCCCCCTGTACATAGATACATAATTATGTCTTATTATCAAAAGGTTCAGCCTGTCTATACTTATGTAATTTGATAGGTAGGTACTGAGAAAGTTATATATAGGAAAGATGCATTGAATCTACAGAACTGTTACGATAGTAATCAAATTAGGCTACCGACATGGCTTCCAAGGTTCTGTGTATCTTAGCAGTGGTTGCAGCAGGTATGTACATACTAATACTGATATAGGACGCTAACATCCCTGTAATGGACAGCCACAGGGTTCTATTGTGTTTCTAGCTATTTTGCCGTCCCGGGCAAACATTTTTGCCGTCTCTTGTATTATGGAAACTGATCTTTAGTTTAGAAACACAGTCTGTGTTGCGCTCGTCTGGAATTTTGTTTCCGTTTTGTTTTGTTTTCCTAAAAGAGTGGTGGAAACGGTTTGTTTTTCGACAATGAAATGATGAAACGGCTAAAATTAAATGATTATCATTAATCAATTATTAATACAGTCTAAGGGCACGACTCAAAACAAAATCCGTATTTAATCAACATACAGAAAAATGAAACGATATCTGGGCAGTTCGCTTTTAGACAGAGCCTTAAATCATATGACTTCAAGACTGGACCTACATACTTTACAGACTAGCTGGAGTTGCTTTGGTGATTGCCTGCAATGGGGTGGTGGCAGCTAGCTAACCCTATAAGTATTCTATGATCTGTGCCCACACCAGGCATGAATGCTCCCTGGGCATTGCACCCCGCCTAGATCCGCGGCTGGCATTTACCATCTCTTGGCACATCGCTGGGGAGTCCTACACACGACTAGGAGAGAACCTCTCCCAGTAAAGGTGCAAAAAGCATTTTATCGCGTTGAAAAAAACCGCCCAAGTACAAGTCGGACTCGCGCACGGAGGGTTCCGTTCCCTTAACATTTTATCTTTTGTAGTTTAGTATTCGTTGTTATAGCGGCAACGGCAACTGCATCATGTGTGAATATTTCAGCTTTTAGCTATCACGGTTTATAAGATATAGCTTGGAGGGAGACAGACAGACAGCAGACTGCGGTGGCTTAAGTAATAGTAATATGGCCCTGTTTTTACATTTTAGGTACGGAATTCTAAGAGGGCATAAGGTAGTACGCTGTACACAACCTATTAGGCTTGGGGCTTGTGTGAACGCACTGTCCTTTCTGCCCAGCCCGCCATTGGGTTGGGTCATTCCACTAATCCCCATCGGAAGTCCCATCAATGGGGATAAGGGAACTTTTTGTACACTAATCCCCATTGAAGCCTCATGATGGGGATTTATGGAAAAAAGTTGTTGATTAAGTTCACAAATCCCCATTATCTTAGAAATAAAATACAAGAAAAACCAATGGGGATTTCCAATGGGGATTAGTGGAATAACCCCCTTACCGATCATAAATTATACCCCATAGTGAGAATGTGTCGTACTTACAATGATGTGGTTCGTGGTGGCGGATGCATAGATATTTTTAACGCACGATTTTCACTGTACAAAAGATCTGTGTCTGATCTGTTCGCCACTGATTCCTAGAAGGTTATTGCCATTCTTTGTATGTATTATTTTAAATGTATAGTTTTTAGTATTTTTTATTATTATTTAGTTTTGTTTTGTAGATGTAGTTTTCTTGTGTTCATATTGTATTGTTAGTTGTAAGATCAATTTTAGTATAGCTGTGTATGCTGTATAAGGATTACCGTCTAGTATCACGCCCATTATATAAAATGTATTACCATGTTATGATTGTAATCTGTTTGCATACCAATAAATAAATAAATAAATAAATAAATAAATTCTAGGCTCAGCCGCGCTTGACAGCAGGCTGATGGGCGGCTCGGAGCTGGACGTGCGAGAGGCGCCGTACGTCGTCTCCATCAAGTACACGTACCCTGGACCAGGGATCACCATCCAGCGCTGCGTGGGGTCGCTCATCTCCTCATGGCATGTCGTCACCACCGCGACTTGCTTCAAGTATGTATTGTTTACCTACCCGTGGGAAAGATTTTATTGAGGAGCCGGTCGCTGTGAAAACTTTGCTGGAGATTGGTGTAAGAGTATAGTGGGTGAATCCATTATTTAAGCTCAGATTTGATTGAAAAATATAGAAGTTTTACTGTAATGTCTTCTAAAGAACTTGGAATTTACTTGGTACCTAAGAAGACCATGCTCAATTCTATATCTATCTACGTTAGATGTGTTTCCCGAATATACGACCTACTAGTGGATTGAATGCTAGAACTAGTTTGAATGAACCGTCTTGCATGGAGAAACGCATGTACAGTATCCTTATCATTATTTTGTACTTACTATAACTGTATCTTTTGGATTACGCGAACTACTGGCGTAAAAGTATGTATAGGATACATCCTAAGTAGGACGTCAGTACTTCCCTAATATTACATACATACATACATAAAATCACGCCTTCTTCCCAGAGAGGAAGGCAGATGTACTACGGTCCTGGCACACTACTTTCGCTTCTTCCACATCCACCAACCTCTTCATGCATGAATATTAGTCTTTTATACGCGTTTTTTACGCGTGTAGACCCATAAAAGACTAATATTTAGTGTAATGGAACGCGAAAGTCTAAAATCGTACTCTTCATACATGCTCGTCGATTACGGGTACTTTTTATTTCTCTAATATTATTCTTGTTCATTGTAACATCTTATTTGCAGTGGAGCCAACATACAAAACATGCGCGTGCAAGCAGGCTCCACCAACAGTTTGGGAGGGGGCGTAAGTCGGGCCGTCACGCGATTTGTCACCCACCCCGACTTCAGGGCTTCCCCCCGCACCGCAGACGTCGCAGTACTCTTCGTCGCGCAGCCCTACGGCATCACTGACTCTATTAATGTGCTGTACCTGCCTCCGACCAACTTCGACTTGCCGACCGGGTCGGAGATTAAAATCGTCGGGTGGGGATTCGATGCGGTGAGGAATATTTGAATATTTGTAGCGAGCATTTGGGGAGGCATATGTCCAGCAGTGGACTGTGATAGGCTTATGATGATGATGGGAAATATTTGCCTATCCTAACATGAAATACTGAATTACTTTACCTGTAAGTATGAAAAGTTTAATTGAAAAATCAGTTGTAAGACCAATAAAATAGAAGCAGTGATATGACTTTAGGGGTGAGAGCCGCTCCCCTGCAAGTCCGGTGATGAATAGGCTACTCCAAGCCATCATCGTAAGTCAGTTAGGAAAAAAACAGTGATATGACTCATGATAGGAACTAAAAAAGTTAAAATTACCACAAGTAAAACTTTTCATGCGAGCCGAATCTAAATCACTTGAATTAGAAGTCACTCGATAGTGAAGAATCAAAAAGTCAAAAGAGAGATTTTTACTGTAATTTTTTTGTCACCAGCCGAGTGGAACCCCTCAGTTGGAGAACCTTCACGCTATGGACCTGGTGACGCTCCCCAAAGCCGAGTGTGCTCAGAGCGTCAGCGCTGACACCGCCCTCATCGATGACAGTAAGTTAAACCCAGTGGCGTAACTACAGGGTGGCAAGTCGGCAAAATGCCACGGGCCCCCACCCGGTGTGGGGGCCCCAGCCGAAAGGGGTCCCCGGTCATAGGAGAATCTCATCTGCCAACCCACATACACATTAAGATAAAAAAAAGAGGGGGGGTGCACGGGGCCCCAACCGATGAATTTTGCCACGGACTTCAACGGGTATAGTTACGCCACTGGTTAAACCCTTACCTCCATCCTCGCCTTGCCGACTTCGGATACACTAAGAACAGAAAACGCGAAAGTTTGAAGTTGAATCTTGGAGAAGAATGGTCGCTGTGTCCATCCAAACTTCTACGCAAAGAACTCGTAGAGTGAGAGAAAAATAAAGCAATTTGCTTGTTGTAAAATTACCTCTACGGAGTTCCACTGCAGTACATTTACTGAAGTGGAACTACATAGTAGAAGTAATGGGAATGAAACAAAATTAGCAGTATAGGTATGGCACAAAAAAAAAAGCGTCGATGGCCAAGTGGTCGTTGCTTGCCATGCGAAAGGTCGCCAGTTCAAACCCCGCTACGACACTGTATTTTTAAAATTTGAATTCATTTGTGCCTACGATTATTAGACGCTTGAACGGTAAGGAAAACATCGTGAGGAAACCTGCACATCAACGAAGAAATTCTTAGGTACTACGTAAGTCAACCAACCCGAACTTGGCCAGTGTGGTTAACTAAGGCCTTATCACCCTAGTTTAGGGTAAGCCCGTTCTCCAGCAGTGGAGACGTAAAATTGACTGATGATGATGATGTCGCACAACAAAGATTTCATCGAAATCTCTTTGGTTTTGGCCTCCCCCTATTCACTCCAAAGCTGTCGATCTCCGGCCAATGCCGACCAGTTCTGATTATAGGCATTCAGATCAACTCGCCATATTTTTTTTGGCCTTCCCTCTTTGTCGACGCCCACCTGGTGGTTGCCGTTGGGTGACCAGTTTTGCCCTTAAACACAAAAAAAAAAATGCGAATCTCTGTAGTACTAAAATCACAGTGCACTTATCCCTTCACCATTCCAGACGTGATCTGCGCATCGGGCGAAGGGAAAGGCATCTGCCGCGGGGACTCCGGAGCACCCGCGGTGACTTCCAACGTCCTTGTGGGCGTGTCCTCGCTGGAGAACTGCGGATCCGCCCCTGACGTGCTGACCAGCGTAGCCGGGTACAGCGCTTGGATCCTGTCTGTGGCTGTCGCACCGGCAAATGAGGGTGTGCCTGTTAGAATGGCCACTGTTTAAGCTGCAATAGTTGTTAGAAAGAAAAATATTTATTTAACACATTCTCAGTTACAAAAATAGAAATATAAAATAACTTAAAATTAGACGAAAATGTGTCAAAGAGGCTTTCACTCGGCATTATGCTGTGGCCCTACGGGACTACGACGCTGATTTTCAATGTTATACCTATTTTAGGCGCCAAGAAAGGTTTATGGGAAACAATATTTTGGCTAAGTCTCTACATAGTATAAAACAAAATCGCTTTCTGTCCCTATTCCTATGTATGCTAAATCCTCAAAACTATGCAACTGAATTAAATGTGTTTTTTTTAATTGATGGAGGAATTAATGAGGAAAGTTTTTATGTAAAAATCACCCGAAGTAAAGCGAGGGCGAGTCAATCGTTATTTGTGAGAAAAAAAATGCTACATTAAATAAAATAAATTTATTTATTGATTAAATCTGAAATTCATTATTGCGTAAAAAACCTTACACTATGTAAAATATTGGAATTACAAAGTTGGATCGGTCTCGTAAGTCGACTGCGGAAGACTTAAGAAAATTATCTTTGGGACGTATCTTTTAAATAGAAGAAGCAGATATTTTTCACATAATTTCATTTTTACACAAGGCAAGACGTATACATTAAAAGGCACGACATTTATTGCATTATCTTAAAGCTACCTTAACATTATTATTTAAAATATAAACATTCAAGCTCGGTGGTCTTCTTAACTTACATAATGGTCAGAACATATCTTAATTCCCACATTTTGGGTGGCTCATAACTTTCACATTGTCAAATTGCTTTCTGATTCAGATTGTCCCATATCAGTATATCATGATTGTACAGTCATAAGCACTAATTTGTATACACACCCATTTGAGAATGAACCCTATTGCAATCAAATAAGATCACATTATGTGTATGTCACCGGAAAATAAGAAGATCTGCAAATCTGCAAATTTCCTGAGAAATCTATAAACTTTTGTAAGATTTCGTAGGAAATTTGGGGATCTTGTTATTATCCGGTGACATTTACATGTTATTGCATGTGACTGTACAAGATATTACATGTTTTTAGATTAGAACGCTATGTAACGTTAAAATTATGAGAAACAATACTTTTAAAGGTTAATACTGTATATAAAATGAACAGATTATATCTAATAGCACACATATTGGCACTGTTTCTATTTCTAAGTGTGTTCGACCCACATCTTTAGGGTAGTCTTCATTTCTATTTCTAAGAGTTTCTATTTCTAAGTGTGTTTAACTAGAAAGTCTTATCCACATATATTTTGCCCTAATTTCCCCACATCTTTAGGGTAGTCTTCATTATCAACATATAGATATGGGACAGTCTGTTACAAGCATTACAAATGTAACATTAAACACTGACAGATGTTTTCTATCTCTTAAATCAGTCAATTCACAATACAACAAATAACCGTTTCACATATTGCTACAACATTGTTTCTTAATATTACAACTATTTTAATTATTCGAAGAAAAATTAATAATATTATTCTCAATTAAATTTTATAGATTTCCTACAATGTCTATTTACATAAATTCTCAGATTTTTAAAGAGATTCTTAGAATATGTGATTGATTTGTCTAGAAATATTTTCAATGAAAGTAATATTATTCATAGAAGTTTTCATTTATCGACATCTTAAAATAGATACATTTTATTTGGGGTACAGATGTGATGAGACCTTTTAAACAAAAAAAAAATGTTTTTTATATCTCATACGATTTGCAATTCAGAAATTAATCTGTTACATTGAAAATTAAACATATAAATGTCTAGGTTCAAAACAGACACCTCTATTAAAATAAAATACTTACATGTAAATAAAAAATTAAGTGTACAATATAGTTAAGAAGTTTAAGTAGACATTTTCCAAAGCACTAGGTGTAAAAGGTATAGCAGATATGAAGAAAAATCCGTGTAAAATAGGATCTCCTAATATAAAAGTTTATAGGAGAATTCTCCTCAGAGTTAAAAAGTTAAGTACCATATTAAAATGATCAAAAAGATTATTCTATTGTTTTAATTATATAATACACACGACATAAAAAGTGGCTACTTATAAATGAAGCTTATTTAAAAACAAACATGATCGGAATTATGGCATAATGGACGGACAGTACACACAGTGGTATTTGAAAACCATAATACATATTTCGGAAGATCGTTTGGAAGGGTCAAACCATAACTTCAAATATTCCAAACAGAGTTTTATGAACCAACACTATTTAATAACAACATACTTTTATGCAGATAAATTAGATATCAGAATAATTGCATACATTTAAGTTGAATATACAATTCGCTCAGTAAGTAGATAACGGAATTTTTCTTATTGGAATTTGTTAATAAACTATCGCAATTGAAATTGCTAAAAGGTGTTGTGGCAATGTAAGGAGACTTAGCACTCATTGTGGCCAATACTAAACACCACAGGTATAATATTACATGTTTTCAATTAAAAGAATTCTTAGTAGTTTATGGAAATAAAAAACACAATAAAAATATTGTTTCAATGTTCAGCGAATAGTATTGTTTGGTAAGTTAAGCATCACATGTCCACAACGCCTAAGTTGGTCCCTGCATTCTTCGTAAGTGTCCAGTAAATGCCTAATTGGCAATAACAAATGTTTTTAAAGCTATCTTTCAATTGTATCAACATTCCCTACAAAAACTAATTAATTATGATTCTAGTTTTTTACTTTATAATGTACACATTTTACGGTACTTAATCCGCTTGATGAGAAAGACAGGAGTTATCTTATATACTACATAATAGTCAAAACATTAGTACTATAAAACTACTTGACCCAAATGTAAACTCCATAAAATAGAAGCTCAACCTCAATTATTTTAAAACAACTGCCATTAAATTTATTTAACATATTTATAGCTGCCTAATTTGGCACATATCATTGTATGATAAATCGAATCACAAAGTGAGTGATATCAGAGAGTTATACACTCATAATATTGGCATCTGAGAATTGAATGATTTCTTCAAAACTTTTATATATACATTTAAATAGCTTATAACTGTTTTTAATATATATTTTCATTCAATATTTTATCATCAGTCATGTTTTCATAAAATTACTTAATTGTTCCTCCAGTTTTCTAAAGTTCATTGTGACAAAATATTTTTCAAAATATAAAAATATTTTGTAAATCTGTTCTTTGTAATAATAATTACTTACACTGAAACCATATTTTTATTACATGACTGTAACTTTTGTAAGTTTAAGGCAATATTATTTATGCAACATGGGCATTATACTATTTTCTTAAAATGGTCTTAACATTTATTTTATTAAAAATAGATTCATCGATAACTAACGTTATTTGATTTAAATAACAATCTTACTAAAAAGTTGCCATACCCAAGGTAATACAAATATAAAGACTTACCAGTAAAATCTCTTGAAAATAATCAGTATTATTCATAATCTTGTCAGGAATAGTATTAAAAGTACAAGTACACGGTTTTAACACTAGATTGCAGCAGTCTTGGCAAAGTCATTCACTATAGTCTTTAACCATCACCTAGCTTGGTGAAGCACCCAGATATGCGAAATCTTCTTAAAACAGCTCAGTGATTTCGTATCTCACTGTGAGCGCATATCTGTGAATAAAAAAATGGTACATTAGGGTATTGTTTTTGGTTTTCGTGGTGGTGAACATATTCAATATTTATTCCTTTTAAAAAAACATGTCTTCAAGATTTCTCGTGCGCATTAATTTAAATCTTATAGGGGTAGGGGAAGGTGGTAACATCCCCCATGTTACCACCTTCCCTACGGGGAGGGTTTTAGTGGCATTAGGGGTGAGTCATCGACTCCCCCGCAAGTCCTGTGATGATGTTGATTGTGATGTGAGTGGTGTAGTGATTTCTTGGTGGAGCCCTGTATTATAATAAGTTGGGGCCTTGGGGTGAAAAATTAAGGATACACGTGGAATACACGGCTGGGGCCTTTGTTGCCCGGGGGCCTCGTATAATTGACACGGTAGTAGCTACGCTCTTGGATGTTATTTGACTGGCTTGACTACGTACTCCTGTCTCTTGCCCTTGAGTGCCTAAGGACAAGCCGGGTGGGCCTTCATTCTTGTTATCGATGCAGTTGCGAGTAAGCGAATGGCGAAAATCTAACGGTGAGACCGTCAGATTTTTCGCGACAATCATTTTGATCTAGAGGGGGGTGGGGGGTGGGGTAGTCTGTTTTTGTTTCGTTTGCGTGTGGTCGATGCCTCATATCGTGTGGCCCCGTGCTCTGCCGGGTCTGGGTGTACCTGGGCGCGGCGCGCGGGCGGCATCAGTCCCGGGGCGGCGCGGGCGGGAGGACGGTGAGCGTGTGGTGGATGCCTCATATCGTGTGGCCCCGTGCTCTGCCGGGTCTGGGTGTACCTGGGCGCGGCGCGCGGGCGGCATCAGTCCCGGGGCGGCGCGGGCGGGAGGACGGTGAGCGTGTGGTGGATGCCTCATATCGTGTGGCCCCGTGCTCTGCCGGGTCTGGGTGTACCTGGGCGCGGCGCGCGGGCGGCATCAGTCCCGGGGCGGCGCGGGCGGGAGGACGGTGAGCGTGTGGTGGATGCCTCATATCGTGTGGCCCCGTGCTCTGCCGGGTCTGGGTGTACCTGGGCGCGGCGCGCGGGCGGCATCAGTCCCGGGGCGGCGCGGGCGGGAGGACGGTGAGCGTGTGGTGGATGCCTCATATCGTGTGGCCCCGTGCTCTGCCGGGTCTGGGTGTACCTGGGCGCGGCGCGCGGGCGGCATCAGTCCCGGGGCGGCGCGGGCGGGAGGACGGTGAGCGTGTGGTGGATGCCTCATATCGTGTGGCCCCGTGCTCTGCCGGGTCTGGGTGTACCTGGGCGCGGCGCGCGGGCGGCATCAGTCCCGGGGCGGCGCGGGCGGGAGGACGGTGAGCGTGTGGTGGATGCCTCATATCGTGTGGCCCCGTGCTCTGCCGGGTCTGGGTGTACCTGGGCGCGGCGCGCGGGCGGCATCAGTCCCGGGGCGGCGCGGGCGGGAGGACGGTGAGCGTGTGGTGGATGCCTCATATCGTGTGGCCCCGTGCTCTGCCGGGTCTGGGTGTACCTGGGCGCGGCGCGCGGGCGGCATCAGTCCCGGGGCGGCGCGGGCGGGAGGACGGTGAGCGTGTGGTGGATGCCTCATATCGTGTGGCCCCGTGCTCTGCCGGGTCTGGGTGTACCTGGGCGCGGCGCGCGGGCGGCATCAGTCCCGGGGCGGCGCGGGCGGGAGGACGGTGAGCGTGTGGTGGATGCCTCATATCGTGTGGCCCCGTGCTCTGCCGGGTCTGGGTGTACCTGGGCGCGGCGCGCGGGCGGCATCCCGGGCGGCGCGGGCGGGAGGACGGTGAGCATGCCGGTATCGCGGTGTGGCACGGTGAGCGTGTGTGGATGCCTCATATCGTGTGGCCCCGTGCTCTGCCGTGGTGTACCTGGGCGCGGCGCGCGGGCGGCATCAACCCGGGCGGCGCGGCGGATTACGGTGAGCGTGTGGTCGATGCCTCATATCGTGTGGCCCCGTGCTCTGCCGGGTCTGGGTCTGCGGCGGCGCGCGGGCGGCATCAGTCCCGGGGCGGCGCGGGCGGGAGGACGGTGAGCGTGTGGTCGATGCCTCATATCGTGTGGCACGTGCTCTGCCGGGTCTGGGTACCTGGGCGCGCGGCGGCATCAGTCCCGGGCGGCGCGGGCGGGAGGACGGTGCGATGCTCATATCGTGTGGCCCCGTGCTCTGCCGGGTCTGGGTGTACCTGGGCGCGGCGCGCGGGCGGCATCAGTCCCGGGGCGGCGCGGGCGGGAGGACGGTGAGCGTGTGGTGGATGCCTCATATCGTGTGGCCCCGTGCTCTGCCGGGTCTGGGTGTACCTGGGCGCGGCGCGCGGGCGGCATCAGTCCCGGGGCGGCGCGGGCGGGAGGACGGTGAGCGTGACGCGCGTGCCCGAGTGCTTGATGAGCGCGACGACCTCGGGGTGCGGCAGGTTGCGGATCGGCGTGTGGTTGATGCCGAGGATCGTGTCGCCCACGTGCAGGAGGCCGCAGCGCGCCGCCGGCGAGTGCGGGATCAGTTGGCCTGTGTATTACGCAAGTAATTCATTAATATAGCCATATAATAAATCCAAATCACGAGAAAACTTACTTATCATCACCATATATGTATCTAATAGCTACCCCCTTTACTCTTGTCGTGTCAAAACGTTTACCTAATTCATTGTAAAATATCTAGCCTAGTAATTTATAGCTATGTTACATATGTTTCCATTGGTTGAGTAGTATAGGCATGATTGCGTAACACAAATAGAGATTGAACTGATCGCATATATCATATTATACCAGAGCCGCTCTAAGTTGACCGATTTGATACATGTCAGACTGACTGCACTAGTGAGGGACAACGGAAAAATTGCCGAAGTATACACCGTGAAATTTTAGTGGTTGTTTTCCCGTGGCAAAACGACTTGCCTTTAGTAATACTATCGAATCATGCAAATTATTCCTCGAAAAAAAAAATCATTTTTTTTCGATTTTTCAGAATAATAATTTTCCAACTCGAAAACGAGAGAAGCTATGGTTTTTTTTGAAGATGTGACGTATTCAGGTACTGCTTGCCGCATGAAATCGATGCTTAAAGCTAAAGAAGCTCTACACCCTAAGTCATAAAGCGGTTCGAACGTGTTTTCGAGTTACGGTTAAACCTATCGTAAAACCGGCATTTATTGATTTTACCAAAAAGAACTGCACACATCTTTTGTACTACTAAGATAGAATCATTTTACTGCGGGAAAACAACCACTAAAATTTCACGGTGTATAAGTAACAGTTATTTCCACTTTATAACCAAGCAAGGTCTAATTATAACAAATTTTTATTAAAAACATTAATTCACATCCAAAAGATTGAATTTCAGTTCCTTATTTATAAATATATTTATTTTTAAAATACAATACTTATTAAATCCTTCATCCTATTTTAAAAAAATACCTGGTGAGTATTACCCACTACGACACTATGAAAATGTGTCATACGGGGTAACCTTGTTAAGGCGTAATACAGACTGGCAATTTTACGTTTTCTTTTTATAATTCAATTAATTTAGTTAATAAAAGACAAATTAGATAATTAGGTGCATTTGACATTTTTAAATAACGTCTTATTTTTAAAAATTGTTCTTTATGATTCGCTAAATATGTTCCTCTTAACAAGGATAAATGCAAAATATAAAATAAAGAGTGTCAAATCAGTCTTCTAAGAACGGCTCATAGTGATGATAACAGACTTGAACCAAAACTAGATATTCAGTACAGGTGGTATGCGTATACGCATTCCCTATGAAAAAGCTCACTATAAGAGGTAACAATCACTAACCAATAGTACTGGTCGCCTTATTGGTGGAGGAGATGACGACGAATCCGAATCCTTCGCCCTCGGTGCGCGTCACCGTGACGTCATAGGGCGCCCCGTTCCACCCGGGGGCGCCGGTGCCTTCGTATTGACCACCGTACCTGTGGGATTTAATATGACATCCTTACTAATATTATAAAGGTGAAAGTTTGTATGTATGGATGTATGTATGTTTGTTACTCTTTCACGCTCAAACGACTGAACCGATTTTCATAAAACTTGGGATGGAGGTAGCTGGAACACTGTAAAAACACCAGCGCTACTTTTTTTTTTTTTTTTCAAAATTCGACCTGGGTGGGGGGGGACGTACTATGGGAGAACGTTGACGGAACTTTCACTAATAATTAACAAATTTTACAAGGCATGTAGGCTGTTTTAATACAACATTGCCACTAAAACCCATTAATACGCGGACAAAGTAGCGGGCGGCCGCTAGTATTTAACTAATTTAAGGTTCCGTGTGAGAATATGTGAAGCTGGCCGTGAAGAGCAAAATGAAAGAAAGAAAATTGAAATAAATATAGAAGTACTGTGCGACTCGTCAGCGTTTTCCCTGCGTTATTTTAAACACATTTTCCAGTTTTTCTTTGCTTCTATTGGTCGCAGCGTAATGTTATATAACTTAAAGCCTTCCTCAAATGGTCTATCCAACACAAAAATAATTTTTCGTTCTTTAGATTAGCGCGTACAAAAAAAACTCTATAACTTTATAATATTAAATATTAGTCTTTATGGGTCTACGCTCGTTATTAGGAGTAGCAAATTACATAGCTACTTACTGCCCTATATTTAGTGTAATGGAACGCGAAAGTCTAAAATGTATAATATTAGTATAGAAGTATAGATATATAAAACTAACAATTTGAAGAAAAAACAAAACAAAATGAACGTTGCTATCTGTAAGGATCAGAACATACTGCGCAGTTTTCAGACAAACTCACAAACTCGAACTCGGGGATCTTTCCTTATCATACACTAGCTGTGCCAGCGACTTCGTTCGCGTTTCCCCCGTTTTTTACACATTTTCCATTGTATCTTTGCTCCTATTGGTCGCAGCGTGATGTTATATAGCCTAAAGCCTTCCTCGATAAATGGTCTATACAACGCAACAAGATTTTTTCAAATCGAACCAGTAGTTCCTGAGATTAGCGCGTTCAAACAAACAAACTCTTCAGCTTTATAATATTAGTATAGAAGTATAGATGATCGTGTAAGGTACTACAATAAGGGTTTACATGGGCTGGTGGGGCGGTAGGGCGGCGTGGGGCGCGGGCGGGTAGAGCGGCGCGGGGTGCAGGATGCTGTAGGGCGCCGGCGCCGCCTCCGCGCTGGAAGAGGGACAGGGCGGTGAGGTGCTGTAGACCAAGGAAAAAGAGACCTTAACCCTATTTTTATTTTATTTTATTTATTTATTGAAGAAACAACCAACAAGAATAACACTAAAAATAATAACAAAAAACATAATTCAAACAACAGGTTGACTTAAAGCGAAGTGTTTTCTTAATTATAGGTTGCCACAGCTTGCATAGTGGACTGAGTGAGTGAGAGTGTTTAATTGTGATTTTAGTGCTACACAGTGCTCTAATGTAAATTAAAAATTGGAAAAATTCACATTCATGCCTGACTGGACGGGGACTCGAACCGATAGTATAATTGGTAGTACGTGGGGCGCGTATTCTCAAGATCGTGGGTTCGAGTCCCCGTCCAGTCAAGCATGAATGTGAATTTTTCCAATTTTTAATGGCTTAACCCTTTAACTGTTAATGGGAACTATCATCATCATCAGCCCATATACGTCCCCACTGCTGGGGAACGGGCCTACCCTAAACTAGGGCGACAAGGCTATATTGCCAACATAATAAAAAACTATATCGCACAATGCCAGTGCCATGTTCAGCTATGATCAGGGCGCAAATTTAACTGTTTTCATACCTAAAATATTTTTTGTACAAGCTTGGATTTGTGCTGTTGCTGTACCAAATAAATAATTTAAACCGTATTCCCTCAAAATAAGGTCCAAAAGCAATGAAATTTTAAAAGTAGTATGTAAACTCGATAAAGGGTTAACAGACATAACCTGTTGAAATTTATCATTAGTTTTGTACCTTGTGAATTAAGTCTGGACTTAAAAATTATAATTATTAAAGATATTCCCACCAAATTCTGGAATTTGAAGGGAATATCTTTTCCTCTGCCTGCTAAAGGATTAAGTTACTGTGCACTGTATCGTTGTTGGAAAGGGTACACAACACACACAAAAAGCATGCATTAAAATATACTTAATTTAAGTTTGTAAGATATCATCGAACATACGTAGATCATAGAATTTGGAATTTATTTTAAATTTTGAAATTAACATCCTTAAATATCACATCATCATCATCATCAGCCCATTACCGTCCACTGCTGGACATAGGCCTCCCCAAATGCTCGCCACTTATTTCGATCCTCGGTATCGTACAAATTATATAAAGTAAAATTCGATCCTACATGTCAAAAGTATTGAAGTACAATTCTATATTTTTATGTATAATTAATTTATTTCACTGTGTAAGTAAAAAGGTATTTATTTTACTCACGTGAGAAGTGGTTGGTGCGGGTGGGGAGCGATTGTTGGCAGTCCTAGAGGTTGGATGTCGGCGCGGTTGTGTCTTACACCGAGCATTACCTAGAAACAAAGGAAATATATAATCACACATTTGGTTTATGGAAGAAAAATTATAAAAAACAAATATACGAACCCAAGAAGGAAAGATAATGTTCAGAATTATTTGACGAGGGTCTACCGGATGATGTTTAGTTCTTCTATTAAAGATTTTCTTTCATACACAGTGAAATTTTAGTGGTTGTTTTCCCGCAGTAAAATGATTCTATCATAGTAGGACAATAGATTTGTGCAGTTTTTTTTATTCAGATCAATAAATACTGGTTTTACAAAAGGAATAAACGAAACTCAAAAGCTCGCTCGAAACGCTTTATTACTTTGGTGCGTAGAGCTTCTTTAGCTTTAATCATCAATTTCATGCGGCAAGCAGTGCCTTATTACGTCACATCACTTAAAATAACTATCGCTTCTCACGCTTTGAGCTGGATGATAATAAAAAAAAATTAAAGTTTCTTTTTTCAAGAAATAACTAGCATGTCGGACCAAGCTACTAAAGGTAAATCGGTCTACTACGGGAAAAAAACCCACTAAAATTTCACGGTGTACATAGATTTCAGATGGTTCACTCACATGTCCCCTGGAGGCGGCTTGGCAGACGTAGGCGACGGCGCGCGCGTGTGTGGCGCCGGCCAGCGGGACCCCGTCCACCGACGTGAGCAGGTCCCCTGGCCGGAGCAGACCATCCGCGGGACCGCCTGGGAAAAGAACAATATTGAGTTTAGTAATAATATACATTTGGATACCTATCTGAGGCACTACAAGAAAACTTCACTCCACCTGATGGTAAGCGGCAGTGAGATTCAAATATGAGGTCGACAGGCACAATATACCATATTGAGCCTGTCGCAATCACCCTGAAGGCCCGAGCTGGAAGGGCATACCATGGCTTAATGACACGTGGCAGAAAAGAGGAACTAAACCTCTTAGTCCGAGCCACCAGCGCCTGCATTGTATGTGGATGGCAGCGCTGTCCAGCACGTGTCGTTCGGGAGTGGGGCGGGGAGGGAGAGACTAGCTGAAATAGCTCTTCAGAGCATTCTCCATTTACGAGACAAAATAAAATAATAAAAAAATAAAATGTAATTTATTTGCATTAAATTTTTTTAACAAACTCGTTGCCGGGGCTTCCCAGAAGGTAGTCATAAGACGCCTGTGTTGGGAAAGCCTCGCTCTTCCAAAATAATCTTAACAATTATTAAAATTACATATATTTCGATTAAAAATAATAATATTTAGATATAATATGATTTTACACAGATTTATAGAAATTATTTCAGTCTCAACACAATAAGTTAAAGATCTTTCGAGATAATAATTATAATAACAACATTTGACAGAGAAAAATATAACCTGTAGAGTATAAGTGTGTGTTTGTGTGGGTTTTTGTGTATGTATGTATGTGTGTAAAATAAATAAATGTCTCGGTTGCGGTACGTACCGGGCACGACGTACCCGACGGCGACGCGGCTGCCGTCCTCGGTGCCGCCCACGATGCGGAACCCGAAGCCGGCGCCGCCGCGCGCGAGCCGCACCAGCACGTCCGCCGCCGGGTCCAGCGCGCCGCCCGCCTCCACCTGCGGAGAGACGCGCATTGGGACTGGCTCGGTGGACCAGTGGTTAATGACCCATGGTCACTATACACCGTGAAATTTTAGTGGTTGTTTTCCTGAAGTAAAATGATTCTATCTAAGTAGTACAAAAGATGTGTGCAGTTACTTTTTGGTAAAATCAATAAATGCCGGTTTTACGAACAGGGTTTAACCGTAACCCTGGCTAGCGTTCGAACCGCTTTATGACTTAGGGTGTAGAGCTTCTTTAGCTTTAAGCATCGATTTCATGCGGCAAGCAGTACCTGAATACGTCACTTCTTCAAAAACAACGATAGCTTCTCTCGTTTTCGAGTTGAAAAATTATTATTCTGATAAATCGAAAAAAAAAAATTTTTTTTTTGAAGAATAATTTGCATGATTCGATAGTATTAC
The DNA here is from genome assembly GCA_039566165.1 of Maruca vitrata. Taxonomy (NCBI): domain Eukaryota; kingdom Metazoa; phylum Arthropoda; class Insecta; order Lepidoptera; family Crambidae; genus Maruca; species Maruca vitrata. Next base: position 9,406,878 of record CM076936.1, on the reverse strand, counting down.
TAAAGGCAAATCGTTCTGCCACGGGAAAACAACCACTAAAATTTCACGGTGCATACGGTTCCAAAAGTCGTGGGTTCGATTCCCACCCAGGACAAATTTTTGTGTGACGAACATCGGTGTTTGTTCCGTGTCTGAGTGCGCTAAAGCTTGCACTAGTCGTTTTAATATTTAGAAAAACCTCAACTACCGCACCGTGGCCCACGGACTCGAAAACCCGTCCTTCTGTGAATGGTGTCCTACATAGCTAGTAGTCTGTTATGATGGTAATGCACGTCTAGGCGCGATTCCCAGATCAAGGTCGGGTGTTCGAGTCCCCGGGCCGCGGTGAGGTAGTTGACTTTTTTTCGTTTTACAAAGTGTTTTTTTTACAGGCCTAACAAGATAACCTCAATCCACCTTATGTTAAGCGGTAGTGAGATATGAGGTCGACAGGCACAACAGACCATATTGGGCCTATCGCACTCACCCTGAAGGCCTGCTTAAATGCAGTTTCACGCCCGCCTGAAGAGCCCGGGATCATAGTAGGGAGGGAAAACATGAGCTGGAAGGGCATTCCATGCCTTAATGGCACGTGACAGAAAAGAGAAACTAAACCTTTTGGTCCGATCCACTAGCACCTCTAGCACGTGTAGTTCAAGAGTGGAAAGAGGAGAGTATTAAATATAATTATCTAGATATATTTGTGTATACCACTGTTGATTCTGATATCAGTAACACAAATTCTTAGGCAACTTGTTATAATGTTTTGTGTGATATTTGAAAATAGCACTAAGAATATACCTGAGGGTAGTTCGCCACGTAGACAGTGTTGGGGTGTGCGAGCGCGTCCCCTTCGTAGCAGGACGGCGAGTGGCGAGAGACGGGCGAATGGATGTTTCGACCGGGCGACGATTCACCAAGTCTGGAATATAATACTTACTTTAGCAAAATGTTACATATCTTACGCAGAAAAATCCTTCAAAATCACTTAAATATTTAATTAAATATACACATTGTTGAAGTATCTATACACCGTGAAATTTTAGTGGTTGTTTTCCCGCAGTAAAATGATTCTTTCTTAGTAGTACAAAAGTTGTGTGCAGTTCTTTTTTGGTAAAATCAATAAATGCCGGTTTTACGAAAGGTTTAACCGTAACTCGAAAACACGTTCGAACCGCTTTATGACTTAGGGTGTAGAGCTTCTTTAGCTTTGAGCATCGATTTCATGCGGCAAGCAGTACCTGAATACGTCACATCTTCAAAAACAACGATAGCTTCTCTCGTTTTCGAGTTGGAAAATTATTATTCTGAAAAATAGAAAAAAAAAATTTTTTTTCGAGGAACAATTTGCATGATTCGATAGTATTACTAAAGGCAAGTCGTTCTGCCACGGGAAAACAACCACTTACATTTCACGGTGTATATCTGTATAAATTGTAAAACCTTATGCTTTATACTTAGGTTGTGTCGGCAACCAACCCGCACTTAACCAGCGTGGGTGACTAACGCCTTATCGCCCTAGTTTAGGACAGGCCCGTGTCCCAGCAGTAGGGACGTATATGGGCTTGATGATGATATACTTTACCTTGATATTGAATCTTTTTAAAGTTCACTTGAAGCAAATGTTTTGGTGTCAAATTTACGTCAAATATTACCAAATCAAAACCCTTTTCAAGAAGTTCTGTGTGTCATTAGTATTAGTAACTCACCTAAGAGGCGACCCTTTGATGCGTCCATTGGACGAGTTGTTGGAAGGCGATTGACTCTGTAAGCGGCCTGACGGAGAGTTAGCTAGTAGGCGGTCTGTCGCGCTGTTGTTGGATGGAGAGTGGCTTCTTAGGCGGCCTGGAAAAATAAATAAACGTATAAACCTATATTGCTGCTAAAGGCTGGAGGCAAACCCGTACTGAGGGAGCTCCTAAGGCTTTTTAACGCTGTCCTGTTTGAAGGAGAACTCCGGAGGCGTGGAGTAAGAGTGTGGTCGTCCTGTTCTTCAAAAAGGGTGACGAAACCCTTTTGAAGAACTATCGACCTATTTCCCTTTTAAGCCACGTCTATAAGCTTTTCTCAAGAGTAATCACAAACCGTCTTGCGCGAAGACTCGACGAATTCCAACCCCCGGAACAGGCTGGATTTCGGAGCGGGTACGGCACCATAGACCACATCCACACAGTGCGGCAGATTATACAGAAGACTGAGGAGTATAATCAGCCCCTGTGCCTAGCATTTGTGGACTATGAGAAAGCCTTTGACTCGGTTGAAATCTGGTCAGTTCTGGAGTCCCTGCAGCGATGCCAAGTAGATTGGCGATACATCCAGGTGATGAAATGTCTCTACCAAGCCGCGACTATGTCCGTCCAAGTACAGAATCAGCAGACAAAACCCATACCATTGCATAGAGAAGTGAGACAAGGGGACGTCATCTTCCCGAAGTTGTTCACAAATGCAATGGAGGATTTGTTCAAGCCGCTGCACTGGAAAGGACGAGGCATTAACGTAATTGGCGAACACATCTCTCACCTGCGTTTTGCAGATGACATCGACATTCTGGCAGAGACGCTGCAGGACCTACAACAGATGCTGAATGACCTGGCTGGCAATTCTGCGCGCATCGGCCTACGGATGAACTTAGACAAAACCAAGGTCATGTTCAATGAACATGTACTACCGGAACCGATTGCGATTCACGGGCACCGTCCTTTTGAAGTTGTTCAAAAATATGTGTACCTCGGGCAAACTATGCAGTTGGCTCGAAACAATTTTGATGACGAGGTGAATAGAAGAATTCAGCTGGATTGTTCTTGTTGAGGTGTTTGATAGACTATTTATCGAGGAAGGCTTTACGCTGCAACCAAAAGAAGCAAAGAAACCAAAGAAATTGTTTATCTATACTAATATTATAAAGCTGAAGAGTTTGTTTGTTTGTTTGAACGCGCTAATCTCAGGAACTACTGGTTCGATTTGAAAAAATCTTTTTGCGTTGTATAGATCATTTATCGAGGAAGGTTTTAGGCTATATAACATTACGCTGCGACCAATAGGAGCAAAGATACAATGGAAAATGTGTAAAAAACGGGGGAAAACGCGAACGAAGTCGCTGGCACAGCTAGTGATTTATAAAAAAAGAAATTGTTTATGTGTTATAAGTTTATATTGTTAAAAGTTGTACTCACCTGTAACTGATGCATGTATCAGAACCTAGTTATGATGAGTGATTTATGGATGTAATGTTTATGCATGTATTGTTGGTGTGTCATATATAAATAAATAAATAAAAAGAAACCATGGAGAATGTGTAAAAAAAACGGGGGAAATGCGGACGAAGTCGAGACAGCTATTATCACAATATTATATGATGCGATGCAATCCAGTGGTAATAAGCTAGAGGGCACTTGGGTTACATTGAAATATTATGTTTTTTTTTCATGATTACCTGTCGAGTTGGAGGGCGAGTGTTGCCTCAAACGGCCGTTAGAGGGCGACTGCCGGTGCGCGGGGATCCCCCCCATTGCCGCCGTAGTGGGCGAGTGTAGCATCCCGTCTTCTGGGAAACCTGAGGAACAACGCATTGAATTAGACATCTTTGAGAAACTGACTTCACCCGCAAGTTTTATGCAACCATAATTAGCCAAGATATACATGCTCAAAGTTCTGATCACTTGCACTGAAAAGTGCATGAAGTGAACGGTGAACTATGATGTTATATTCCAATAGAGAGCAGGGTTTTGGGTTTTGGCTGGAAGATAAAATAAAACGTGGGGGCTATTTTATTTCATTTATCTAAACTAATATTATAAAGCTGAAGAGTTTGTTTGTTTGTTTGAACGCGCTAATCTCAGGAACTACTGGTTCGAAATGAAAAAAATATTTTTGTGTTATATATAGATATACCGTTTATCGAGGAAGGCTTTAGGCCATAAAACATCTCACTGCGACCATAAGGAGTAAAGAAACAATGGAAAATGTGTAAAAAACAGCAAGTAATCGATAGGCGTCTATGAGACTCATGGTAGCGGCTTGCTTGGTTCCTGGTTCTCCCTCGTACCTCCGTTGTCGCTGCTGCCGGCGCCGCTGGGCGCGCCCCGCCAGTAGGGCGCGTCGCCCACGCGCACGGTGGGCGTGCCCGCCTCGCCCCAGCCGGCCCAGCGCGCCGCCGGCTCCCAGCCGCCGCCCCCCGCTCGGTTCTCCCCGTACCTCCGTTGTCGCTGCTGCCGGCGCCGCTGGGCGCGCCCCGCCAGTAGGGCGCGTCGCCCACGCGCACGGTGGGCGTGCCCGCCTCGCCCCAGCCGGCCCAGCGCGCCGCCGGCTCCCAGCCGCCGCCCCCCGCTCGGTTCTCCCCGTACCTCCGTTGTCGCTGCTGCCGGCGCCGCTGGGCGCGCCCCGCCAGTAGGGCGCGTCGCCCACGCGCACGGTGGGCGTGCCCGCCTCGCCCCAGCCGGCCCAGCGCGCCGCCGGCTCCCAGCCGCCGCCCCCCGCTCGGTTCTCCCCGTACCTCCGTTGTCGCTGCTGCCGGCGCCGCTGGGCGCGCCCCGCCAGTCGGGCGCGCCGCCCCCGCGCCCGGTGGGCGTGCCCGCCCCGCCCCAGCCGGCCCAGCGCCCCGCCGGCTCCCAGCCGCCGCCCCCCGCTCGGTTCTCCCCGTACCTCCGTTGTCGCTGCTGCCGGCGCCGCTGGGCGCGCCCCGCCAGTAGGGCGCGTCGCCCACGCGCACGGTGGGCGTGCCCGCCTCGCCCCAGCCGGCCCAGCGCGCCGCCGGCTCCCAGCCGCCGCCCCCCGCTCGGTTCTCCCCGTACCTCCGTTGTCGCTGCTGCCGGCGCCGCTGGGCGCGCCCCGCCAGTAGGGCGCGTCGCCCACGCGCACGGTGGGCGTGCCCGCCTCGCCCCAGCCGGCCCAGCGCGCCGCCGGCTCCCAGCCGCCGCCCCCCGCTCGGTTCTCCCCGTACCTCCGTTGTCGCTGCTGCCGGCGCCGCTGGGCGCGCCCCGCCAGTAGGGCGCGTCGCCCACGCGCACGGTGGGCGTGCCCGCCTCGCCCCAGCCGGCCCAGCGCGCCGCCGGCTCCCAGCCGCCGCCCCCCGCTCGGTTCTCCCCGTACCTCCGTTGTCGCTGCTGCCGGCGCCGCTGGGCGCGCCCCGCCAGTAGGGCGCGTCGCCCACGCGCACGGTGGGCGTGCCCGCCTCGCCCCAGCCGGCCCAGCGCGCCGCCGGCTCCCAGCCGCCGCCCCCCGCTCGGTTCTCCCCGTACCTCCGTTGTCGCTGCTGCCGGCGCCGCTGGGCGCGCCCCGCCAGTAGGGCGCGTCGCCCACGCGCACGGTGGGCGTGCCCGCCTCGCCCCAGCCGGCCCAGCGCGCCGCCGGCTCCCAGCCGCCGCCCCCCGCCCGGTTCTCCCCGTACCTCCGGTGGCGCTGCTGCCGGCGCCGCTGGGCGCGCCCCGCCAGGCGGGGGCGGCGCCCCCCCGCACGGGGGGCGCGCCCGCCCCGCCCCAGCCGGCCCAGCGCGCCGCCGGCTCCCAGCCGCCGCCCCCCGCTCGGTTCTCCCCGTACCTCCGTTGCCGCTCCTGCCGGCGCCGCTGGGCGCGCCCCGCCCGCGGGGCGCGCCGCCCACGCGCACGGTGGGCGTGCCCGCCTCGCCCCAGCCGGCCCAGCGCGCCGCCGGCTCCCAGCCGCCGCCCCCCGCTCGGTTCTCCCCGTACCTCCGTTGTCGCTGCTGCCGGCGCCGCTGGGCGCGCCCCGCCAGTAGGGCGCGTCGCCCACGCGCACGGTGGGCGTGCCCGCCTCGCCCCAGCCGGCCCAGCGCGCCGCCGGCTCCCAGCCGCCGCCCCCCGCTCGGTTCTCCCCGTACCTCCGTTGTCGCTGCTGCCGGCGCCGCTGGGCGCGCCCCGCCAGTAGGGCGCGTCGCCCACGCGCACGGTGGGCGTGCCCGCCTCGCCCCAGCCGGCCCAGCGCGCCGCCGGCTCCCAGCCGCCGCCCCACGCTTGGTTCTCCGCCCAGTTGCGCACGTTCCCGTTGTCCACCCATGTCTCTTGCTCTTGCTCTTGCCATTGGTTGTCCTGAAATGTTTTAGTTAGTGTCTAGTTAATTATCATCATCATCATTGGCGTATACGTCCCCAGTACTGGAGCACGGGCCTACCATAAACTGGGGTGATCAGGCATTAGTTAACCACGTTGGCCAAATGCAGGTTGGTCGACTAAACAACCTTAGAATTTCTTCTTAAGTGTGCAGGTTTCCTAACGATGTTTTCGAAACGACGCTTTAGAATATGTAGGCTAACCACCAGTAGCGCTACCATGAGTTTAAAAGTTACGGACTCGATATCGCCTACGTAAATATGTCTATGAAAAACTTGTACAGCGCCCCTAAGAACTAAAATAGGTCGTATGAAAAAAGCAACTCGATAGGTTTTTAACGTACATAAGTTTTCGATAGCCAACTCATGGTACCGCTAAGGAATAGTTATAGTTTACCAGAGTAGTCCCACGACACCCACTACACATATGAAGACTTCCTGGGAATAAGGTATATCCTCTCACCTCTATCCGCGGCGCCTCGGTCCACGGCTGCACGGCGGGCAGCGTGAGCCGGCCGCTGCGCCGGCGCCGGTCTATGAGACTCTCGCGTTCGCGCCCGCGGTGGGAGGGCACTGCGTATGTCGCTTCTACAAAGGAATGGCAAGTGTTACTAAATGTAATGTGCGCATCGTTCATCGATCCTGGAAGAATGCATTTGTCGATAACTGTCCATCGACAAGTGCGCGATGCACATGGGCCGCCCTTGCATACATATGTTTTATAGCCTCGCGAGGCAGCGAGTCTTTGATTTTGACAACTACGCTTTTGCTCGACACACTCCTCTAAATTAATAAAAACAAAACACAAACAAAAGTCTATGAGTCAGGCAATTCTAGCAATTTTTTGATCTCGTGTAAACCTATGTTAATTCGTTATTGATGATGTTTTGTCGCTCTGTTTCATGTTTATTCTTTCAAATGAAACAAACTGAACTTAGATGGGTGACGGTGAATTGATTCTGTTAAAAAGTGGCAGGTATAGTGTTTAAGCTAATGGGTATTCTTTAGAACACTGATGGAAAACATACCTGAGTTCATTCCGTTCAGTCTGTCCTGTATGTCGTCTTGCGCGTGCAGCGCCGGCGACCGCAATTGCTCCGCGGTTGGCGTCTTGCTTCTTCCCATTTGGTTGTTGTTTACATTCACTGTAACATCGTATATATTTGAGAATAGGGGTCTTCTGACGCCTCGCTAGTATGGTGATGATGACGAGGTTTTATACGATTTTAGCTAATCTACTAAATCTATACTTCTTCTTCTTATCGTGTGGTTGATGAACAACCTGGTGTCAGAGTTTAAGCCGCCCGTAGGCCTCTGACATGGCTTCACACACCGTAGAAAAATCTCTCAGGTGTGCTGGTTTCCTCACGATGTTTTCCTTCACCGTTAAAGCGTCGAATGATGGTACATATGAATTTCAAATTTGAAAAACACATTGGTACCTGGCGGGGTTTGAACTGGCGACCTCTCGCATGGCAAGCAACGACCTTAACCACTCGGCCATCGACGCTTTTTTTTAATCTATACTAATATTAAGTAAGTATAAAACATGCAATCAGGAACTACTGGTTGTGAGTTGATTTTGTGTTGGATAGACCATTTATCGAGGAAGGCTTTAGGCTATATTATAATAGGCTATATTATAATTATAATAGGAGCAAAGAAACACTGGAAAATGTGTAAAGGGGAAAACGCGGATGAAGTCGCTGGAACAGCTAGTGTAAATAATAAGAGGTTTAAAAGTATTCCCATGCAAATACATAATTGACATACAGTTTCCAATTGTCAGTTGGTCAAACTGGTAACTCATTTTAACATAGACGAAGTCTCAGATATGTAATGTTTCTCGTCGTGTTTAGATATGTATGTGTGAGTGTGTGGGTATAGAATGTGTATGTAAAGATATTAATAATATGGGTGTTTGTTGGGTATGTAGTTAAGATATGTATGTGTTAACTGCCTCGTTGGTCTATTGGTAGCAAGTGCTGCGTTAGGACCGAGAGGTCCCTGGTTCGAGTCCGGGGTCGGGCAAAATTTGTGAGAGTTTTTCTGTAATGAAATTACTCAACCCGGAGTTAGGAAGTTGGCGGTTGAACGCCCGTGCCTCGGAAAGCACGTTAAGCCGGTGGTCCTGCGCCCAATCTCTCATCGGTCATGTCGGATTGCCGTCTCACCGAATTATGAGAGTAAGGGAATAGAGAGTGCACTTGTGTTTGCGCGTACACTTGTGCACTATAATATGTCCTGCGCACTTGGCTGATCTCAATTGATATCGGCCGCCATGGCTGAAATCGGTCGGACGCTTTATTTTTTATTTATGTATGTGTATGTGTGTAAGCATGTTTGAATGCGTGTTTGTTGTGTATATAGTTAAGATATGTATGTGTACGCACCGGGCGCGGGCGCAGGCCGGGTGGCGGAGCGGCTGCGCGGGGCGCGCGCGGCGCGGCGCCACACGCGCAGAGTGCTCTCGTGCAGCGCCGGACACTCCTTCAACACCTGAGGACGAGTACAGGCGCTTGTGATTAAGACGAATATACATTTTTTTTTTTATAATGATGTAACAAGACGACCTCACTCCACCTGATGGTAAGCGGTAGTGAGATCCAAATATGAGGTCGACAGGCACAAACCATATTGAGCCTGTCGCACTCACCCTGAAAGCCCGCTTAAAGAGGAGACCACTGCTGCGGCAACAACGAGACAAGGCGTGGAGTCTCGCATTGGTATTGAGCTGTGCGGGTCCGAGTTGGCCAGTCCGCCGGACGGAAGTTTATGTTAATCTTTGGGTGGTTTGAACACGTTCACAAAAATTATAGTGTTGAGGACACATGAGGCACAAATAAAATAAATATTACACAACATCACATACATTTACCTGATCCTGTAATAAATCGCTTAAACAGTCGAAGCGCTTGATATTCGTAGATAGCAGCCGATATTCCGTTGCATACTTGTGTTACAGATATCAGCTGCTATAGAATCAACATTGGATACCCAAATATATGTACTTAAATACATTTTATAACATAACCAGACACGGAACGATCACAAACTTGTCGCATTCAAAATGATACCAAATATACTTTAAAAAATCAATTTCTTTGTTTTTGTGTGTGTTTTGTTAAGCTTAACGTTACATGTCTGATAATTATTACTTTGGCTTAGCAACATGTTAAGCCAAAGTAATAATTATCAGACATGTAACATGAAGCTTTTAGTAGCGGAAATCAAATTGAACAGTTTTATATATGCAAATCTATAATATAAAAATGTGTTGGTAAGCGCATAACTCAACAACGCCTGAACCAATTTGGCCAATTCTTTTTTAAAAATGTTCGTTGCAGTCCAAGGATGGTTCTTACGGCGAGAAAAAAATCGAATAATTGCCGGCAAACCCCTAAAAACCGCCCTTTTTTCACATTTTTTTGACAGGACGTAGTCTGTCGGGTCGGCTATTTAAAATAAAACATACCTGGACTACATGTTGATGAGGCGAGTGTCTGACATCAGTGTCACCAATCTGAAGAAGCAAATCACCCTCGCGTAGACCGGCGCATCTACTGCGATCTAGAACCTAAAATCAGACGGACCACATCAAACACAGAGTTATGATTGGACTGGCTCAGTGGTTAGGAACCCTGTTTGGTGGTTCCAAGAGTTGTGGGTTCGATTCCCACTTGGGACAAATATTTGTATGTTGTTTGTATGTATATATATCAGTCTCTGACACCCATAGTACAAGCTCTGCTTAGTTTGAGGTCAAATGACCATGTGTGGAAATGTTCCAGAATTTTATTTATTTATTATCTTATCAAAACCCCGACTAAAATCAATACTGTAGTATTAAGGTTTAGCAAGAAGTGTTTTTGTTTACCTTTTTAACTTTCTGTCCGTGCACACTATCGGCGATTGTGAACCCAAACCCAGCAGCGCCTCTTCGTAGAGTCAACACTAGTTCCCTCCCGGGTTCGCTCGTCGACACGTTGTTATTCCTTTGATGGTCTGAGAACAAATGTTTTCAAATTAGTACATAGAAATAACTGCACAGCCTGGAATCCGTACCATTAAAATGAGATACCTCAAAAGAGTGGACCCCATCAAAAACCCAATCGAATATTTGTCCTTCTTTCCTCTGTAACAACAGACTGTTAGGCCACGCCTATTATATCGTCAAATCATTTGATGACGTTAGGAAGTCCAAGTCATCATCATCATCAGCCCATATACCTCCCCACTGTTACCCTTAACTAGGGCGATACAGGCCTTAGTCAAACACACTAGCCAAGTGCGGGTTGGTTGACTACACAATCTAAGAATTACTTCGTAGGCGTGCAGGTTTCCTCACGATGTATTCCTGCGCCGTTCAAGCGTCAAGTAATCGTACATATGAATTTCAAATTTGAAAAACACAGTAGTACGTGGCGGGGTTGGAACTGGCGACCTCTCGCATGGCAAGCAAAAACCTTAACCACTCGGCCATCGACGTTTTTTCCTAAAGAAGCCCTAGTACATCATAAGTAAGCTTAATAAAGTTTCTTCTTACTTATTATTTGTACTTGCTCTGTGACAGTGTGTAAGATCTGCCCGTTGAGAGTGTAACATAGACCTACCAGTGGCCAGCTCGTCCAGGTCGAAGGAGCGGGACAGGTGCCGCCGCTGAGTGTAGCTGGAGGTGGACCTACCAGTAGCCAGGGTCAGCAGGTGGACGCTGGTGGCCAGCTCGTCCAGGTCGAAGGAGCGGGACAGGTGCCGCCGCTGAGTGTAGCTGGAGGTGGACCTACCAGTAGCCAGGGTCAGCAGGTGGACGCTGGTGGCCAGCTCGACCAGGTCGAAGGAGCGCGACAGGTGCCGCCGCTGAGTGTAGCCGGAGGTGGACCTACCAGTGGCCAGGGTCAGCAGGTGGACGCTGGTGGCCAGCTCGACCAGGTCGAAGGAGCGCGACAGGTGCCGCCGCTGAGTGTAGCCGGAGGTGGACCTACCAGTGGCCAGGGTCAGCAGGTGGTCGCTGGTGGCCAGCTCGTCCAGGTCGAAGGAGCGGGACAGGTGCCGCCGCTGAGTGTAGCTGGAGGTGGACCTACCAGTAGCCAGGGTCAGCAGGTGGTCACTGGTGGCCAGCTCGTCCAGGTCGAAGGAGCGGGACAGGTGCCGCCGCTGAGTGTAGCTGGAGGTGGACCTACCAGTAGCCAGGGTCAGCAGGTGGTCGGCGGAGGGACAGCGGGGCGGCGCCGGCGCAGGCTCGCTGGTGGCCAGCTCGTCCAGGTCGAAGGAGCGGGACAGGTGCCGCCTCTGACAGTAGCTGGAGGTGGACCTACCAGTGGCCAGGGTCAGCAGGTGGTCGGCGGAGGGACAGCGGGGCGGCGCCGGCGCAGGCTCGCTGGTGGCCAGCTCGTCCAGGTCGAAGGAGCGGGACAGGTGCCGCCTCTGTCCCGGACTGTGGGCCGCTACAGGGGAGTTGTCTGTCTCGTCTCTGCCGTTGGTCTGGTCCACGTGGTTGGGCGAGTCTAGGTTGAATCTAAAAAAAAAATATATAATTATTACATTAGCGAATGTTGGTATGTTTATCACATCTTTCTTCAATGGTCAAAAATTGAGTCAGGTAAAAATTGCGAGGAGTTCAATGTCACAGCAAGCTTTGCAGCATTTAATTGAAGTACATTATGATGACAGGGATGATATGTGCCCAGTCATTATAAAAGCATAAAAAACCTGGAACGCTTGCTGAAACTGTAAGACCAACTTAATAGGCGTTATGAGTCATACCTGGTCCGTAAAGCCCTTGTGAGCTGCTGCATGGCCACAGCATCTGAAGTCGCGGGCGTGGTGGCGTCCACCGCCAAAGTGCTCAGGACACGCGTGTTCGGGTCTTCAGAGTCGAATGATAGTGGGTAACCTAGTGATAAACAATACATTTTATAGGGTTATTCTGTATTTCATGTTTTTTTTACTCTACCTGATAGTAAGCGGAAGTGAGATCCAAATATGAGGTCGACAGGCACAATAGACCATATTGAGCCTGTCGCACTCACCCTGAAAGCCGTGAAAGAGGAGACCATTGCTGCGGCAACAACGAGATAAGGCGTGGAGTCTCGCATTGGTATTGAGCTGTGAGGGTCGGAGTTGGTCAGTCCGTCAGACGGTAGGGCCCCCGCACCACCGTTTCTACGGGTCTCCCTGGCCGGCGGGCTGACCCGCTCCGCCCGCACAATACCGCCGCTAAGACTCCACTGGTCCAGCACTTGCCCCAACAATGGTCCCCCCTGGCTCCGGTTCGTACAGTGCTGATCCCGGAACGCGACCTGACCGAGAGAGGTCAGAGTCACATGGCGGGTTTAACGCAACTGTACTGTTTCTTAATAAGCTCTTTTGGCCTGAGTTTTAAGATTAGAAGTAATTACAGAATGTTCAGATTAAATTGTGTTAAAAACACACTAAATCTCAGTTTACTGAAGTATAATTGCAGGTTTGTTTTCACATTTCACTCGGTGATTGAATGACTGTGCTGATTTAGTCAGTTATAGCACCTAGGCGAAACATCCCATCCGATCCCTAACTCAGCTGTTCACTCCTTCCACCAGTCGCCTGGACTCTCAGGGTGTGAGGTACGTACCCCGGACGAGGTGCAGCGTGACGTCAGATCCGGCAGCGATGGACTGGAATATCTGGGCGACATGCGCATGCGACAGGCCCCGCACCGCGCGGCTGTTCACACCGACTACCACATCGCCGGGGCGGAGAGCACCTGGGGATAGGAGTAAAAATAAAAATACCTGCCTATTAAAAAATTTAAACTAAGAAAGTAAATAGGAGTACTTAAATCTCGCGACAAGCCTTTAAAACATATAACTTGTGTCAAATATGTTCAATTTGAAATGTTATAAGTTGACAGTAAAGTTATAGTGTAAAAGTGTATTTTTTTCTTTTAGCGCATTTAAATAAAAGCTTGTTTTTAAAGATTTTTTACCTTAATTTATTTTATACTTTTTTAGTTTTCTTGTCTTCCGGCTCCATCATCAGACCCTGGTTACCATCTAGCATCTAAGTACTCATCTAGGCGAATCAAAACGAGCCCAAACTCGATTTGGTTGTGTCGTTTAAGTACTGAGTTCCTTTGGCTGTCTTCCGGCTCCATCATCAGACCTTGGTTACTATCTAGCACCAAAGTACTCATCTAGTCGAATGAAATGAGCCCAAACTCGATGTCGTTATGGTATTTAATTAGTGAGAGGCTATGGCTATCTCCGGATTCATCATCAGATCAGCTCCATGTCATAATAATATTGCATTGTCATCGGATATACACGTGCATGCAAAATTTCAGCTCAATCGGTTGAGGGCAAGTGCCTTAAAATTGAGTTATAAAATTCCACCCGAACACACAAACATACATACATACATACATTGCAAGTTAAATAAAAGCTTGTAAAATAAAGGCGTCCGACCGATTTCAGTCATGCCGGCCGATCTCAATTGAGATCAGCCAAGTGCGCAGGACATATTATAGAGCACAAGTGTACGCGCAAACACAAGTGCACTCTCTGTTCCCTTACTCTCATAGTTTGGTGAGACGGCAATCCGACATGACCGATGAGAGATCGGGCGCGGCTTAACGTGCTTTCTAAGGCACGGGCGTTCAACCGCCAACTTCCAAACTCCGGGCTGAGTAATTTCATTACAGAAAAACTCACACAAATTTTGCCCGACCCCGGACTTGAACCGGGGACCTCTTGGTCCTAACGCAGCACTTGCTACCAATAGACCAACGAGGCAGTCGATGTCGATAGGAGTATTGGTCAGACAAAGGCTATATTCTGTTTTGTTTGGTCAGATTAAAGAAAAATAGTGTACCGAAGGTGAAAAAGATTTATTATATTTTGTTAGATTCAATTTTTCAAATAAAATTCGATTCGCTACCAGTCATCATTGTAATCTTCTCAATGTGGGGCATTGGGATGTGGGGCTGTTTTCAAAGGTGTGTAAGAAATTAAGGTAAAAAATCTTTAAAAACAAGCTTTATTTAAATGCGCTAAAAAGAAAAAATAAACTTTTACACTATAACTTTACTGTCAACTTATAACATTTCAAATTCAACATATTTGACACAATTTATATGTTTTAAAAGCTTGTCGCGAGATTTAAGTACTCGTATTTACTTTCTTAGTTTAAAATTTTTAATAGGCAGGTATTTTAAAACTTGCTTTTAAAATTACGAGTAGGTACTTAAATCTCGCGTCAAGCTTCTATGACATATAGATTGTGTCAAATATGTTGAATTTGAAATGTTATAAGTTGACAGTAAAGTTATAGTGTAAAAGTTTATTTTTCTTTTTAGCGCATTTAAATAAAAGCTTGTTTTTAAAGATTTTTTTACCTTAATTTATTTTATACTTTTTAGTTTTCACCTTGTAAGTTCCACCCTGGTTACCATCTAGCTCCAAAGTACTCATCTAGGCGAATCAAACGAGCCCAAACTCGATGGGGTTGTGTCGTTTAAGTACTGAGTTCCTTTGGCTGTCTTCCGGCTCCATCATCAGACCCTGGTTACCATCTAGCATCTAAGTACTCATCTAGGCGAATCAAACGAGCCCAAACTCGATGGGGTTGTGTCGTTTAAGTACTGAGTTCCTTTGGCTGTCTTCCGGCTCCATCATCAGACCCTGGTTACCATCTAGCATCTAAGTACTCATCTAGGCGAATCAAACGAGCCCAAACTCGATGGGGTTGTGTCGTTTAAGTACTGAGTTCCTTTGGCTGTCTTCCGGCTCCATCATCAGACCTTGGTTACTATCTAGCACCAAAGTACTCATCTAGTCGAATGAAATGAGCCCAAACTCGATGTGGTTATGTTATTTAATTACTGAGTTGCTATGGCTATCTTCCGACTTCATCATCAGATCAGCTCCATGTCATAATAATATTGCATTGTCATCGGATATACACGTGCATGCAAAATTTCAGCTCAATCGGTTGAGGGCAAGTGCCTTAAAATTGAGTTATAAAATTCCACCCGAACACACAAACATACATACATTGCAAGTTAAATAAAAGCTTGTAAAAAGAGATAAAAATAGAAAGAAAAATAAAAAGGTGTTTCCTGTCATATGATTATTCAATGACTCATTTTACAAATATAAATATGCATGAACTTAATGAGTAAATAAATGAAAATGTATAATTAATACTTCAATTAAACGCAAACAAATCTAAAGTTTCATAATAAAATGAATTGATACAATCAACCACAACAGGTCCATAACATTTTTTTTCCTTATTTATGTAAGGTTTTTCCTTACTGTATGACATACAATGATGGCTTGGAGTAGCCTCGTCATCATCACCAGACTAGCGGGGGAGCGGATAGCTCTCACCCCTATATAACACAAACAAACATACATACCATCGATCCACGCCGGGCTGTGTGGAACTATACTCCTTATCTGGAGATAGCCTTCCGTTTCCGGGATGCCTTCCGCGCCGATCAGTGTGAAGCCTAGGCCCTGGACAAAATAACTTTTTAATTTCCGGAGTTTTGTATGAACCGCGTCGATGGGCAAGTGGTTAGGCAAGGCCGTTGCTTGCTATGCGAGAGGTCGCCAGTTCAAACCCCGCCATGTACCACAGTTTTTCAAATGTACAATTATTCGATGCTTTAACGGTGAAGGAAAACATCGTGCAGGTATCCGCACGTCTACGAAAAATTCTTAGGTTGTGTAGTCAACCCGCACATGGCCTGTGTGGTTGACTCACGGCCTTATCGCCCTAGTTTAGGGTAGGCCCGTGCCCCGGCAGAGGGGACGTATATGGGCTGATGATATGTAATTATAATCCAAGAATCGTCTAGTTATCCTTTAATATTTGATACTTATTTTAGTTTAGCTTTTTTAATACTTTAAGTACTAATAAAAGTTACCAGTTTTGCTGATGAAAAAGTGCAAATACATATAGTAACCTACTTATTTGTACTGGACAAATAAGTAGGTTACTAAATATGTACATAAAATAAATGTTGTGTCTAGTTGTAAATCACTGTCACAATCAGCATTTCATTCCTTTACTGCCAAGTTCACTTAGATACGAGAAAATAATAAATAGGCAAAGTGCTAAAATGCAATTGCATGTTTTGCGTTAAATATTTAAATAGTTTTTACGTCATATTTAATTAGTCTTCGGACAAATGACGCAACAAACAACTCTCAGCTTATTTTAATTGCACTTACTTTCACAACAATAATCGCCTAACCAGTTGTGAAACATCTTTTTATTTTACAGCGATGTATATTACGTAGGGGACTTATGTATTGCGTTATTTCAAGTTAATTTAAATGCAAATTGCAAATGTCTATAGGCATATGATGCTAGACTTAATCTCCTAGGTGGACAATTTGTTTCTTTGATTGTAGTGTTTGATAAGTAAATCGAAAAAGTTTACCATTATCTCAAGCAATGACTATTTATTCATTGTATAATTGGTAAACTGCTTACGATTTTTTTGAATGACAAAAAAAATGTTGATTCGTGTGACTGGATGGACCATATTATTATAATACTTTCAAAAGGCATTAGGTACATATTAAAAAAATAATCTACAGATATTACTGTTTGCTCCATGCAAATGTGTACTATTTAACCATATAATATAATATGTAAAGTAAGTTGTTGATACTGAGTCAATTTTTTTTATTAATCTATTTTTTTATAAATCACTCTGACATGGATCCATCCCACATGTATGAATTATTCTTTGTACTTCTTCAGTGTGACAGTGTAAATACGAACCTGCGTGCCCTTGGTAAGCGTTAGGGTAAATCTCTCCCCCCGCAACTCGCCCGTCGGAGTGGAACCGTTCTGTTGGCTGTTCCCGTTCGTTTCCGGTGACATGTTCTTAGCTAGAAATTGATTAATAATAATAATAATAAATATCTGGGACATTTCCACACACGGTCACCTGACCCCAAACTAAGCAGAGCTTGTACTATGGGCGTCAGAGACTGATATACATACATACTTAAATACATAATCACACCCAGACACGGAACAAACACCGATGTTCATCACACAAATATTTGTCCCGAGTGGGAATCGAACCCACGACTCTTGGAACCGCCAGCCAGGGTCACTAACCACTGTTCCTCCGAGCCAGTCCAGTATTAAAAATATATATTTAAGTTGGAAACTATCCCTTACGATGTCGTAGTCGTGACAATAACCGTGTAGCGGTACCATGAGTTAGCTATCGAAAACTTACGTACGTTAAAAACCTATCGAATTGAATTTTCATACTACCGATTTTAGTTCTTAGCGTAACCGCTAGGGGCGGTGTACAAGTTTTTCATAGACATATTTACATAGGCGATATAGAGTGCCACTCTTAAACTCATGGAAGCGCTAAAGAGCAATTTGAATGTGAATTTTACTACTATTCAAAAATACGCAGGACTATTTCAGAATAGACTAAGAAAGTAATGGTAAAAATATTGGTAATCGTTGGGTGATCTATTAGGAACTAAGGACTTTGTATTTGGTCTAAAGGGGGCCCTATCGCAGCGCAGGGCACCAAAGTGGTCACTGGTAAAGTGGGGCCGTGAATTGCTCTGTATTATTGTTGATGCGCGAGGTCCCCAGTTCGAACAACGCCAGGTACCAATGTGTTTTTAAAATTTGAAATTCATATGTACCATCATTCGACGCTTTAACGGTGAAGGAAAACATCGTGAGGAAACCTGCACACCTAAGAAGAAATTCTAAGGTACCAACCCGCACTTGGCCAGTGTGGTCGACTAAGGCCTTATCGCAATAGTTTAGGGTAGGCCCGTGCCCCAGCAGTGGGGACGTACATAGGCTGATGATGATGATGATTGTTGATCATGGGAAGCTTACTACGAAATAGGTTGTTTTATCAGCGATACATCATGCCTCGGAAAACCCGTTAACCTTTGGTTACTACTTATATTTATACATTTATCTATTTATAAAACATTTTCTACACTTATTTATAAAACACCCTCCAGTAAAAAAACTATTATAGCCTAGTTACGCTAGTCACGCCACAATCTAGATTCTAGACCGTTGACCTAATTACTAAGTGGCCTATTTAATGTGAAGTGTAAACATAACTAATACAGTATAATTTATTAAAACTATTTTTGATCAGGTTGCTGAAATGTAACTATAAGATTAATTAGGAATAAATTTTGAACAATTAACTTTTTTTACACTGATAAAATAGATAGTAATAGGATTCTAATCATAAACAATAATTTCAGTATGGAAGGGTAAAATGACGATATTGCAACAATGAATTTAAGGCCAGACATTCCCTTTCGATACAATAGCGAAACTGTTTAAAGTCAACATCCGTTTTTAGCACCTGAGTAATTTCACAATTTTCAAAGACCACAGATTAGAAAGGAGGAAGGAAATTTGTGTTGACAGCAACTATATCTATGCATCTAAATATTGAAGTGTCGGTTTGTATTAAAATAACGAGTTTTTACTAATTGAGTAGGAATCTATATCGAATACTAACAACAAACACACTTTTAGAAAAATTGTTTACTCTCTGTCTGTTGTTCCTGCTAATCTCCGAAACGGCTGGACCAATTTTGACGGGACTTTTACTTATGAAAGGCTAATTTTACAAGCTATTTAAATAAATTATTGTAGACAAAATTTTAAGGCGGACGAAGTCGTGGGCGGCCGCTAGTATTATACTAAACTATCGCACTTATTTATCATGGGCACTGAAGCGCTTCATGAGCGCACAATATGAAGATTCCACTTCACAGCTGCTGAACATGTAAGCACCATCTTAGGGCATGAATAATTTATATATCTAGATCGTATTATCGCACGCTTAATTGCTTCGAATAATCCCTGCTTTTACCTCATAATGGTGGAGTATTTGAATACTGTTGTTGTAAAGCTAGTTTTACAGTGAAATTTTAAATAAGTAGGTATTTGGAACGAATGTTTGTATGAAATAAAATGTTCGCGCAAATACGTAATAGGCAATACTATAACTAATGTTTGGTAAGATTTATTGCTGTAATATGAAATGCATAAGTTGTCTAATTATACCTACTTAATTCCTACATGATATTATTTTATGACTAAGAAACAAGGGAAAACTTGCAGAAAACTGAAATGGTCTGATTCCTATTCAAAATGATGGTTAATTATCTTATTCAAACTTTTTAAATTACTATTTATAATCATAAACAAGATGAATACATAACAATTAGGCATATTCATATCCAGGTGTTTGGTGTGCATGAGGCTTATAATCAAATAATAATGATGCAACATTTCCGCATGTTAGTTATGTTGTTGTAACAGCAGAACCATAATTGCATTAATGTGGGATAAATTATTATTCTGTATAGTTTTAATATTAGAATGTCAGAGTGGCCTTGTAATTCGCTGGAAGATGTTGTGACAATAATGTAAATCCAATTTATGAGCAAATATAGGTTAATGGTGAAATTTTAAATCAGAAAACCACCCCAAGTCACACCATTCCTTTATTCAAAATTATGTTTAAAACTAAAGTCTGAGCAAACAAACTCATTGCAATCACATTCATGAAAAAGATAAATTTGTATATACATAATTAATTTTCTCATGACTCCGCCTGTACGGGGACTTGAACCACCAGTCTCCAAATCGCGTCTGCTGCTTTAACCACTTAGCTACACAGGTGTAGAGTCACCAATGCAATGAAGACCCGTGGTTCAAGTACCCATTCAGGCGGGGTCATGAACTCGCTAAAGGGTGATCCATTGTCGTGAAATCCAATAAGAAAATTATAAGATGACATATTTGATTAAGTAACTACTATACTTCTTCGGTCTTTACAAACTACCAAATGGGCAGGGCCGGCTGGAAAAAGAAGCAAAGGCAACTTAAACGTTGGGCTGACAATATAAAAGAACTAGCAGGCAGAGACTGGTTGACATGTTCCCAAAAAAGGGGTTCTATAAACTAACCTAGCCTAAGTAATCTACTACTAACACTTTGAAAATGAAAATGAAAATGAAAAATATTTATTCAGTATCTTTACAATACATACTTAACTAGTGGCTGGGATCTCCTTTTAAGTACAAATACCTGTGTTAGGAGATCCCGCTCCTTCTTACATAACAAAAGAAAGATACATAAATAGGTACATAGCTTAAGAATAACAAAATAAAATATAAGTTTTTTTTTTTTTTTTTACAAAAGTGTTTTAACTTCTAGTAACTTAGTTAAAATTCTAACTTACATATTTATATATATAGTGTCGAGGGTAACTGTGTCTGTTTGTGATTGTAGCTAGTGTGCGTGTGAGTGTGTGTGTGTGTGTGTGTGTGTGTGTGTGTGCGTGTGTATGAGCGTGTGCGTGTGCGTGTGTGTGTGTGTGTGTGTGTGCGCGCGCGCGTGTGTGCATGTGCATGTTATATTCCATTAAAATTTACGTTATGAGTGATTCTATGTCGTCGTAATTTTTATTTGAAAGCCAATGAAGTAAGAGTTTTTTACATGTTTGTGATGTTTTTGGATAAATATTTAGGATCTTATTTATTGTATTATATATATGTGTTGATCTTTGATTGAAT
The DNA here is from genome assembly GCA_039566165.1 of Maruca vitrata. NCBI lineage: Eukaryota > Metazoa > Arthropoda > Insecta > Lepidoptera > Crambidae > Maruca > Maruca vitrata. Next base: position 9,386,244 of record CM076936.1, on the reverse strand, counting down.
TGTCTCTTAGCATAAACAGTTTTAACATAGGGTACTGGTGCAACGTTTGGAATTCTTCTTTTAGTTTGCTTCATATATTTGTAAGGTAGGTTTTTATGAAGTTTTAGAACAGCTTGAAGAACGTATAGCTTCCTCACTGATAGTAAGCCATATTGAGAGTAAAGATTATGTGTTGGGAATCTATATGGTTTACAGAACGTTACCTTGAGCAGAGATCTTTGCGCGCGCTCTATTTCCAAGAATTTTGATTTAGTCGCCCCTCCCCAAACCGTTATGCAATAGTTGACTATTGACTGGGCTAGCGACAGATATATTTGTTTTATTAAATCTTGTTCGGCAACACGCCTTAGAGTTTTAAAGATCCATGAGAGCTTGCGGATCCTGCCCGACAGTAGATCAATGTGTCCGTGCCATGTAAGGCGTTGGTCCACCTTTACCCCCAGATACTTAGTTTCATCTATCTTATTTATTATTTGACACGAGCAGTTAGGGTTATTTATGTTGTAACAAGAATGAATTTTTATTTTGTAATCTAGATGAGGCTGTGAATTTTTATAATTTGTAAAACATATATAGTTTGTTTTTGAGACATTTAGAGTTAATAGATTGTTGTTTAACCAACGCGCAATTTGAGCAAGACCTTCCTGAGCAACCTCATGTACTTCGTCCCATGTTGAACCTGTGAAAACCACTGCTGTATCGTCTGCATAAGAAAATATTTTTCCATTGTGTATATTGAGGTTGCAAAGACTATTTATGTATACTAAGAACAGAGTTGGTCCCAACACGCTTCCCTGGGGCACTTTGAAATGTAAAAATACCTTTACACTGAAATAAAAAAAAGCTTAATTATTAATTATTATAACTACTATTCTATCGACTCACCTCTCATTCTTCGTGCTTGTAAGACTGGGTTCTCATACTGTGTCCGCCTATTTATATGGTCCACATAGTAAGACCCATATCGCTCATCGGTAACCCTCTCCCAGCCATACGGAAGCTCATCTTCACCACATTCTCCTAGCGAGTGCTTGCGGACTCTTGCTAGCCGTGGATCAAGCCAGTGGGATGTGCCAGTGTTGTGGCTAAAAATAATTATTATTGGTAAATCCTTTGAATCTTATGCCTATTATCAATATACCAGTAATTTACTTTACATTGATATTAATACATTTCACTACATTTGTTAATTAAATCTAACAACTGTACTAAGAATAAAATATATATAAAAATAAGGCGTCCGACCGATTTCAGCCATGGCGGCCGATCTCAATTGAGATCTGCCAAGTGCGCAGTACATATTATAGTGCACAAGTGTATGCGCAAACACAAGTGCACTCTCTATTCCCTTACTCTCATAATTCGGTGAAACGTCAATCCGACATGACCGATGAGAGATCGGGCAGTATTAAGAATAATTGCTTGTACCTATATCAGCACCTAATCTATATAAAGTATAAAATGAAGTTGCGAAGGGCGCCCAAAATGTGTTTGTTACCTAGGATCTCAAAAAGTACTATATCAATAGCTATGCGGTTTTCAATAATGGAAAGAAGACATTCCAGGGATTCTATAGGTATAATTTAGTTGTACCTACTTAAGAAATTATTAGAGTAATCGTAACAGTTATCAGACGGACGAAAAAAAAACGAGCTTTTTGGAGGCTTGCATTGCGTGCGCTGCTGAAATAACTCAAAATACAGAATAATAATGTATGGGGGAATTATTCTTCTCAAAAAGTTCTATAAAAAAGTCTGCGATAGCATATGTCTATCCTTTAAGGTTTAGCCATAATAACGATTTTAGTGGTGTTCAAGTTTAATTTACGAAATATCTTATTTTTCAATTACTCGATGTTCCTACCGACATAGACCAATAAACATAAAACAAAATGCATATCAAATTAAAGCTGATGAAATGAGGATTCCGAATATATACATATCTTAACACTTTTATGTTAATATTAATACACAAGATGCATTTACAATGCCGAGGGCAGAGATGGCGGCGGCGGCGGCTACGTTCCGTCGTTGAAAATTTTTCAGTGCCTCAACAACGCCTGAACCAATTTGGCCAATTCTTTTTTAAAATGTTTGTAGAAGTCCAAGAATGGTTCTTACGGCGAAAACAAATCGAATAATTGCCGGGAAAACCCTAAAAACAGCCCTTTTCTTTTTCACATTTTTTTGACGCCGAATGAAGTCTGTCGGGTCAGCCAGTACACAATAAACAATGGTAATAATTCAATTAGGTATCCCATAAAAACATAACAACAGGTTACAATTTAGGGTCAGTTTGGGAGCAGGAAACTTCCTATGTTTAAATTTTTATTAGTAGCTAATAATATTAGCTACAGATATTAAAATAAACGGTGGATACAAAAATATAATTAAATATATTTAATAACACACCCAGACATGGAACAAACACTGAAGTTCATCACACAAATATTTGTCCTGTGTGGGAATCAAACCTATATGTCTTTGAAACATAGATTGTGACCATGGATCACTCACTAACCACTGTTCCGCCAAGCCGTTCAAAGTCAGTAGTTTTGTTTGTATACTATGGAAGACTCAAATTATTATGAATAGGCTGATTACAATATTCAGTTAAAGTAAGTAGGTAACAAGCCAGTTCCTTGACAGAGTCTTCTCATATAATCATATACCGAGAAGACTCTGTCTGTCTTCTCGGTATATGATTATATATATTACTCGGTATAAGACTCTGTCTGTCTTGTCAACCAGTTAATGCTGATGCATGAACTGGTTGTAAAAACATATTACTCCTAAATTGTTGTTTCATAAATGCATTCAAAATTGTTTACCTATGTTCATGAATACAAGCAACTTTACAAATTACCTATTTGTATAAATACTTATTGTTTACATCAACAACCAAATATAGTGGTACCTTTTATGCCTTTTTCTGAAACACAACATCATCACAAAATCACTTCACACAGTAATCAAACCATACACTGCATTCCTTATCCACAGCACTAGACCACATAGTGTCTATGCATACTTTTTGATGAACTCACCACTTAATTTTAGACTATTTACTTTAAAACATTGTTTAGACAATTCATCAACCGTTTGGTTGTCTGTGCTCTATCGAATAGGGGGAATTAACAGCAAAAACATTATGTCCGACTACACAACACAGTATAGTTTCTACTGATTGACTTTATAATGATGGAGGGGATTGAGAAGTTATTATAATTATCATTATTATCATCAGTGGATGATTGATATGAGGAATTGTCAGGTAATCGATGATCTGGCAAGTGATTTTGTTTTTGTTGTATGACATTTTGATATTGTAATCAAGTATGATTAACAAGCAAATTGCTCAGCTCATTTTATTGTTACTTGTCAGTTGTTTTTAATTCAATAAACATAGAAAGACAATTGACTATCTATTTATATTTTTTTTACAGGTACTTACTCAATGAAATACACCTCTCCTGTGGGTGTGAAGGCCTTCTCCCACATAGGAGGTAAAGGCCCAAGGTTGTACTCATCTTCGTCATCCCTCTTCAGGCCAGGATGACCAGGGTCTCCGACTCTCACACCGACGACAGACCCGCCGACTGTCCCAGCAGTACCTGAACTATGCGTAGATATTCCAGCCGAAGACAAGCGATCCGAATCCATCGAATTCTGTGCCATTTTATAACATTTGTAAACTTTTAACACTGCACGTTAACGTTTTTCAAAAATAGAACATCGTCCTCAAAACACAGACAACACTTTTTTTCTTAACACTGTCATCGTGGAGGAATTTACAAAAACAAAACAATAACTGCATGCCAGTGACCACGTATCATGAGTCATTTTTGGGGTCTGACGAATCTTCACTTGTCCGGTTTTCTACCTGTACTTCAATAATAGATTCCACGTAACGACTAACTGGATTGCGATTCGTCTTCCGCCGGAGCGTGTCATAATCTCAGCGCGTTCAACCCGTTGCACTTATCTGCACTGCAGGTGCATCGTAACGAACTTTGCGTTAATGAAAACAACACGCATTTCCCACGACATAACGTCAACCGTAACGGTAAATGTTATCACTACTTCCAATTTGGGATCTTGTAAATAAATACAATATTAAGTTCACTTTCTCACATAAATAGGCAGGCAGATTCTTAACTTTTGAAAGTGGGTGCAACAAGTGTATGCACACAGCTACAGCCTACAGCTGTTTGTTTATAGGTACGTAGCGTAATTAAAAGGTCGTTTGACTTTTATTTAATTAAACACCGTACAGTAATTAATTTTAAACCTTCTTGCTTAACTAAACGAATTTGATAAATATGAGTATTGAGGTGATTTTACTGCGTTTCACTCAGAAATTACATGATAAATTTAAATTTGCTTCAAAAAAGAGGCCAGGTCGAAACCATAGACTAGTAACAGGTACTTTCTTATTCTACCAAAAAGTTGCTATCAAAGAAACCATAGACAAGACATTTTATAGAAAAGTTATGTTTTTCCTGTATGAATACAGTCAAATGGTGATACAGTGAAATGATTATTAATATACTAATAAATAAATAAATAAATAAATAAATACTTAGCCCAAAAAATAAATTGAAAAAGTATTGTAACTTTTAAAACAATAGTTTATCAGTTATTACATTAGCGTACTCCGTGAGAGTTCGAGAAGGTTTAAAAGATAGATTCACTATTCGCCGCTAGATGTCGTTAATCTATTATTATAAACGATAGGCGAGCTTTCACAATATAATAAAAGAGCTTTTTATAACCCACCACTTATGTAGAGTAAACTACCAAATTCGGAAAATGTACACTTTTTTTCATTAGTCTGTGTCATGTTATATTAAGGGCAGAGTCAGCAATGTGATGTAAATAAATAAGGTTGATTTTTGTTTTGCCAAAATTACTTTATCAATAATGCGTATGGTTTGGTCTTATATCTCAACTTGATCGTCTTCTATATTTTCGGTGACTCTATTGAATTGTTATTGCCATCAACACAGATTACCCCTCACAAAGAACTTATAGATATCACATAATATAAAGCAAAGTCGCTTTTCGCGTCTGTCTGTCCCTACATATTCTTAAGACTTTATTTTTTCACAAAGGATTTTGATGCGGTTTTTTTAAGATGTAGTTATGTATTCAAGAGGAACGTTTTTATGTATATTATATCCGAAGCGGGTCAGTAGTTAATCTTATATATAAAACGAGAATTTTATATACCTATAAGATTCTCGTGTCACAATGTTCGTTCCCGTACTCCTCCCAAACGGCTGACCGATTCTCATGAAATTTATTTGACAGTTTTGCACATGGGACATTTAGTTTATCAGTTATTGCTGAAGAAAAAAATGATTTTTCTAAAATGTCTAAGACTTTATCTTGGAGTAGCCTCGTCACCATCACGGGGGGAGCGGATGGCTCTCACCCCTAAACTAAATAAATAAGATAAACGCACTCATCCTATTACCTACTGCAACGTGTGACTGAGTCGTCGTGTAAACGTTGTCCGTGTTTAATTAACAGGCACTAATTTTAACAAACCAATGTGCTACGACACCGCTTGTCAAGAATGTGGCGGAGAGAAGTGCGTGCGCGCAGAATTTATTGTACCTACAGCGCGTTCACGATTTATTATGCACGCATGCACGGCGCTACCCCGTTCCTGGGAAGCTTAGTGCGAGAGTGGTTCTTGGAACTGTTGATAAGTCTATTTTCTAGCGGTTTTTTCTTGGCTCTTTTAATGACAAATTTAAGCGGCTCCACATCAATTTTTTTTATTATTTAGGCAGTTCTGTTTCACTGCTGGGTAAAAGCCTCCCCCATCTCACTCTAAAGTTGTCAATGTTCGGCTGGCCACATAAAAATACTAAATGTTGACCAATGAATGTGGGGTTCTTGTTTGTATTGCATAGAAAATTGAACTAGATGCTGGAAGATGTGGTTTTAGACAATGTCAACAAAATCAATATCGTAACTAAGTATCTACAGCCTAATTTAAATTTTAAAAGAAACAACTGGAGTTGCCAACAAGTATTTTCAAAAGACCAATTTGTTTCCTGGTATAAAAATGAGGCCGTCCGGATACGTTAACGGGAGGATTCTTCATCAACCTCTCATCGCTTGTAATCGCTATACCCCACTCATCTTTCCACAAAATCCTTTAAATAAAGCTTTATTTTTAACTCTTCATTCAGAGCTTGTATCACACGCTTACTCATACATGCATCAATAACTCGGCAGACTCGTAAATCTGATTGTTTTTGTTATGAAGACGCCCAATTATTTCATTCTCTGCCCTATCATATACCAGTTCCGCGCGTTATTATTCGAATCCAAGCGTGAACTGCATGACTTATGGCGCAGTCTAAAATACTCCGTACCGTCGCGCATTTTCACCCGGTGCCACCTAAATTTTATATTAAAAGCACGTGAAACTTGGTTAGTCACGTATGCTCGCTGGCCGCGTACGCAGACTCTGCAATAAAAATTCCATCAGCTCGATTCCCGAGCTATTATATACATTATATAACACAAATCTGCCTGCGTATATTCCCACCGTTTTGTGATAGTCGCTGATATCAATTGACGCGTTCAACGCGACTTGACATTTCGCGCGCTTTCGCGGACCGCCATCTTGCGAGCGGACTTTTTCAAGTTTTCCGGAAGTAAGTGCAAGGAATTTAATTAAACAGCCACTTTGCAAACAAGCCGTGCTTATTTTTTGAGTGTTTATTAATTTGTGAGTGATTTTATATATTTATTTCTCCTTTCGGAACGGTAAGGTAACGTACGAGTAGATCTAATACTTTGCGAGTAGTTTTAATGGTTTAAAATGTTGTTTTTGGAGATAGAGAAAATCTTTGCGATAGTTTTGTTTCGCTCGTTTGCCAAATTGTTCAAGTGTGCCGGCAGACTAATTATTACGCAGAAAGACATTAAATTGGGCTTGGCAGAATACTACATTTCGTGCAGTTATACGGAGTTATAATATTAAACTCTGGCCGGTAGAATCGAGAATGTCAACCCGTGATGTAATCGGTCAGATCCGCTATTTTCGGATTTGCTTGGATTCCGTTATTTTGAATGTTACATTTGATTTTGTGTGTAGGTTGATTTCTATTAATATAGTAATCTTTTATACACAAACACTGTAATTTATGTGACGTTGTGGTTTGAGTCACCGTTAGATGTAGTGACGTTGATTCATGAAATATTCACGCATAGTTAAATGTACTTACCGCCCTAATATCCAGAATTTATGGCCCCTACAGTCTAGACGGTATTCCAATGTAATAATAAAAAAATCCATCAATATTCTATGAAACAGTTTTCCTTACTAGCGCTGACAGCAGGAAGTCTGGGTTAAATTAACAATTTGAGATATTCAATTTGACGTATATATTTTACAAAACAGCTTTTGAATAATATCCTATCGGCAGCTCATCCTATTGTTTGATTTGACACCGTAGTTAGTGAATTTAGGTATAACAATTGGTCGCTACTAACTTTCGTGCGGATTGTTGTTTCAGGATTGATTTAACTTTGAGCAACAGATAGAGCTCGTGTTTTACTTGTGGTATTATAGCTATAATTATACTTACTTTTAAGCTTTCGCGTTCCATTACACTAAATATTAGTCTTTATGGGTCTACACGCGATATTAGGAGTAGCAAATTCTTAGCTACTTACTGCCCGACGTTTCGACTGGGTTACACCAATTATAATCGGGCAGTAAGTAGCTAAGTACCTATTTGCTACTCCTAATATCGCGTGTAGACCCATAAAGACTAATATTTAGTATAACTATACTGAACCAAATTATTATTACTTTAAGCTAAAAGCTATTCATATATATCATATTTTGCATATCAATATTGATGTATATTATCCATCAGGCACATATAGGTATTTGTAAAAATATTGTTAATTCGCGCAAGTCCTCTTCCGGACCCCAAAAGCAAAGTCCTAAAATGTAGCATACCCACTCAATGAATCAGTTCTTTTTTCTAACTCACATACAATGATGGCTTGGAGTAGCCTCGTCATCATCTCCGGACTTGCGAGAGAGCGGACGGCTCTCACCCATATAAATCAGTCATTTCACGTATGTACCTATCTATATTTACAACTTACAAACTACTTCTAACTTCAAAACCAATTAAACATCCGAAGGAAACGATGTTACAATCTTTCATCTTCTACACCGTGAAATTTTAGTGGTTGTTTTCCCGTGGCAGAACGATTTGTCTTTAGTAATACTATCGAATCATGCAAATTATTCCCTGAATAAACATTTTTTTTTAAATTTCCAAAATAATAATTTTCCAACTCGAAAATTATGGAAGCTATCGTTCTTTTATACGATGTGACGTAATCAGGTACTGCTTGCCGCATGAAATCGATGTAAAGCTGAAGAAGCTCAACACCTAAGTCATAAAGCGGTTCGAACGTGCTTTCGAGTTTCGGTTAAACCTTTCGTAAAACCGGCATTTATTGATTTTAACAAAAAGAACTGCACAAATCTATTGTACTACTAAGATAGAATCACAAACAGTGATTGTAGAGCTTGCAAGGAAGAATTGGAAGACATGAAGCATATTTTATGTGAATTTCACTCACTGGCCAGATACAGGCTCAGACTTCTGGGAACGGCTTATCCGAAACCAGAAGAATACAGGCACCTCAGACCTAAGGACGTAATTGCATTAATGCATTTGGTCTTCAGGGAGTAGGTGCTTAAAGGTAGGGGAAACACAAAAGATCCCTGAGGGTCGACGTGAACCGGTTATACGGTCCCCGCGTTAAGGTAAGATAAGATAGAATCATTTTACTGCGGGAAAACAACCACTCAAATTTCACGGTGAATATAATTATTAATCAAATTTCTATCAACAACGCAGCTCTAATTTGTTCAGTTACTCACAAGTCCGTATGTCTGGTTCCTTTATTAATTACAGCGAATTCGGGCCAAGGATACAGTTTAGATGCACTACTGCGCGGGCTATTTCCACGAGTTCTACGGAATAATGGTGGCTTTTAATGCTGTCACGTGTGTAGTGACACAACGAACATGTTTACAGTTAATTTGTAAAGTGAGATGTAGATAGGTATAGAAATGTGATGAACGTAGAACTTTGAAGTGATATAGAGGTTTAGAGTGCAACTACTTATTGTACTATGCACTCGAAAATCTAATCTTCTTAGAAAGATTGGTCTCAGTGATCGAGAAAATTACTTTAGCAAGTTTAATTTCTATTAGGTTAGAAGAAAAAGTGAACATAATGTTCCAAAGACATTATATGTAAATACAATTTTTTTGAATGGGTATCGCTAAAGAGTTAATCATTACTACATTACATTATTTTTAAAATTTACTTAGATGATGGAGGGGTTTTATCAGTCTGTATGATTCCACAACCATAGCGCGCAACTAAGTTGTTGACCAATGACCAATTTCTTGTTTCTGGTATCAAACAAAAAGTTGGTCGATGTCCATTCTTAAACTGACTTATAGAGGTCGTGATACCCCTGTACGTATTATTTGCATGCGGGTAAAATCCTCAACCACAAACGAAAACCAATGCTTACAGACTTAAGTTTTTTTTTGTACTTGTTAATGTCACAACTGTAGCTACTATTAACTGTAGGGACTATTACAGTTGCAATTATAAAAAATAAAATTTTAGTAAATGGTAAATCCTTTTATTTGCGGCAACGTAGGAGTACATGCCTAGTATACCAGATAACTTATCTGTTCTGATGATGCGTCTCTCTACCGTCCATCCAAACGTACCCTTGGAGCCATGACGAAATCTCCAGTCCCTCCAAACTGCCACAGCCTCGACAGCACCTGTGATTCATAAGCCTAAGAGTTACGAGGTGTAATAAGACATAACCTAATAAATCTGGGCCTGCCAGGCAGCGCGTGCGCAACGCGTGATGTATGGCCAGGATCACATTCGGATTTTGGACCTTGCTACAATGGAATAAGGACAACGAGGTTATATAACATCGCTACTATTTGATAATTAAAAGGCGCGACGATGAGTGAGTGGGATGGCTTTCTTTTTCGATTCCCGGTAGGTACGAATAGTGACTAGATTAAGATATATTAAGACTTGGATACTGGCAAAGTTTTGTTTAGGAAGGATTCAAATATCCAGAAAATTTAATAGTACCTATTCCATGAATATTGTAATAATTGTATTGCAATGTTGTGAAATTTTAGATATGTTTGAAGCGTTCCAAAAATTGATTGAGTTTTAACAGTTTTCAGCAATCAATAGTTTTCTATTTAGAGATAGAATTGTTCAATTTAGATAATATAAATATTCTACTTCAACTATTACCGTAATAGGTACATATTTTTTAAATTTGGATACAAAAGTAACAAACAAATTGGAAATAGAGGATTCCCACAACATTATTTATGTAACTATTAAATGCCGTTTGGCTGTGTGATCTATCTTATTGTCCTCTAGCCAATTAATATAACATATCATTGCACGACATTTGGCGAGCTACAACCCGCATGGGAGCTTAAGAAAGAATGCCAAAGCAAATAACTGTGTGATTTTCTGAGCGTTACAGAGCTGACAATATTTTTAAACAAGACTCAGTTGGATTTGGTTAAGAAATCACGAAAACAAGAGAAGAATTCAAATTTCTCTTACCAAAAGTTTCAAATAACTAAAATAGATGGATATGGATGCACTTAGAATCTATTTCACTTTTAGAATGTAAATAAAACTATACACTACAAAAGAGCCACACAATTGCTACGGCACTGGTAAATGCATTTGCCTAAAACATTTCAATCCTAAAATATGGGGCATAATAATATCTGGATTTTATAACCTTTGGAAAATGTCACTGTAAGGTTATATTTACTAAATTATAAGAAAACTTTTAATGAAAAAATCTGGCAAAATATTGCATGGTTTCAGCAATCCCCTTTGATTGATACATTCCGAAGAATAAGGAAACTGAACGAGTAGAACGAAATAAAGAATGATCTCTACAATTCAAGTGTGGTTCATCCTCCAACATTTAAAGATGACAGGCGAACATGCCTGGTGGTATTCTTGCAGACGAATAAATAATATGTTTTAGACCTGAGTGTTGCCCAGCGTTAGATTTGTGAACATTGTATGCAGACATGCCAAGATTGACCAAGTGCGATCAGGGTGGCCATAGATTATGAGAAAGTTGGGAATTCGTTATGGTCGAAAAAATATAAAAGAAAGATTCGATAGATGAAAGTTAGTGAAACAGCTGGATCGTTATACAAATATCAGAGTGATCAGTTCTAGGTGCCGTATTTCCTTTTGAGATTTGGAACTCTAATCATACAATATAATTCACCATTAGTAGCTAACTAATATAATTGAATGTTATAACTATTATAAGAGAGACGGATTTTAAACGCAAACCTAACAGCTATGACGCCTGAACGCACATAAAAACATCACTATCCGATAAATCGCGGGATTCTTAGTCACCCTCTGTTCCCCAGTCACATGATCCCGTGGACGTATCCCGCTATAAAACAAGCTATAAATAAACGTCCCAACTGCTCTATTAATTAGGGATATACCGGGATTCTTGCGGGGTTTATTCTCGTCACGGTTTCATTGATATAATTATATTTTTTGACATTAAACACGCAACTGTTGGTTTTTAAACATACAACGTCATAGATTGTGGTACTAAGCGGTATGCTTTTAATATGTCATGTTCCGGGTTTTTAATGGGTCGTAAAATTGTTATCCCTGGGTGAATTTCATTTACAAAAATCAAGTGTATTATAGACATATGCATGATATCCACCTAACAATTAAGGTTAATACTTTGAATAAATGGATCGAGAAATTAAACGAGTCACGAGTCGAGTGTAAAAAATCTGAAGAAATGGATACTGAGTTAAAATCCACCATGAAGGTATGCTCCTCTCGTAACGTGGGTAATAAACCTAAGGATTTCCTTGGACGATGCTATAAACAAACCACATCAGAGGCCACCAAACGACCCTTACATCATAGCCATAAAGCAAATCGTGGAAAAACAGAGTTCTGTAACACCAAATCTACATTAGCAGGCTACAGCGAATATTAGCGCCACAATCTTGCTCTACCTTTGGTAGAGCAAGACACAAATAAAAGCTTCACTGTAGTCCGCTAATGTAGAGTTTTCCGTCTGATGGCCATGTGTGGAAAAGACCCAAATATTTATTTATTCTACTGTCTTCGAAAGCTTTAAGCCCTGTTCACGTATAATGACTTGTAGTGGGAGTTAGGGGATAGACCAATACGCTCCCCCTTATGTCCGGTGACGATGACGAGGCTACTCCAAGCCATCATCGTATGTCATGTATGAAAATAAGGACTTGTGGGACGAGGAAGTTTTAAATCTTATCATAGTTTTAGCAAATAGCCAAGATGCTGGTAGGAAATACAGCACTATTGAATTGAACGATTGCACTTTATTCGTCGTAGAGCGTCCACGTTCCATACAATTACGCTATTCTTAGTTTTTACAATGTTGACAAAATTATGGAACACCAGGTTATTAATACCAAAGAGGTTGGCAACCTCAGTCTCACTCACATTCCAATATGAGTTAGAGTTATGGCTCGATTCGCGACCATGAGTCATTGTAAGGATGTTTTGACACAAGACCGCGGAGAATACAGCGATTTGTCGGATCTGAAGTCGGACGTCATAGTAATGGACTGGATTCGTATTTATTGTACAGAATGTAACACTTTGCTGACTTCTGTGACAATATTAATTATGCCAACGGCCCGAATACATTATGTTTTGACTATTCGTAAGCGTGGAATCTAGTAACTACTACTTCTAAGTGACAGCAGATTTGAAAGTCAACGTACTTTTTAGATTCACATTTAAGATAAGCCACATCAGATACATCGTGGTGTAGAAAGGTAATCATTTTCTTGTTGGAGCAAATCAGTTTATTCCACTTTACCCCAGGAGGTCGCCTCACTGAGAGCAAAAGTAAATCTTTCCCTTTTCAGTAGTTAGGGCTACTTAGGGAGTCAAAATAGAATAACCCAGCAAATAGAACTTTGATGAAAGTCCACCAAGGTCACGTCTCATATGAACTCGCTTTGCCATCATCTAAGTAAGGCAAACATAGGAATAATATTACACAACACACGCCGTGTGAAAAAGTGGTTTTAGGTATTTCTGCGATGTTTTTTTCGAAATTCTAAAAACAATGTTGCCCAGTGCCTAGTCCGTGGCACTTATATAAATTTTCTCGCCATTTTTACTTTAAGTTATGTAAAAGACCGTTATTTCAATATTTTAAGTTACATATCCACACGTATAATAATGAGATTATTTTGAAACAAAGAATACGAATATCTATCTTGAATTCTTACGTTAATACATTGGTTAATTAATACTGACCAAATAGAAAGGTTGACATAATATATCTGAAATCTTACTGCACGCACTGAAACATTACATGGAAAATATATTATGTTTATTTTAAGTAAACCCAAAATGAAAGCGAGAGTTTCTGATGAACAAAATAATATAATGATATAAATTTTAAATAAATAAAACTGGTTTTATTGCCATATTTACAATGTTCAAAAATAGATTTTTTAGAACTTTTTAAACGGAATTTGTGAGTAATACCGAACCTAACTAATATTATAAATGCGAAGAATGCGAATGCTATACGAGTATAGCGCGATCTCACTCTGTGCTAAACCCTGCTGAACCGATTTGAATGAAGTTTGGTACAGAAGACTGAACCTGTACTGGAGACTGGGAAAGAACAAGGTTTAGAGTATAACCAACTTCACTATAAAGTAGGTATATGTATTTTATGCGATAAGGACTTCACGCGGATAGAATCGCGGTCGGAAAACTAAGAAAAATAAAAACCGGCCAGCTGTTGATACGATTACAACCTTGCATTTAAAAATGTTTCATTATTTAAAAAAAAAATGAGCTCTCAAGTAGAGAAGCATTGGGAATTGGCGATGATTGATTGGTATTAAACACAAAGATGCATTAGACTACATACGTAAATTTGAAGAAACCAATAGTTTTAGATCGAAAAAAAAGTCTAGGTCAATCATTAATTTAGTTTATTTCGCAGTGGTGTGAACTCTTAATTTTCGTACGATGCACGACGATATTAATAGATCGGGCCAACGATTCCTAGTGCGATGGTAGAATACATGTGATAGTATATTTTAAACTTATACTACAACCAGTAACGCGTAGACGTTAGTGCCTTAGTCGTAGATTAATTTGTAGAAAAAAAAAACCAACTGTGTAAATTGTGATTTGTGTCTGTGGTTTTAGCGGTAAGTAAATTTAAGCTATAGATTGTTTTTAAATTTGTGTGCTTTGATAATTAATAGGTATAAACACATCTAATTCTATGACATTTAATTTACAAGGTGTTATTAGATGACTGATGATACTATATCGATATCAGCATAATGCTAAAGCTTTTGCAACACTTGTAGATGCTTAATTTAGAAGTTCAACAATTAGTTAAGATTTTGCAATAATGGGTCATTTCTCAATATGAATAATAGCACGTATCACAAAGAATCAAAAAAATTATAAAAATATAGGCATTCCATTTCCATAAATAGACGAGAAATCCTTAAAAACTTTTTATTTTCATTACCAAAACATCAAGGTGGAATCACAATAAGGAAAACGGGTGACAAAAACCTATATAAACAATAATGATGATTTGCAAGAGGAAACATTTAAAAGCGTAAACGAAAAAGTTACATTAGAAACATCTTCAACTTATCAACTTCTTCAAAAATACCTACTTAAATGAAACATCATTTAATCCACTATCACAAGGTGTGATTATGTCTCGGACTTGGCTATTTGTTAACTTTTTTGTATGTACTTATTTACATACACATTTCAACTTATTCGGTGCTTAGTAATTTGATAGGAGTATCCATTATTGTCGATTACTAAAATAGAATTATGAACGGTTCACGCTAAGTTTACAATTTGATATACGATTATGAGTGTTTGGCGAATATTTCGATCAGACCAGATTATCACGAGATTTATACCCCATCACAATGTTTGCCGTTTCTCTGAAGAAACGTATTTAGGTTGCTTACAGGAAGGAAATGTAATACAATTTTAAAATTTAACTGCTGACAAATAATTCGTTTTGACATTTTTCATTAATAATTAAAAATATGAATATGAATTTAAGGCCAGGAATGTAAGAGTCGTGTAGAGTAGGATAGGTAAATCATAATTATAAGAAAAGGTCTCTTAAAAAGTAAGCCTCACATTTTAACCTAGTTTAATATTGGAAAATTACATTTATTTATGTTTAAAACATAAACATATTATCACAAACTAGTGACCCGCCCTCGCTTCGTTCCAGTGGGGCTACCATGAGTTTAAAACTTACGCGCTCGATATCGACTACGTAAATATGTCTATGAAAAACATGTAGGGAGACTGGGGAGACTTGATCCCTGGGGAGACTTGATCACCCAGTGACAAATCAAAAACTGAACGGGCTATCTAGTGTTTATACTGGCAGCATTAATCTTTGTTGTCTATGGTGAACAAAAAACGTGATTTTGACATCTTTATGTAGGCAACTTCAGAGCAGTGCAGCCATTTTTATTTTCCTGTGCCAGAATTTCTTTCGAAAAGTTTTTCATTTGTGTTTTCTAAATAATTGAATGAATAATAACCTGAGTATGTGTCAAAATCAATGAAAGCAGGTTATTAAAATTGGCATTTACATGTATTTAATTTAATTACGGTTTTCTCTTGACATGAAAAATCATTTTTTTTATAAGAGCACTCCCAGGTACACTTGATCCCGGCAAGATAATTTGCCAATTTTGTTTTTTCTTTTGTTTTAAATTAATTATAAAATATAAAAGAAAAAAGACGGTGCAAAACCGCGTATTGGAGGGTAACACGATCAAAGGTACTGCCAAAGAGTATCGACCAGCTTCAATAAACATAACATTAGCTGTTTCTTTGAAAATTTATAAAAACTATTGGTTAAGCATCATTTTGGACCGCAAGTTATCTGGAATATTGACGAGACGGGGCTGTCCTGTACATAAACCTAAGAAAATCCCCTATGATCAAGTCAATCCGTTACTGGGATCAAGTCTCCCTGAATATGTTAACTTCTTCCTTTTGGAAAGCTTTCAGAAAATGCAATAAAAATAAATGTAGCACTCAGAAATATAATAATCAAATAATAGGGAACAATAATAAACAATATTTACTAACTA
Organism: Maruca vitrata; assembly: GCA_039566165.1. Taxonomy (NCBI): domain Eukaryota; kingdom Metazoa; phylum Arthropoda; class Insecta; order Lepidoptera; family Crambidae; genus Maruca; species Maruca vitrata. Next base: position 9,369,939 of record CM076936.1, on the reverse strand, counting down.
TATATGTATGTATTATTTTCATAGAACTAAATTTGATAAAAATATAAGCATGAAACCAAAATGGGGATCAAGTGTCCCCAGTTTCCCTTACAGCGCCGGCTGGTGGTTACGCGAAGAACTACAATCGGCGATATGAAAAAAACAACTCGATAGGTTTTAACGTACGTAAGTTTACGATAGCCAACTCATGGTAGGCCCTCAGGTATATTATACTTACCATCAAAATCCGTTGCGAAGTTTAAAAGATTTAAGCATACGTATACATACATACATACATAGAGATAGATGCGAGAAGCGACTTTCGTTAAACTATATATATTGACGTGTGCCCCTTTAACCCTTGTATCTACATAATATTATAGTAGAAGAGTTTGTTTGTTTGTTTGAACGCGCTAATCTCAGTAACTACTGGTTCGATTTTTTTTTGTGTGGGATAGACCATTTATTGAGGAAGGCTTTAGGCTATTTCTATATAACATCACGCTGCGACTAATAGAAGCAGAGAAACAATGGGAAATGTGTAAAAAAATAGGGAAAACGCGGACGTAGTCGCTGGCACGGCTGGTTACCTAACAAATAAAAAGAAACAAAAATATTTTCTTCGCAAATTGGATCAATGGACCAACAGATCTAAGCTTACATATTAATACAAAAATATCCGGCTAAATGTGCGAAAGAGAAACTAAACACAACGAAAACCGCTCTTTTAATTAGATTACCATGTCGAATTAAACCAATAAATCAACATCAAGTATTGAATTGGCGCCATTACCACCGGGCGCGTGGCGGGAAAAACAAAAGGAAATCCAAAATGGCGCCTACCAGCTGTCAGATTACAGCTGTCAGTGCCGTCGGCAGCTGTCATTAACTGTGGAAACTACACGCAATAATTATCGTTCCTGTCAGTATTCCAGTTACGAGTTGTATTTTTAAAGATGTTAAATTATAACCGTTTTGAGGACGACATAATTATTTCGGATTGGTCCTTTGAAAGTCATTTATAACTGAATATTTCGAAATTCATCTCCATTTTTCATGCTAATGTACAGGATACAAGCTACACGATAATTTTAAAGTTGATAAATTTGTATTTTTACTGTTTTATATTTTCATGAGAAGGTGCTGAAATACTCCGTTTTCGTAGTGTTTGATTGAAATATAAGACATCACTATTAAGTATAGTAAGGTACTCCATACTTTACATTAAAAATGTCATATATTCCCTTGGCGATGCCGTTTTTCCTTTAGAGGTCTGGAATATTAGCCTAAAATTATTGTAAAATGGAGTGCTGGCCTTCACTAGAATTTTACTTTCGCGATTTCTGAAGATGTTTAACTAAACATAATTAGGATTTTATATCCGTCGGGTTCCGTGGGAACAACTTAAACAATTTGCTTATAAACTCTATAACTCATTGCAAGTTGTAAGAAATTTGATTAATTAAAAAAATTACTAGCAGTAGAATAATTAAAGCTATTACTTTAATTATTCGCAGAAATCACTTCAGATGATCATCCTTGTTGATTTATTTCTGGTCAGTCAAATAAGTACATACCTTAATAGAAGACAAAAATAATAGGAGGCAGTCAAAAAATAGAACTCATAAGGAGTAATTGCAATTAAATACTTTCCGCGACCTATAAAAGGTTGACCGGAAAACCTACTACCATTTGACCTACAATGCAAAACGGTACACGGGTATCGCACCCGATTCCAAAAGGTCACCTTCAGATTCACCTCCAAAGTGTGACCTCGAACTTCCGACCTCTCGCGTCCTCCGCGGATCCTTAAACTCGGCCTCGGTGGAGGTCGGTGTGAGGCCTTGAGTGAGGCCGTGGGGTCACAAGGTGACGTCACAGCCCGGCCGGGCTTAGCTGGCGACCTTGGACCTTGAGGTCAAGGATGATCTAGTACACGTGTAAGGGTGGATAGGAAGTAGGTAGATGATGTCTCTCTGTTATCTATTGGTAGTTTAGTAATATGTAGTACTAGTGTTTGCAAATGGGGAATATGCACACATTTTTTTTCATTATAGAAATCAATCTTTAATATCGAAGAAATATGAATGTAATTCTATTTTTCTATTTACTTTTACGAAAAGCGAGATATAGCTGTTTAAAGTTCCCGGGTGGACAGAGAGATCCGATATGGTAGATGACGTCACCATTACACTACGGCCATACGCAATCCATATAAAACTCCGTTTTGTAAGAAAGAGATAGAAAATTAACTTTAATTCCTGATAAATCCTTCGTTTGTGAACCGATTTTCCGATTTGAGATTTTATTTCAAATTTAAGTATATGTTTAAGCCTTTTTTCATAAGTTGTTGAAAAATTCAAGATTGCAGATCTATGCATATTCCCTATTACCTACTAATTCTAGCGCGCGAGTTTGATTACCGTGATCTTGGTCCGTGATCGTGGTTATGATGATGTATCATTTTCTGTCGTGTGTGTAAATCAAACTACTTGCACTGATAAACTTTAGGTTTAAAAGTTACCGTGATTACTCACCTACTTTAAGAATAACAAAAAAATCATATCTGAAATGAAAACAAAAAGAGTTTGAAAAACTTACATAGGTACGTTCGAATTGAGATATTAGTATCGTTGTCATATTGGAATACACATGCAAAATGTAACGGAGAAAAAAGCTTGTAAAAACAACTTGTCTAAGATATTTGAAACTTTTACCACGATGACAGTTTGTTATTTCTAATCGGATCTTGAAATGCCATGAAATGTAACATGTTTATGCAGTGAACATTCAGGAATTTAAGAAAACAATTTCGCATTTTTAGTGCTCCTAGGAATAAGAGGATTTTGTAGATGATTTCAATTTATCGTGCTTTATTATATATCTATCTAACGTAGTTGAATAATATTCGGAAGGGTGGAGTGTCAACTCCTGTACCTGCATGAAAATTCGGTAAATTGACTGATTACTGAAACATAACTTTATAACTTTTATTTGTTTATTTTTAATATGTGGAATAAGAAATTTAATGGGTATGAGCGAAATAAGTTCAACATATATTACTTCTTGGGGCGTCTCAATGCTTATATTTGTAATTTTGAGAATTAAAATTATTCTGATTTTTTTTGAGGTTGTTTGCAAGTGGTTTTCGTTACCACTAAATAACATAAGCTTATTTATGCCGCCATTACATTAATTTATTAGCTCTTTAATTGATTTTATTGTATTTCACATTGACTTCGCCAAGACGATAAACTACATCTGTCGTTTTGAGATTACAGACAGCTTGGTGCAGGATATACGATGGGACAAACAGAATTTATCGGGATAATTAAGATGTGGATTTCATGTCCTATTAATCATATTTGATGCATAACCGTTAAATTTCTATTGTCGCTGTGTTAATCAGGAAATAGATTAAACCATTAAAATGGATATTAAACTGTCTAGGAGAGATATTATTCAATTTAGATACGGTGTAGTAGCTCTGTGTCTATGTTATAGTACAGTATGGAATTATATTGCCTGCATGAATGGAACATAAGTGCAACACACTCTTTGATTCAATTGTTTTTAATTTGTTTAAATAACAGAAGTGCCTCCGTCTGTCCGCCGTGCTTTCTCGATGAAATGAACTAATTTGATCCACATATAGTTCAGAGTCTGAGAAAGGATATATTAGGAACGGCTATTTTTGACTTATTATGTTATAAAGGAGAAAGTCTTGCAGGATTAAAGACATAATGCAGACGGATTCACGTGCAAGCGAAAGATAGAATGTAACATGCTTGTGTACGACAGTGCGTGCTTCCAGCGTCAGAAGTACCAGCCTACACACAAACTTTAATCCTGCTTTGTTACAACAATAACACTCCAACGCCACCGACAAACTTGTAACAGATAACTAACGAAAGTAACGCGATATCATGCATCGTAAAAACGACTATCGACAAGAATAAACTGTGCATAAATTCGGAGATTAAAAAGCGCACATTCTCAGAGTTGAACGATCTGGACGCGTTTGTTTATGGTCCCTGTCAGCGATGCGACAGCTATTGTTACGTTTCGACATTATGTCCCCGAGATGATGGTCCTTGCCAAGAGTTGCTATGAGTCTGGTGCTAATTCCTCTCAGCACTTTGATGTTGGTTCATTAAAAACATGTTTTTCACATCTTTTGCTATAAAATATTTAGAACGTGTCATTTGTCACGATGTAAAGTTTTAACCACCCAGTTTGATAAGCATTTCACGAGGCAATTTTAAATTTGTGGTTAGTTATCGTAGCTTTTATGGTAGTTATTTATATTTAGGACTTTGGCTAAGTAAGTAGAGCATTATTTCTGAATTTGCATGAGTTGAATGAAAGTTTATTTCACAATTTTTTAAATTACTTACCTTCAGGCACGATAAAGTCGATTACTACACTATAGTACGAGCTTATGTTAGACAGCCTTATATAGATTTATAATCCATTATTAGATTTACCCTCCTGTGTCTGTTTATCTGTGTCTACAAATGCGCGATATTTTTTCCAATCCATATTGCTGGAATTACATGAAATTTTTAATGTTAAGTTATATTAGAAATTTGTAGTGCCTAAGGTCGCTAGGGGAGAGAGCAACCTCCCCCGCAAGTCCAGTGATGTTGACAAGGCTACACCACGCCATCATCGAAGCCAATCCAAAAAATCTAAGATCGTTACCTGGTACGTTAAGCGTACAACGATGACTAAGTAGGTACAAGATGTAATAACTGACGCAGGCTCTGATCAATCATCATTCTGTTAGTGAGAGCATCTAATTAGACATCACTCATCAAGCTCGCTTCACAATCGAATGGCCAATGGGGAGGCTGCGCGTGCGCCGCCCATGTTGGCGACCGAGCTCTGAGCTCATTTATTGGCTAACGAACATTCAATAGATCGGTCGACAAATTGATTATACAATGCTTACTTAATAATGTGTTTTACCTACTGTGTTTGATACTTGAACAGTGGGGCTACCATGAGTTTAAAACTTAAGCACTCGATATCGCCTACGTAAATATGTCTATGAAAAACTTGTACAGCGCCGCTGGTGGTTATGCGAAGAACTAAAATCGGCCGTATGAAAAAAACAACTCGATAGGTTTTTAACGTAAGTAAGTTTTCGATAGCCAACTCATGGTAGGCCCTCTGGTGAATTGATAAAAGTGTGGTACATAAACACTAACATTGTTCGTTCCAACTCTTGATTTGAATCTATCATCAACTATTATTGCAGTGCATGTAAAGGGCCACTAAGTATTCAAGTTCTATGTACATATAAGATCTTTTAAAATACTTCACTCTTAGTTGGCAATAAATACTCAAGTCAAACTTTGACTCTAATGCATTTTTAAATTTACTATTAGAGAGTTCTGTTGGTACTTGGTACCCGATATACAGTGAAACCTGATTAAGTGAGACCTGGATAAGTAAGAAACCTCCATATCTAGTACTCACTCTGAGGTCCCAACACTTTGGCACTGCATTACCTCTGTTAGTGAGACGAAGCAAACCTCTATATCTGGGATTCATTCTTTCGATTTATCTTTCTTATTTGCCTCTGTTACTAAGACAGCGAGTGTTTTTTTATACTTACAAACCTCTGTTACTGAGATTATATCGTATTGTTTGTTTGCTTACTTATTCTTATTCTACCCACAAATTCCGCATTTAATGAAAAATGAAGAAGATGACGACGAAATGGAAGCCAAAGTAAATTCAATAAGAAATTCTAAACATGAAGCAGTAACAACACTAGAAACATCGCATAGTTACTTTGAAATGACACCAATTGGAGACCAAAGCTTATTTGATAAAATTTATAACATTGAAAAACATCTGATGATTGATGCATCAAAAGACAAACTAAAATGACTTTTATAATTTAACACTATAAGTTCCCATTTTTGTAATACGTGTGTTTACATGCACGCTTCTGCTTGACTATTTTTGTTTATTAAGTATCACTTTATAATTATTTTTTGATTAAAGCTGATTTAGAATGTTTACGTAACACATTTTCTAATAATCGCACCTCTATGTCTGAAATAACCTGTTTTCTGACCTCTGTTAATAGGAACCTCTGTTATTGAGACAGATATTTATTCTTACCTGGATATCTGAGACACCGGGTAAGTGGAATACCTCTATAAGTGAAACAATATTGCTGGTTCCTGGATGTCTCACTTAACCAGCATTCACTGTATTATATTCATACCCATTTTGTAGAAAGTCCTTATTTTAATATTACAAACAGACACTTCCATTTCATTTAGTTGTATAGATAAAGAAATTAATACGGTCTATTCCTCAAAACACCACTGGAAAGTAGACGGTTTTAAAAGCAATTCAAAACAAAACACCATGTAAACCATAACCCATCACATCTGACATCTATACACCAAGCGTACTAGTAAAGACGCAGTAGGAACTAACTTGCGCATGAGTCTCTCAAACGACCGTTTAATGATACAGCATTTACCTCTGACATTTGCGCGGGCGCAGGAGACACTTCCTCGCGACTTCCGTGGACATTGCCCTACTTTACGTGAACGGATTTATACATTACTAGCTGTGCCAGCGACTTCGTTCGCGTTTCCCCCGTTTTTTACACATTTTCCATTGTATCTTTGCTCCTATTGGTCGCAGCGTGATGTTATACAGCCTAAAGCCTTCCTCGATAAATGGTCTATACAACGCAAAAAGATTTTTTCAAATCGAACCAGTAGTTCCTGAGATTAGCGCGTTCAAACAAACAAACAAACAAACTCTTCAGCTTTATAATATTAGTATAGATACATGTTTTGATAGAAGTAGTTCGTGCGTCGTATCAAAACGGACCTACTAAAGGTTTCGCAATGTTTCGCATTGGGCCCTTGGTAATGTACTTAAAAAAATACATTTAATTTTAATGATCTCAACAAAGATCAGCCAACTACGCAGGACTTTTTGTAGTGCATAAATGTGGGTGGAAACGCATGTGCTCTCTCTGTTCATACACTGTTATCGTTCAGTGAGATCTGACCGACGAGAGACCAGGCATAGGACTATCAGCTTACCGTTTTTTTGAGTGTGTCACCATCTACTTACTGATCTATAACTATTACATAGAAGCTCCTCATAGTTCCGTCATTGTTCCGCTTAAGCTTCACCCTTCTTTTCCCGTAATGCGGTGAAGGTGTGAAAAATAAAAGAAAAAGAATGAAATAAATGTATTTATTCAGTTACATTCCACTTAAAAAACACATACATTTACAAAAAAAAAAACAAAGTAAATAGGTAACTGAAAAGGGATCTGCTTAGCATCTGTCGAGGAGTTGGGAGACACTGTGATGCTGGTCTTCCGCAGATACCTTATCAGGCAGAGCACGCAGTGCACAGCAGCCCATTAAAATATTTAGGGGTGAGAGCCATCCGCTCCCCCGCAAGCCCGGTGATGATGACAAGGCTCCTCCAAGCCATCATCGTTAGTCAGATAGGAAAATAAAAAACACATTAAAATAGCAAGGACGTTACTTAAAGTAGTAATGAGACATGAATAGAAACAAAAACAAAAAGAGTGGTCTTTTTAATGGACTTAAAAAGAGAAGGAGGTTCTTTTTTACCAACCTTACATTCAAGAGGTTCATTATTCTAGCATTTTTACCTATTTCTACATCACAGAGTAACAATGATGATCAAAGGGTACTGGCGCTCTGCCCGCGCGGTGGCGCCAACACAGGTCGTATATTAACTGGGCCATTGTTCGCGGGAACTGGGGCGGGACGGGAATGTCCCACTTGCCAATGGATGCCTAATTGTCCGCCATCAAAAGGAACCGCCGAGTGACGGGTCTAGAATGCGAAGTTTCACCTATTCTTAGGCTAGAGCAATTCAAATGACGTCTTATTCCACTGAGCTACTAATTTCCATCATTAGGTATAACTACTCTTAGCTATCATTCACCATAGAGAACTATCTGTAACATCCACCCTAATTTACATCAGTTGGTCTATCTGCTGAAGCTTGTTGAAGCAAACTTTCATAAATTGATGAGGATGAGGATTGACAATTGGATGAGGATGAGGCTCAAAGATAAATAATACTAAAATCAATCTTTACCCAGGTATGTGTTGACTATACAGGGTGTAACAGGGGGGGTGGATCATCGTAAGTCAATCGATGGGGGACTTCAATACCTGTCGATATAACCCCCATGTATGTTCAGCGATTTTCAATAGTTTCAAAGTTATTGAGATTGTTGTGAAATTTTTATAAGAAGCCGTAATTCAGTATAAAAGTCTTCACTGTAGCTTAACTACTGGACCTGGACCTAGAAATAGTTCAATAGTGGGTCTTTATAATTACGATACCGATTTGAGTCATAACCCTATCATATTGGAGTAAAAAAATAATTATTCACAAAAGTTTTACGAATCGAATTGTGTCTACCAACTTTCAAAGCCTCCAGTGAAAAAAAAGTGCCTGTGTTTTTTTTCTAGAACTTATTTTAAAAACTACCTACATTCATGGATAGTATACCCTGAAAATTTCATACCGCTACTGCCAGAGCATCAAAACGAAAATTGAACGCGAATGGCACAGGTGCCATAAATCAGTGTTTTTATTTTTCATGAAAAACTTTAATTTAAAAAATAAATCGATATGTTTCAGCAAATGTATGCTATGTTAGTAACATAAGTAGCAGTAATTTTACAGAATTGCAAATTGAAGGGGTGAAAATCAAACAAAGAAAATTTACATAATTTTTGTTAATAATTTTTTTTATAGTAAGTTTTCAGTGATCGTTCGATTTCCGATGAGAACAGCTGTGTCGCAGACGCACTTGCTCTAGTCCGTACTCGAGCAAAGCGCTGAAACAGCAACCTAGTTCGTCGCGCGCGAGCCGTAGCTGGTCACCGTCGCGATGACCCAGTTAATTACATTACGTGTGTGAATAGTGATGATATATGTAAACAATTAGTGTTAAGGCGAAGTTATACTTTCTACAATTATGGGTTCGCCGACAAAGTCTATTATACTACAAACGGAAACGGAACATCTGTTGTACAAATACTTAACTGACGAAAGAAATGAACGCCAGAAATTGGAAACGTTGGTTAGAGATCTCAAAAATCAAATAGAGAAATTGCAAAGCCAAAGCCAAAACAATGTTGCTCCAGTAATTGACAACAAAGAGGAACCTCCCAAACCGGTTGAATATGATACCGACGAAGAAGATCTTGCCCGAGAAACCGAGTGGGTGCGCCAAAAAAGCAGGAAGAAAAGGAAACTGAACCTGTCACTGTCCCCGCCGTCTCTAGAACTTGGTGAAACCAGCCAGGTAAATAAAGAAAAGCCTTATGTAAAAAAGGCACCTCAACCACCACCGATCGTAGTTGAAAATGTCAAGGACTACCAAAAGTTCTATGATTTTTTGCTAAGCGGGGAAATTGACAAAAACTCATTTGTGGTAAAAATGATGAATGGGGAAAATGTCAAAATAAACGCCCGTAATGGGGACTCGTACAGAGCTATTACCAAGCTTTTGTTACAAAACAATTGCCTCTGGTACTCTTATGAGAACAAACAGGACCGGCCAATTAGAGTGATAGCAAAAAACCTACACTCTTCGTGCCTGCCTGATAGGATTGTTGACGATCTAGCAGCCAAGGGATACAAAATTGAAAATGCCGTCAACAAGCTCAGTTGGAAGACCAAAGAGCCCCTTAACATGTTTATGCTCTCGTTCCAAAAGGACGAAGACATAAACAAGATTTACGAAATTAAATTCATATTAGGCTGTAAAATAGACATACAACCTTTAAAAACATCAAAACTGATCCCACAGTGTAAAAGGTGCCAAGCATATGGGCATACTCAAAGATACTGCTCTAAGGAACCCCGGTGTGTTAAGTGCACTGGTAAACACCTTAGTAGGGATTGTAATAAATCAGCAGAGGAGAAACCTAAATGTGTCCACTGTGGGGAACCACATCCTGCCAGCTACAGAGGATGCTTAGTAGCAAAAGAGCTGCAAAGCATCAAAAACAAATTAAATAAAAAGTCCCATCAAAGGTTCAAGTCTCTAACAAAAAGACAGTGCCATCTAAACGTGTGTCCAGAGAGTATATCTTATGCACAAATAACTAAACCACTCAAGTTATCGTCGATGCCTCCTAAAAGAGATGTTGCAAAGATGCCGGTTACAGAAACTGAGCAAACAAGTGAAAAGTTGACTTCAAATTCTAAGATATACACCATCTTGAGTCTCATGACTTCGTTTGATCAACGAATAAAAAAGATAGAACAAAGCAACAAAAATGCTATTTCTCAAAAATCCAAATCAAAATGAATAGCATTAGAATCATGGCGTGGAACGCTAATGGACTCTTGCAGCATCAAGATGAACTACAAGTAGTCCTAAAAACAGAAAAAATCGACGTATGCCTCATCTCTGAAACACACTTTACCAGAGAGTCTCATATTCGGTTTGATGGGTATAAAATCTATCACGCGCTGCATCCTGATAACACAGCTAGAGTGGGTAGCGCCGTCATAATAAAAGATAATATCTCTCATTTTGAGCAACATAAATGCATAGGACAATGCATACAGGCTGTGGCAGTTTGTGTCAGGACTAAAAAGTTATCCTGTTACCATATCCTCCATCTACTGTCCACCGAGATACTCATTAAAATCTGAACAATATACAAAATTATTAGAAAAATTTGGTAACCGATTTGTGCTTGGAGGCGACTTTAATGCCAAAAATACGTTATGGGGATCCAGACTAACAACAACGAAAGGAAGAGAATTGATGACTGCTATAAGAGAAATGAAATGTGACGTCATTTCTACAGGGAAACCCACTTATTGGCCAACAGACCCTCAAAAGATACCAGACTTAATTGACTTTTTCATATATAAAAACATAGCATCAGCATTTTTACACATTCAGGAGGGATATGACATGAGCTCTGATCACTCACCTATTGTTTTAACGCTAAATGACACTGCAATACTAAGAAAAGGGAACCCCACTCTAGTTAATAATAAAACTGACTGGGAAAGTTTTCAAAGAGATCTTGATGCCTGTATCAACCTTAAGGTTTCACTGAAAACGCCTCAGCAATTAGACTTGGATGTTATTAAACTTACAAGAGACATTCAGCAAAGTGCATGGAAAAATACACCTGAGTTAAAACAAACACCAAAAGGAAACAGCTATCCGAGAGAAATAAGGAATCTAATTGCTGAAAAAGAGGCAGCAGAGGCGACGATGGCAGCAATCTAGATTTCCAGCAGACAAAACCTTGTTAAACAACCTTAGCCAACAGCTTAAAGGACTATTCAAAAATATAATAACGATAGCATGAATAAAAATCTGAGTGAACTTACAAGTGATAAGTCTACGAATTACTCCTTATGGAAAGTTACCAAAAGTCTGAAGAAACCTACTACACAGATTCCTCCAATAAAAGAGATCAATGGACAGTGGGCAATAAATAATGAGCAAAAAGCAAAACGTTTTGCTCTTCATCTGGAACAAATATTCAAACCTAACGATGTAACCAACATAAGTAACATAGCTATAAGTACAACATCTCAAGATTATCTAGAAATAAGACTAGTAACACCTAGAGAAGTCCATAATGAGATCAAAAGACTAAGCAAAAAGAAAACGCCTGGGTTTGACCTTATTACTGGTGAAGTTCTTCATAACCTGCCACGTAAAGCCATTGTTAAACTTACCACGCTAATTAACGCATCGTTTAGATTAAAACACGTTCCTGATGTGTGGAAAGTCGCCGAAGTCATTATGATACCCAAACCAGGTAAACCACCTCATGAAGCAACATCTTACAGACCCATCTCACTCTTGCCAGTTTTATCCAAGTTATTCGAAAAACTTCTCTTGAGACGATTGAACTCGATTATTGAACAAAGAAAGTTAATTCCCGACTACCAATTTGGTTTTCGAGAAAAACATTCAACCATAGATCAAGTGCATAGGATCCACGAACATCATAGAAAAGGCTCTAGAAGAAAAGAAAGTCTGTAGTACTATCTTCTTGGATGTAGCGCAGGCTTTTGACAAAGTGTGGCATGAAGGCCTCATAACAAAACTAAAAAATCTGCTACCATATCAATTTGCAGATATTTTGGAGTCTTATTTAACTGACAGAATGTTTAGAGTGAGACAAAGAAGATGCTTACTCAGATCTTATATCTATTAAAGCTGGAGTGCCTCAGGGAAGTGTATTGGGGCCGGTCCTGTACCTAATATACACTTGTGACATACCAGATTTGGAATATAACACTATAGCGACTTTCGCAGATGACACGGCTATTATGGCTGTAGGCATCACCCACGAGGAAGCTGTAAAAAAAGTTCAATCCGCCGTAACGACCGTCTTTGACTGGACACAGAAATGGCGCATTAAACTCAATGAATCAAAATCTATCCACATAGATTTTACAAACAAAAATATTAATTATCAGCCGGTATTCATCAATAATCTTGTTGTACCCTACGAAAATACAGCCAAATATCTTGGAATGACACTTGATGCAAAGCTTCGCTGGAAGGCTCATGTCAAAAAAAACGGGATGAATTAGAAATTCGGTACAAAAAGATGAATTGGCTGCTTGGGAGACATTCCTCGTTGTCAGTTGATAATAAAATTCTACTATACAAACAAGTCCTCATGCCAGTATGGACCTACGGTATTCAGCTATGGGGCTGTACCAAATATAGTAATATGCAGATCATCCAACGTTTCCAGAATAAAGTACTCAGAGGTGTCGTAGATGCACCCTGGTACGTCAGAAATGAAGACCTACACCGGGACCTTAAAGTAGACTTTGTCAGAGATATTATTAAGAAATACGCCGAAGCTCATGAACGTCGACTTCATCATCATGTGAATGTCGAGGCTATCCAGCTCCTCGACAATACGAAATAAGTGCGGAGACTCAAAAGGACCAAACCATTTGTGTTAGTGTAAATTAGTGACAAAAAGTGAAGTGTGTGCCACTCAATATGAACACAAGAACAAAGTGTCCTCCATTTAATAGAGTCAATAAGAAAAGTGTTACCCACACATTCACACAAACAATTAGTTAAGCAGTTTAAGATTAATTTAAATTAATCATTAGTCTTTGAAGACTAGATTGTAATCAGATGGCGCATATTATGCATAAGGATATACGTCATAAGGAAAAAAAAAAAAATTAGTAAGTTTTCATAATGGGCATTATTATTGGCTATGCATAGCTTAGACCTTCTTAAAAAGCTTTTTGGAGGTTGTGGAATGCTTCTTTTTTGTAAAATTTTTCCGGGGCCCTAATTGTGACAAGGCAAAATGTAGTAGTAGCATTTGCAACATCCGAAAAACCTTTGTAAAAAGGTATCGTACTCGTTTATGCATAGCCAATAATGGAGCACATTATGAACACTTACTGTAAAAAAAAAATAATTAACAAAAATTATGTAAATTTTATTTGTTTGATTTTCACCCCTTTAATTTGCAATTCTGTAAAATTACTGCTATACCAGAGCCGCTCTAAGTTGGCCGATTTGCTACATGTCAGACTGACTGCACTAGTCTTTGAGTATAAAGCCACTGGAGATGCCTTACACGGGCGACCCCCTCCGGCAAAGTACATTGGTCAACTGTTCAAACACGTTTAATAAAACTACTTGTCGCTGCACCACCGCCATTTTGCATTGATCCCTGTCGCGTGACGTTACTCTTGAAAAATGGTTAGTTGTGCAGTATTCTCATGTAAAAGGCGATCGAGAGCTCAAATTCGCAACAAGAGCGCGTTTAGTATCATATCTAAGTGTTTTTATTAACTTTTAAACGTGTATTTAAGAAGAATTGCCATTTAAATAAAAAGTCGTTGCGATACGTAAACGACAGAAAAAAATAAACAAGAATACAGTGGTACGGGGGCTAGTGATGTCACAAAGTCAAAAAAGCGACTCGACATTTGAATGAATCATTCACTCCCTGCAGTTAGTTGTATAATCCGTTTTTACTTTAATTTTGAATTAAATAAAAGGTCTAAACATATGTTATATTTAAATCTTGTAAGATGAATTAGAAAAATTACTTTTCTTTCCTCTGGTCATACGATATTGAAATTTAGTCTAAAAATGAAAAGAAATTCTGTGACTCCCTTAGAGATATTTTTAAAGATACGGTTAAAATATCTATGATATTTTAACCGTATCCTCTCAGTACATTTTGGACTGTATCTTATATGTTTACAAGAACATACAATCATTTAATATCGGATCCTCACCATTTTAACACCAGTAATAAACATAAGTTTGCCGTTTCAAGGCTCAGGCTTCAAAAGACTGGAAAGTCGTTCTTGGGTTTAAGCACAAAATTGTTTAATAAGATCCCACAAAATGTTATTGAATTACAATAATCAGTACAAGATAGTTCAGTTCATTCACCAAACTGATTTTATTTTATTCTTTGTTTCATCACTATTTTTTTCGTATGTGTGTTGCGTAGTTACGTGAAAACTTTGTTTGTGTGCGTGTATTGTTTGAAGTGTTGAACATTTTTGTAGTGTGCGTTTATCGTTACAGCAAAATTTGTGTCTGTTGAGTTATTAATTTTTTGGTGGTGTGCTGTACGTGTTTACCTCGCCCCCCGCTAAATGTGGCGAAAAAATTTGTTAGAAGCGTTGACGTTATGGCATCTCCAGTGGCTTTATACTCAAAGGCACTAGTGAGGGACAACGGTAAAATTGCCGAAGTATATAAGTAACAGTTATTTCCACTTTATAACCAAGCAAGGTCTAATTATAACAAATTTTTATTAAAAACATTAATTCACATCCAAAAGATTGAATTTAAGTTCCTTATTTATAAATATATTTATTTTTAAAATACAATACTTATTAAATCCTTCATCCTATTTTTAAAAAATACCTGGTGAGTATTACCCACTACGTCACTATAAAAACGTGTCAAACGGCGTAACCTTGTAAAGCGTAATACAGAGTGGAAATTTTACGTTTTCTTTTTATAATTCAAATTATTTTAGGTAATAAAAGACAAATAACTAGATAATTATACCGGAGCCGTTCTTAGAAGACTGATTTGTCACTTTTTATTTTATATTTTGCATTTATCCTTGTTAAGAGGAACATATTTACGCGAATCATAAAAAACAACTTTTAAAAATAATACGTTATTTCAAAATTTCAAATTCACATAATTATATAATTATTTGTCTTTTATTACCTAAAATAATTGAATTATAAAAAAGAAAACGTAAAATTTCCACTCTGTATTACACTTTTACAAGGTTACGCCGTTTGACACGTTTTCATAGTGACGTAGCGGGTAATACTCACCAGGTATTTTTTAAAATAGGATGAAGGATTTAATAAGTATTGTATTTTAAAAAATAAATATATTTATAAATAAGGAACTTAAATTCAATCTTTTGGATGTGAATTAATGTTTTAATAAAAATTTGTTATAATTAGACCTTGCTTGGTTATAAAGTGGAAATAACTGTTACTTATATACTTCGGCAATTTTACCGTTGTCCCTCACTAGTGCAGTCAGTCTGACATGTAGCAAATCGGCCAACTTAGAGCGGCTTTGGTATACTAATGTTACTAACATAGCATAAATTTGCTGATACATATAAATTTATTTTTTAAATTAAAGTTTTTCATGAAAAATAAAAACACTGATTTATGGCACCTGTGCCATTCGCGTTCAATTTTCGTTTTGATGCTCTGGCAGTAGCGGTATGAAATTTTCAGGGTATACTATCCATGAATGTAGGTAGTTTTTAAAATAAGTTCTAGAAAAAAAACACAGGCACTTTTTTTTCACTGGAGGCTTTGAAAGTTGGTAGACACAATTCGATTCGTAAAATTTTTGTGAAGAATTATTTTTTTACTCCAATATGATAGGGTTATGACTCAAATCGGTATCGTAATTATAAAGACCCACTATTGAACTATTTCTAGAAAAAAATCATGCAAGCAGGTCCAGTAGTTAAGCTACAGTGAAGACTTTTATACTGAATTCCGGCTTTTTACAAAAATTTCACAAAAATCTCAATAACTTTGGAACTATTGAAAATCGCTGAACATACATGGGGGTTATATCGATAGGTTTTGAAATCCTCTATCGATTGACTTACGATGATCCACCCCCCCTGTTACACCCTGTATAGTTTATATATTTCTCCATTTCGAAAATGCGCCACACGTTCGTTCTAGTACACACAAATGCATAAGTATATTCAAAAACCTTTCTTCGCGAGTTCCCTAATAAATGACAATATTGAAGTAGTTAAAGTAAAAACAGACAATATCTTAGTTTAGATGCGGTTCAACAATAACTTGTCATGTAAACGCTTACTGGTTAACATTAACTAATGCGGTCGTAAATGTACGTGTAATTTAATTCATAGGTCGCTATAATTCACGATTGCATTTGACCGTCTCCCTCCGTTTCTTGGAAATGCGTAACACTTTGATCTTGCTGAGCACTTAAAATAATAATCAACCGTTGAGATCGTTTTCGCATTAAATATACAGGAAATTGTTGTGGTAACATATTATGAAGATGCTTTCTTGCAACATTAGCCTTTGCATACTTTCACAGAGGTGGTGAACTCAAGTGGTTGAGCCACATTTTTTGCTTAGTGTTTCTTGAGTATGTAAGGCTAGATGAAGGCCAATTTTTGGGCTAGAGTATTTTTGAGTCCCTAGGTCTCCCCGTGTACCATTGAGAATTGGTCTCTTCGGTCTGTAGGGGACAAGCTGGGGTAGCATTGGGTTAAATTGTATTTTAAAAAAATCACTCAGCTTGGGGACAGGAAGTAAGATAATGCACGTCCGTTCGACCTAAGAAAGGAGGTTAACATGGTGGTTCCCGCGTGATTTCTTTGCGGTTTTTTGGGGTGCATATCACTGGATTATGAGGGTAATAGAATAGAGAGTACACTTGAGTTTGCGTACACACTAGTGCCCTATAGCCTGCATCCTGATCTCACATGGAAATCAATCGGATACTTCATATCAAATAAGCAGAGAGAATGAGATTCATTGAAAGCCTGTCCCCGTTCAGGCGGGGTCATGAATGCGATTTTTTTCAAATTTTAAAATACCTTGAGCTTTAATAGCATTAAAACAACAAATGAAAATAAGTCTGTCACTGTCACTCAACATCATCGGGCGAAAGCAGGCCAATATCAACACAAAAATAACACCTTCCAGCCCGCATAATGAGTGCATGCATTTAAGCTGACGGCTGACCTAACTTGTTGCATGTTAGTGCATAATGTTAAGTGGTCCGGCACCTGTCGCGCGTCAGAGTGATAGAGCGGGTGCGCGGGCGCAACGGCACTATTAATACTGTAATGGTGTGCCTG
The DNA here is from genome assembly GCA_039566165.1 of Maruca vitrata. Classification (NCBI taxonomy): domain Eukaryota; kingdom Metazoa; phylum Arthropoda; class Insecta; order Lepidoptera; family Crambidae; genus Maruca; species Maruca vitrata. The sequence continues at coordinate 9,352,528 of CM076936.1, read as the reverse complement.
CTTCAATAACAATCTAGAATCGGTCGCGATGTGTTGACTTTGTTAATAGCTGAAGTAGTGTAATGATTATTATGTCATTGTAACTACGTCATATACTAGAAACCGTGGCAATTCAACGATTAGGACTCCCTTTGAGTATTGAATTCTTTATGCTTTCGACTATTTCCCTATGTGTTGTAGTGACACTATTCTGAGAGTTACGTTCTTTTGAGCAGCCGATGCTCGTTATTCTCACGTACTCGTCGACAATAATTGGATTTTGGATTTAAAGATGTTTTCAACCGTGATTTTGTGGAAGATTCCGAAAATAGTTTGATTTATCCACAACTTAACTCTAAGCACTATGATGATGCATGCGTTACAATCAACATTTAAACAACCACACTCTGACTGAAAAACACACGTATCCAGAGGGATACAGATGAAATCATCTGTCTCGCTTATGTGTCTGTTTTTTTTAAAGATACGTTACACTTGGAACTATTAACTTCTCGCTGTCCACAACCATTCACAAGAGACTATAATGTTCAGCTCACGAATACCCGCAGCCAACTGATACGCCATGACAGGTGTCTGGCAGTGTGCCAGCCACGCGCCCACCGACAATCCGACAATTGTTCTAGCACTGTTTAATTGCTAATTAATTTATTATTCGATCCGAAGACAATTGAGAATCGAACAATTGACAGATCGCTCGGCATCTGGGGTTAGTTATGGCGGCTTTTGACAGTGGGACTTATCAGTCAGCCAGGAATTTTTGAGTTTGATTAGGCATTTCAAAGCATGTGACACTGAGTTTAGATAGTGATAATGGGCAGTTAAAAGTAATTACGGGCTTGGTAGTGGAACTTCAATTAAACATTAATTATTACGCGTGTGAATAATGATTTCCATTAATAACGGCTAACTGATATTGAAATTATCTTGTTAAGATCATTAAAGATTCTTTCGATGCCCACATTCCAGACTTTTTTTATGATTTAACGAAAGGAAGACCGACCAGGATAAACCACGAAACCATCAATAAAATGACAGGAAATGTTGGCTTCCTGCTTCCTACCTTTTACAGTTTTTCTTGTCGATTAACAGTGGTTGCAAACAAAGATTTTCGTAAATATAGGGCAGGAAATATATAATATAATAGATCTAGCGTTTACTTGTGAATGTAGGACTTAATTGTGTCTTTTGACTAAGGCCTGATATCGCCCTAGATTAGGGTAGGCCCGTGCACCAGCAGTGGGGACGTATGATGTGTCTTTTACGACTGGGCTAATTATCTAATCTCAAAATCAAGTCATTGCGATATTCTTCGATATTGAATCTAAATATTCTGGGTGGCTCAGTTAAATCTTCGAAATAGTATGACAAATGGAACATTGAATGTTTTCTTATGAACATTAAGCTGAGTGAGAGATGCCAAGATCACAGACTTCCTTTTGTTTTTGTTAGAGTCTTCCGTCTCAGTCATCTGTACTTTAATACCCTTTGTTAATGTAGTTGTCAAACAGAATATCTTGTAGGTAGTTAAATCGATGTTTACTAGTGTTAACTATCTATGTGCGTAATCACCTGGCACAAACATTATGAACATTGTGTTCCGTGTCCGGGTGAGTTTTGTCTGTTAATATTTTGCATTTTTATGTAAGAATATTAATCTAATATTCGTAACGGATACGTATTCGTATTCGTGGACAGATACTTAGCTCAAAATCAATAAATGAATTGATTACACGTTACACACATTTATAAGGAACATGTTGAGTAATACTTATAAAAATATCCCCCTATGACCCACATTTTAACAAACTTTTCCTCAAAATGTTGTTTAAATTAAAATAAAAAATAAGCTCTTTGTCTTCTAACATGCACCACAGATAACCTTATACTAAACAAGCACTTTCAATCATTTATAACAATTACAATGTAACTCTACCACCGGTACGGAATACCAATTCTAGCGAGAAGATTCCTGGATGGATAGTCAGTGTTACTTAACACTTAGATGACATGTAAGATTTTAGACTTTCGCGTTCCATTACACTAAAATTGAGTTCGCTCGCGACCACGATTGGTGTAACCCAGTCGAAACGTCGGGCAGTAAGTAGCTATGTAATTTGCTACTCCTTATATCGCGTGTAGACCCATAAAGTCTAAACTAAGATGACAGTTACTCTTAACAATTAATTTTGATATATTTCTTTTCTAGATTCTCTAGTATGCGGAGTAGGTAATTCAGGACGTCTGTTAGTAGCGGGGCCGACTGCGCGCGTGTCGCGAACAGCTGCGTTGTAATAACAACTGGCGCTCGGCTCGGATATTTTTACACCATTTGTAGTCCTAGAGCTAGTGTACTAAGGATTTATAGATTGCAGGAAATAATCATGCACTTCTAGCTCCTTTTGGGCTTCTGGACCTTTAAACAACAAATCTGACGATGAAATTATGTAAATTAAGTCTGTCTGGACACTCTTTCTCGAGAACGCGCGATGATTACGATGAAATTATATTGTACATAATTATGTTGTTATCATTATTTTTGTACATTATGGAAAAGCAATAGGGTATTGAGTATTTGAATTATGTAGGTAAACTAATGCTAAGGTATTTTAACTTATATCGGCAGCTTTTTAAAGCTGTACCAAACAAACACGATACATACATACATACATACATAAAATCACGCCTTTTTCCCAGAGGGTAGGCAGAGATCACTTCCAGTGATCCACTTTTCACTTCTGTGGGAAACGTGACGTGACGGGTTCTGGACCACGTCGCCGCCATTCTGCCTTATGCATTGTTTTAACAAGGTCATTGCGTTCCCACGAGGAGTAATGATATATGACGGGGAAGGAAAAGGGAAGGAAGGACGATTCATGAACACAATATAAAATTATTTTCATACTTCTCTTTCAGCTACAAGTCTAGATCTTCAGGAGTATAGATAAGTGCCTATCTCTTGGACTATAAGTGGCGATCCCGCGCAGATTTATTGCTGTGTAAACAATGTATTAGAATATGTGTTTATGTTAGTTTATTAGAAACAAAACAATTTGCGCAGACTTTCCGACTGCCGTTTTCACATTCCGTTGCTGTGAATATGATGGTGAGGGCCCTATCTCATTGGGTAACTTGGTTGGGTATAATAATAATAATACACCCGACCGATTTCGGCCATGGCGGCCGATCTCAATGAAGATCAGCCAACTGCGCAGGACATTATAGTGCACTAGTGTACGCGCAAACACAAGTGCACTCTCTGTTCCCTAAATCTTATAGGTCGGTGAGACGGCCATCCGACATGACCAATGAGCGATCGGGCGCAGGACCACTGATTAACGTGCTTTCTGAGGCACGGGCGTGCAACCGTCAACCACCTGTCTGCGGGCTGAGTAGTTTCTTAACAGAAAATATCAAGCCAATTATAGCCGATCTTAGCATCGACTACTAATTTTTATAGCACAGAAGTGTTGAAGTCGCCCTGGAAATATATATACAAAACTAAATATCAGTCAACTTACAGTTTGGGGGTTTAGGTGGATACTGTAATTTTAAAAGGGCGACGGCTCGAATTGCGGCCAGTTGATTATCTATTTTCTAAAAGGCTTAAATTGTATTCTGGGTAGGTATACGATCGATGCAAAATATTTTTTTTAAATTTAGTTTTAGTTATTTGCGCACCCAATTCAAAATAGCAATTAAGAGTGAAGAGCTTTTCTACTTTTTTCTTGGTGGCACCAGTGCGGCGGTGCGCCCAGAGGGGAAGCCCTCTCAATACCAGTCAGTTTAAAAATGGGCATCGCCTGCCATATGATATAAAGCTGTTATTATTACCTACTTTTACTTATTTTTAAATATTTACATAGGTGATGGAGGGGTATTACCCCAGCCTGTATGATTCCACAACCATAGTGCACAACTAAGTGTACCAGAAAAATACGCCCTCAGGGTCCCCTAATACAATAGGGCCTTAAGATCGATCGGTAATAAACATTTTTAACTGAAAATATTTGTGTAAAAGATTGTGTTTACGATGCTGACGGATTCGTTCGAGTGAAGAAAATTTATATCTAACATTGGGGAGATAAATTATTGATCTTAAACGCTATTCCGATAGAGATAAACCTGACGTGAGATAAATATTTATTTGCTTTATTTTTGTGTATATAGACCTCAATGGTGTTACATGGTCCTTTAGAATTATATATTAAATTTGGTCTTGACGCACCTGCAATTTGGAAGGTCCGCTATTTATATTTTCGTACATTGACATAAAAAATAAATTAAATTTGGTTAATTCGTTGATGTCTTTTGTACTGTACTTCTATTACTTATTTATATTGGTTTCCTGAATTAAGGTCAAACTTAATTGAATATGTTATTTTATCCATCCACTTAATATCATTCAAAAATCCTATTTTATCACAGCTGCAAAGTTTTATTCAAAGATTTTTACGTTCATCAAGTAATCTTAGACTTACAAAACCGTACTATCTAGTGCCTATTAGCAGAACTACGCTCCATAAATTAATACTGTGCTAGCGACATCTAGCTATCAGTAGTGAAACTAGCACAGTACTTGTCGATATGTGTTAGAGCGCCATCTATTGGAGAGCTTTCTCAACTTTTATAAACAAACACAGCTACGAACCTCGCCCAAGAGCTGAAAGCTCGTGGCGCTGAAACGGCTGAAAGTGACGTTAGCGCAGACATAATCACTACTCTGAGATATTTATGTTTGCGTCGAACCAACGTGAACTTGGGCGGCCGAAAATAGTTTAGTTTGACATATGTACGAAGGAAACATGTAGTTTTTATTTTAAATATCGCTCGCGAATTTTATTTTATGTATAAAATTTACGTGCTCCTTTAAGATGGCACTAAAAATGGACGGAGGGTAATTATTATGCTATTATTTAAGCTTTTTGTTTGCTAATTTTGCGTTTTAATGTGTAAAGTTGTTGTTGAGCGAATGTTTTGATTTGTCATAACCTCTATGTGTGGTTTTCAGTTGGTTTTCACATATATTACGAGTTATTTTTATGAGTGGACGAGACGACCCTGCTTAAGATACAATAGTCTGCTGTGTTATAGATTTACAATAATATAAAATTGTACATATATTATGATTATTTACAAAATCGATAGCAATAACAACAATGATTACTATGTTTGGATTAGATTATACAGATAAAGATGCGCAGATTTCAAATGTTGTTTGTATACAACAAAAAACATAGTTTTTTAAAGAGCTATGGAATTAACCACGGTCGTTTGCTGTTTTTCTTAAAATATCCTTGATTTTATTGTATAAGAACTAGATATATTCGTATTTTTTTATAATTAGTAATAGGCCTGAGATGTAGTATACCCTTTACAAGTAGATATCTGAATTTACTAGTTTATTTACTTTTGTAAATGCTTAGCGATAGACCTCTATCACCTGATTAACTAATTTTAAATAGTGTTAATTGGCGAAAAATTCTTACAACTATGTTTTCCTGTACGACTGAGTGTGATGCAATCATACCATATATTCAAACTCTAGGAAATCATTATCTTGGTCCTCAGAAATAGCCATATTGCAACTGTGCATTGCTATTTAGTCCATACATTTTGTTCTTGGCGTTATATTGTCATACCTACAGTTTTGGTCAGTTCTTGTATTAAGCTCAACCTTTTTCTATTACAGGGGCAGTGACAGTAAGCTGGGTGTTGAACCACCTCCCGCTGACCCCAGGTGGTATATCGACTCCGCTTACGCCTCATCACTCAAAGTCTCACTTCGTCTACCTACACGCCAGTTTTTGGAAGGTAAATACAATTATATGTATTTTTATTGAATATGGAAAACAGCCATTGTAGAACCGATTGGTTGATGACTTATTCTCTATTCTTTTGAAAAGGTTCTTTTCTTTACAAGTCTTTCTTTCGACCGACCAGACGTATGTAAAATACGGGTTATGCTTTGAAACTTGTTTGGTATAAAGTTTGGAAACCTTTTTAAGTGATCTTATGTGAAAAATACAAAATTCCAAAATCAAGCTAAAAACCAATAGTAATTATAAATATACATGGAACTACTGTTAGAAAAATATAGCAGTCCGAAAACATTATCAAAAACATTAAAAACATATTGAAAAACGATTCTGATCCGTTTCCAGACTTTTTCCAACCGTTCTACCGACCAAGTGATACAAGGATACACATAATGGGTATGTCCGTGTGACCCAAACCTTTATTGATACAATGGCCATTTTGTGGATGTCCTTGTCTGTTTTTCTCATGTCCTGCAAGTATTTGTATTGCGTTATCGGAAACTGCGCTCTATATGTTATTTGGAATGACTTTCTTTGTGACGTCCTCTATTATTGTGCGCATTATCATCGACCGATAGTAAATGAAAACTGTTCAGTAAGCGTATTGCAAATTTTTCATGAACAGCGCCATCTATTGGTTTGTGGATACAATATTTACAACAGTACTGGGACAGAAATAGACGCTTTGCTATCGTCAAACTCACTTAAACGTTTATCCGCGCACCGACAGATGGCGTGAATCTTTGAATGTTGAGTTTACTGTGTTTGTATTGATTTCTAGAAAAACTTAATGTTTATTATCAAAATTTATATTTAAAACGATTTGTATGAAGGAAAACTATTTGGCAACTAAAATAAACATAGGATTTTCTCCGCTACATTTTCTCCGTCAAAGTGTTGCATGAATTTTGATAGACCGTCTTCAGTTTTCATTTTTGTGATCTGTTTTGTGTTACATTGGTGATTACCACGGCTACTTTATAAGTTTTTGACTTTTTTACTTTCTAAGCAGAAATATGAATATTATAATAAATACTACTTACTAAAGTAAGTAGGTCATATTATACGGTATCGAAAAAAAAATTATGGTCGCAGCTAAACCGTAACAAAGTTAATACCTATCGGGGTTTCGTCACCTGTGAGATTTTTTCTAAGGAATTATTCAACCCGGAGTTTGGAAGTTGGAGAATATACGACCGTACCTCGTAAAGAAAATCGGTGGTCCTGCCCCCGTTTTTATTTCCTAACTGACATACGATGATAGCTTGGAGTAGCCTCGTCATCATCACCGGACTTGCGGGCGAGCGGATGGCTCTCACCCCTACGATGATGGCTTGGAGTAGCCTCGTCATCATCACCGGACTTGCGGGGGAGCGGATGGCTCTCACCCCTATCGGTCCTGCCCCTGATCTCTCATCGGTTACCTAAGTCAGATTGCCGTGTCACCGAACCGCAGATAACATAACCTAACTATGAGAGTGAGTTAACAGAAGACTTCGTGTTTGTGAACATAAGTCCTGTGCAGGCGGCCGTTCGCAATAAAGATCAGCAGGATCTTCATTCACATCGACCGCCAAAATCTGTTAGATACATTTTAAGCGTCCACTACTGAGACATGATGTGTACTTATGTTCTTGTGTATTCTGTGTCTTGGGATGTGTATGGCTTAGCGCGATAATAAAAGAATTTCTTGAATTATGTCTATTCATTTAAATGCAATGCGTTCGCTCGCGACTATTTTGGTGTGACCCAGACGAAACGTCAGGCAGTAAGTAGCTATGAATTTGCTACTTCTACATCTCCATATATCGCGTGTAGACCCATAAAGACTAATAACTAATGTACCTACCTAATGAAACGCGAGTCTCAAATCTTATGTTAACGCAATTTAATATGAAGATACTTATCTCAATGAGTTACATATCATGCTATTCTGAGTGCGTAGCTAAAAATTCTACGTTCGTCTCCGTAGCAAACAGTTTTCGTTCTTTTATTAAATATAGCCATAATTAGTTGTCAAAACCAACAAACTCGCTATAACCTCATTCATTTTATCACTCAATCTACACACAGAAATATCCATCGGAATAGTAGCAGCGCGGGTATTTATGTAAACGTATGTGACGCAATAATATGATATGTTTTATGAGAGCAGGTGCGCTTGTAATCATAAAAATGTGTTAGTTGCCAACCCTATGTGTGTTGTGGAAATTTGTAAAAATGCAAGACATTCCGATGACATGACTGGCGCGGAAAATCGGGAAGGGATGAATTTTATTTCAATTATCTAATTATTGTTATTATACATATCAGAATGCACTCGTGCTTTTCGTAATTTCAGTTAGTTTATTTACTATAACTCATAATAAAATATTAAATATATTTAAGTTTATTTGTGTATCCACTGTTGATCCTGATTTCCGTAACACCAGTGCTAAAGTTACTTACCACGGGATCAGATCAATGTATGTGATGTTGTGTAATATAATTATTAAAAAATAATAAAACTGTTAACTATAAATCATAATTAGTATAAACTGTGCATGTCAGCCTTATCAAAACCATGTTGTTTTTGATAAGGCTGACTTTACTTTGCTCTACATTTAGCTACGTCGAAGTGCTAATTTTTTAAAAGACCCTACGTTCAAATCAGTTGGAAGGCCTAACTATTCAAGTTTTACAAGAGAGCGTACGTAGAGTCAATAAATGATTTACGATAATATTTCCTACCTAATTGTTAAGTAGAAATAGGACTCAAGTGCAATGGAAACGTATATCTTTTTAAATTAACTACTTTAAAAAGCATCGCACAGTCATTTGAATTTCTTGCTATTTTTCCACATTAAATCTCGGGTGAATTTTCAGTAAACCAGGTCAGGTAGATACATCGTGGTTAGACCAGATACTTGGATACTAGCTCAGATACTGGGGTTGTAGTACTAAATAAAGTGAAGTTTAATGAATTTCAATAATAATAACGGGTCGATATAATCACTCTTTTGATGCACACGTCTCATTACAGCATCCATCACCGCGTATGACAGATTGCCAGAAAAAAGTGACAGTTTAAAAATGGCCGCCAACTCTCCCGCCATTTTTATGGCAAACGGAAGTAGCGCATTAAATGGTGCGCGGATTTACAACGCTCTTTTAAAACTTCGAAGGATACGCGAATAGAACGAGGTGTTGAATTTGTCGCAAATCTGTGGACAGACGTTGTATAAATTAATAAATCAGAAAGTGGGTCAAATTTCAATTATATGTATATTATAAATATGGTTCTCTATTTCATCTCATAAAATTTTTATCCATAATTTTACATCTCATAATGTTTTATGTCCGAATCATCATTTGCCCGAATGATCATTATCCCTAACTACATTTATCATAATATCACTTGCCCTAAAATCGAAATCCCTAAATATTGTTTACCCTAAAATCTTTTGCCATAAATATCACAATCTATAAAGTTTAAAAGACATAAAAGGCTTTTCCATAATTGTCATAAGTCCGAAAGTACTAAAGGTCCTAAAATATTTTGCTATAAATATTACAATCCATAATATGTAAATGCACAATGCTAGTCTATAATTTGTTACAAATCCTAAATATTCATTTGGCAAACGAGACATTTAACAACAGTACCATCTTACAAAAACTGACTTATTATGTGTGACGAACATCGGTATATATAAATACTAGCGACCCGCCCTCGCTTCGCTTCGGGTATATCTCTATCTCTATATAATATATTTCAACCCCGTAAGGGATTTTACACACAGAAGTTATTTCCCGTTCCCATGGGAATTTTGTAATATCGCGTTGGAAGTAAGCTTTACGTTCATTAGGTACCTGCATGCCAAATCTCAATCGTCTATCTATATCGCGGTTTAGATTTTTTCATACAAAAGTTTTTTCCTATTACTCCCGTTCCCGTGGGAATTTTACAATATCCTGTTGCAACTAAACTTTTAGTTTGTTAAGGTACCTCCATGTCAAATTTCAAGCGTCTAACTTAAGCGGTTAGTATTTTTCATACAAAGGATTTTCCCGTTATTTCCCGTTCCCGTGGAATTTCGGGAAATCTTGTCCTAACGGATGCCTACGTCATAACATCTACCTGCATGCAAAATTTCATCTCGATCCAGTCCAGTGGCTGTGACGACTTCGTCCGCGTAGAGATGTTTAACGGCTAAAACATTACTTCTTTATAGCGCAGTCGGTTAAAAAGTAGCCTATAACCGTTTCTAGGCTCTGGACTATATCTGTACCAAATTTCGTTTAAATCGGTTCAGTACTTTATGCGTGAAAGCGTAACAGACAGACAGACAGACAGACAGACAGACAGACAGACAGACAGACAGAGTTACTTTCGCATTTATAATATTAGTAAGGATATTTATTTTTATTTGTGTATCCACTGTTACATAGAAATTAAACAATAGTAAATATTTTCTGGCGCTTCGCCGGCCGCTGCCGGCATCGCTCGCTTCGCTCGCTCGGCTCGCGCGTTTTATGGTCACCAGTTCTAACCTAACCTAACCAAAATTCTAACCTTACCTAACCAAATTTATCAAAATAATGATTTTCCAAATATTGTGTTTTAATTTGACCCGTACCATATCTATTATCAGATCGATTAATAAAAGAAACATTTGCCAAATAAAACATTTTATCAAACTTTTTAGACCAATAGTAGTTTGGTATGATAACTCAGTTGTTAAATATTCATTTTGCAAAATAATTATTTGTAAAATGAAAATTTAACTGTTGATCATTTGGTCAAAAAAGTCAGTCATTTATAAAATGATGATTTGACGAAACCATTTTTGGCCAAACATTTTTTGAATAAAACAAAATTATAAATAATCATTCATAGTTCGGACTAATAATATTATGTTAATGCTCCATTCGTAGTAACGGACATTATAGTATGTAACACTTCGGGCATTTAACTTTATAGAAAGTAATTTTAAGAGATTTGATTATTATAAAAATCGATATTATGACAAAAAATGATTAGAATTAAAGACAATTAGGGATTATGAAATTTCGTACATTCGAACATTATGGATTTTGATGATTATAGCAAACGTGTTAGGGATTTTGATTTTCGGACAAACGATTTTCGGATAAGAAACAGACTCCCTATAAATATATACCTAACCTAGTTAAAGAGAAATGGTCATGGTAGACTACTTACTTACTGCGTTCCAGCGACCTGAAGTGGATCTTGGTATTCGATACAATCAGTAGTCTTGCTAGTTATAGTCCGTTTTGTCCTGGTTTGAATTAAAATAAGACAAGTGTGTGGAACTTACGGCTGCCGGTTCTAAGATGGAAAAGGACCGCCAGCTGCTCCTGGGCTAAAGTGCAATGCTCAGGGGCGTACGCTCTAAACTCCGCGGCGTACCTCATCGCCTTTGCGGCGTCATGGTTCCTACCATAGCCCAACTACCAGAACACCACCATCATCATCATCATCATCAGCCTATTTCCGTCCACTGCTGGACAAACACCACCAGCGAATCAAGAAACCTAGATCATCATAAAATAATTCGTTTTGTTTGTTACTATCATTATATTCGTTCTGTGAGCTACGTGAAACTGCGTGCCAGTAAAATGATAAGATTTTAAATGAATATGTTTCGTTCGTTTAAACCAAGCATCTTATCATAATTTCCGAAGAAATATGTAGGGATTATACACCGCTATCTTATTGACCGTGGACCAATACTGACTCATTTTGACAAAGCAGAAACTAAGCAACAATAACACAGAGCGATATATCAAAATTATATGCAGTGGAGCTTGTCAAAATATGTTGATTTCTCTTCAATGAACGTTGTGAACAGATATTTGCACAACACATGAGTCAGGCATATCAAACTGTTGAATCATATTATAATACGTCTGCCTTCGTCGCCCACAGTATCAAATTTACAACCGCGATGGCTTGGCACCCAGGGAATAAGTGTAATAACTACGTTTTTATACCAGAATTTTTATTGCCACTTACTGAAACTGAAGAAAACGTTACAGTTTCTTGGTGAAATTCTATTTATTCGCGTACTTGTGGTATAATTTATGAGATGGCGAGGTGTGTCGGCGGTGAAAGACCAGAGGATTGAAATGGCCTCTGATCTTATTGTCGTTCATTCAAATTGTACACATTGAATGCTTAAATGCATGTTTTCACCAGTCTTTCGTGAAACAACTAGAGTAGGTATTTAGATTAAGGTGTAAATGGTCTTTAGATTCTAACTCTAATAACGAATGTGACCATTTTTTTTATTACGGGGCAATATTAGCCTCTTTGGCGGAAGATGAGACAATCGATTTGTGGTCTCGGGGCAATATTTGCCTCTCTGGCCTAAAACGGGCCGTCTGGTTTACACCGGGACACATGACTTCAAAACGGGATAGTTCCTTTGAAAACGGGACGTCTGGTCACGTTAGCTATACCCCTTAATGTCCAATGATGGCATCATTAGTTGACTGGTCCTGTCTGCTAAAGTCTCGATGTTACTTTATGAAATAAAATATTGATATCCAAAACTAACTCCACGAAACAGTTTAAATCAATGGTTTAATCAATCCTAGAGTTAACCAAGGCTTGTTTACCAAAACAATCGTCGAAGAAATATTTATTAAAATTCGGCTCATTACGTTGTCCTATGAAGTAAGCTAAAGAAAAGAGATTCTAAGCTGTTGTACAAACCTAGTTCTTTTTATATCAGAGGAAGTTATTATATCTGTGACTTTGTTCCTCATTTAGAATATCTGTTATAACTATTACTATTACTTATTACTATTATTATCTACTATAACTATTAGAAATAGTTATAGTAGAACTAACCCCTTTACATTTGCAACGGGCATTTGATTTATCAACAACTCGCTAATATCAGTTTTACGACGAAAATTGTTGATGCGTCAGTAAAGTGGCGTGAAGTGACTACTGCCGGCAGTAAAGACGATTACTCTTAGGCGTTAGGTTCGCTAATTAGGGCGTCTATGTGTGATAGGTATAACGAGAAGTTTGCTACGCCTGTTTTGTACATTTCCGCCGATCATTTGAAACAGAAAATCATTCGCGGATTGTGGTATTTAGGGGTGGTTCTCATGAATAATTTCAAAATAGTCAATAACAATGGTTTCAAAATAGCCTGTCTTCTTTACCAGGATCTAAAAATCTGTGTATCAAATTAAGAGTTTGGGACTTGGCCTGAAGGCGCGATAGATTGAAAAACTTACATTCTAATCTTTACTAATATTCAAAAGCTGAAGAGTTTGTTTGTTTGAACGCGGTAATCACTGTAACTATTGGTTAGAATTGATAAGAAAAATTGTGTAAGATAGATCTTTTATCGAGGAAGGCTTTAGGCTATATAACATCACGCTGCGACCAAGAGGAGGAAAGAAACAGGGGGAAATGTGTAATGAAAGTCTGCAGTTACTTTACTATTGCAATAAGTTCTAATCCGCATCTCACGCAGGTTCAATACCGTGTCTCCTCCTGTTTGGCAATCACTCATATTGTTAGAAAAAGTGCGAAATTCTACTGCAAATGTGTCTAAGCTTTATTAAGCTTATTACCTACTTATGTAAACCCATACTGATATTATTTAAAATACGAAAGTAAGCCTGCTGCAAATTCAAGTTAAAGCTTAATGAGTTTTGGTAAAGGCATTAATTGAGATAATGAGATAGGTCTATATTTTGATTGACTTTTGTAGAATTTGTAAGTAATTTTTACGCGGTTAGTGACTAAGCAGACCGAGTCGCAAGTGGAAAGTTAGTTAAATACAACATTTTAAGTTTAATTATTAATGAGTAATTATGAAAAAATTAAAGAAAAAAAAACCTTTTTAAAAACAAGCTTTTATTATTTGTTAATAGAATTAACTAAATAGTTGAAAATAAATTAACTCTAAAAAGAAATATACCACTTTGTAACTTGATTGTAACCTTTTATAAATGAAAGCGTGTTACATTGTGATAGCTTGAGGAATATGTTATGTTGTATTAAATTTTGTTTAAAATCACGTTTGCTACATACATTGCAAGTTAAATAAAAGCTTGTAAAAAGATAGCAAAGTTCACCCACCTTCACGCTCAGACTCTTAGTAACAAAAATATTTGTAAACTATGCTTTATTTTTCGAAAAGACATGCATTTTTTAACCGAAGAAAAAACTAGTCGCGTCTACGCGCGAAATTTTTTACAGAGTACAGATCTGCTTAACTTCTTTTTTTTTTATAGAAAGCTTTCAGGGTGTCCTCATTCCACAATAGACCCTATTGAGCCTGCCACTTTTCACACTTGACTTTAATGGCTGCCTTACCACGTCTGACTTTTTGCAAGACCGATAGTCGGGCCGATTTTCCAGCCAGCTTTCAGATAGCCTTCGGGAGTCAGATTTTGACAAATCTTTTTTTATTGGGAAGGGTTAGTTTTCTTAGTTAAATACCCATAAGTTGGTCCTAGATAATGTAAGTCATTAAGGCTACAGGTTGTTATTAGGGCAACTCACCGTTTGACACAAGGCCGTCCACAGTATCTTGCGGCCAGCTGCGGACCGGAATAGCCGCAATCAAGCTTATTAATCGATGTTTACTGAAACCGTGCGTTTTATTAAATACTGGCATCGTGATCAACGTGCCGGGGAGGTATTTTAAAGGCGAGTACCGACTGCGAACATCCATTACTTATTAGTAAACTGAAAATGTCCAGGATATTTACCATGTTGTTTCGTTTTCAATAAGCTCCCGAAATTTCAGTTCACCCGTGATCATGGCGCTTGCAACAGTGCCAATAAATCGGGAGCTCATTAAAACAAAACAACATGGTTAATATCCCGGACATTTTCAGTTTTCTAATGTGTGTAATCATGACTGCTTGAAATTATTTATTTCGTAGTTTGAATCATATGCTTCGAGAATGTCTTTCATGAGCCAGGTGTAGGTTCAGTCTTTTGAAAACTGCCTGGTTTCGAATAACCAGAAGAATACAGGCCCTTTATTACATTATTGCATATTTGAAGGGAGTAATAGTACAAAAAAGTAACAAAAAGGATCTCATCGTAGTGCACGCGGTCCCTCGTACAAGATAAAATAGTAGTCGTTGTTTTTTGACCTTTAAACCCTTTACTAAATAACACATTGTAAAACCACTTGTTGCTGGTCTTCACTAAACAGTATAAATAAATTAGTTTCCCACATCTGTCTTTTGTATGCTTCAAATCTTTAAAACTACACAACGGATTTTGATGCCGTTTCTTTTAATAGATAGATTTAAGAGGAAATTTTTATGTATACCCGAAGAAGGGTAGGTCACTAGTAAATAAATAAATAAACACGAATAATATTTGATGTCATATCCAGTCCCACCCTTAACATTCCAGTAGTATGCACACTTGGTATATGTCCAAAACCAGGAGATGTTGGCATGATATACTGGCAAACGAATCGCCCCTCTTAATCTGTCCAAATTTAATGCGCTTAAATTGCAACATTGCAATGCAATGGAGAGCTCGCGGATTGATCTTGAAGAAATGTTTTTGTTCCAAGGAGGCTAAATGCAGTATTTTCTTAATTGGCGAGGATAAAAATGGTGAAAAGTGGAGGGTTCGTCGACATTTATGAATGCTTTGGCTTGTTCGAGTGGCCGTAAAGTATACGTGTACAAATTGCTGGGAAGACGTCTTGTATGTTAAATACAAACACCTAATTTTACTTCGGTGTAGGTATACTTTTTCCGTCTCGCTAACTACGAAGAAACAAAGAATGCACGTAACTCATAGTACCTAAGTGCATCAGAACAAATACTGTCCCCGAACAAATATTTTTTTTATAATCATTTCAGTCTACGGCTTTGTAAGTACCAGACCCAGCGATATCAGTTTTTAGTTTTGAAATAAATCTGCCTTCGCGTTCCATCATATTTAAAAATATTATAAAATTGATCTATACACATATATATACTAAACAAAATCGGTAATATTTTTGACTTGGTACATAAATATAACGCATTTTTGCTTACTTAACATAAACAAAAAAATATTGTTACAATTATAATTTTATCGTAAGCTTAGCAGTTATATCTCAAAAATCGCTTATTTAAACTGAACTAAGCACATAGGAATTCACTTTTATTATAATGAAGATTTTATGCGAAATACATTAAAAGCACTCACATTCTTTAAAATAAATGTTGTCACTAGTCGTAAATTTAAAATCAAATACCAACTCTGACAAAGAATTTGTTAAATGCACAGTATTTATTTATCGCGCCCACCACAAAAAAGTCTAGTACAAAATACAGGGCAACGTCCGCTGATTTAATACTTGCTTTATCCATCCATTATTTATTATTTAAACAATCACAAAAATACGCCAAATCTTTGCGAAGAATTTCCCCAAAAGCGACATTATGGAATAAACATTTTTCTCGAGACAGCACAAAGGAATATACAGCCAGAATGCCTGTAAAAGTGATTGTGACAAGAATAACTTGCGACCAAATGTTTGGATTATAAATGTATAATTATTGTGATATACCTACATAATATATAAATAAAGTATTGCTGTGTGGGTCCGCTGGAGTGCGGGCTAGTTCAATCGCGCGTGTACTCAGCACAGGTCGTCACAGCCTGCGTTCGGAATTAAAAAAATAAGTGACAAGTTCAGTGAAGTGTTTTATCTGTGATCGGTAAAATTTTAATTACGAATACGGTTGGTGTTTCGTAAAAAGAAAATGGCGCGAGTACGAAGTTGATTTTTTAGGAACACTACACACTATACATTTTTAGTACAATAATTATACTACATTTCACATAAGTCTTAGGCACAATATAAAATTTAAGTCAATAAATAGTTGAACAATGCAGTGAGTAGTGATAGATTGCTATGGTTCGTTGTTGCTACGAAAGTGCTACGCGGATCCATTATCGTGCTACGAACGTAATTTACAAGCAATCGTTATTATTCACATTATTTGAAAGATGATACACTCTATTTAGCTTTTATCGTAAACTTAACCATTTGAAATATTCCTATTTCTATTGCTCATTAACGAACTGGGTTTTATTAATTAAAAATATAAATTAAATAAATATCAACACGATAATTGACTTGACTGCATACCTAAAGTAATGAGTTATGTAACGTAATTTAAAGGCAGTCAAAAATAGAAGGAAGTGTTGATACTAAAAATTTAAATATCGTTTAAAAATATGCGACGTACCCAATTTATGGCAGAACGTAAGCCCTTCCAGCCATTTAATATGTTACAAATATTCAAAACATCGTTAATATGACGCACTTAAAATATTAAAAATAGTGACAGTACTCGAATATCTTCAAAGGGTCACAAATATATAAATTAGTTTAGCCTTAACTACGAAATTATCCAATAAAATGAATACTTTACGCCCGGATTCATACTTCTATAATTCCGAGTAGCCTATAATATTTTCAAGCAATAATAACCCCTATGTCGAAGCCACAAGGAAGTTCAGTAAAATTATTTTTCCTCAGCAAGTTTATTTCTATCTCGTAACTGTGCGGTCATTTTATTGTAGGTACATAATTTAGAATTTATTAATGTTTTTATTTTAGGTGTCTGAGCCAAATATCTTGTATTTTTGCAGTCAATACTCAAGTGTTTCGTAAGTCGGTCGTCACATCATCTAATCGTGTGTCAAGTAGACAGGAATACTGTATTTTTGTACTCGTATTTCGGAATGGAATGTATCAAATGCGCCTCTGCCCTAAGTCTTCACAATAAATTAAAAATATTCACACAAAAACACGTCTCTGTTTGCTAAATTGCTTAAGCATTAAGGATAAAACACACTTGGGTGAATTTCCCGACACCAAATCGTAAACGGCACGGCTGAAACTGCTAGTGCAGGATGGCACTTTTAACTTGTAATATTTTTTTAGATAAAAGGTGTTGTCTCCTATAGGTGACTATAAATATTTTTAAATTATGATTATCGCTAATTAGGTAAAAAAATCTTAAACCCCCAATTGTATCATATCGGTGACGCGGCACAATTTGTTTTTCAGTATACTTTTAATCATATTTTAAAAACAGTTGATTTTTTAGGGATTTACCTTTTTTTATTTAAATCCTTAATAATGACAGTACCTTTTTTCGGAAAGTTCAATACAAAATCTGTTATATTTAATGAATGGTAAGTACAAATTCACGTGTCCAAATGAGATATGTCATCGCGGTGAATTTTCGTTGTACGCGAATATCTAGGCATCGAAAAACACTAGCTTCTTGCCACTGCGCAGTAAATCTGCGCATCAGTGCCGCCTAAGCGCTTAACGTAAGAGGACGTGTGTTGCTGTTTGCAGTTCCCGCCAAAAACGTAAGTAAGTCGGTTTCGGTGACTGCGTACCGTTTTTTGTCATTCACGTGAATGGATATAAGTTGTGATCCAATCATTCGGTATGTCTATAAAATCTATGTACTATTACTAAATGTCGCTCAATTAAGTAGGTCGCATCAATTTATTTCTTTTATTTATATTTTCCTTGTTGTGCTTATTTTTATGGGCTGTATATAATATCGGTGACCTCATTCCGGTGAATTCGGTGACCTAAATTGACCACCGGAATGAGAAAAAATATCATTCCAGTGACTTTTTTTCATTTCGGTGAGAATTTGGTAATTTCGGTGATTATTATCTTCATTTCGGTGATTTCTTTTGTCATTCCGGTGTCAAATTACTTCATTTCGGTGAATAAAGACCTTAATTTATTTTGTTACATTGTAATTTCGAAAGGAATATATTTTTATTTTTATTGTTGATAATTACAATATATTTGTTGATTTATTCTTACATGTTCCCAAATGAATTTCAGATTAAATTATTAAAATCTATGTGTGGTTGTAATCAATACCTTTATTTTTCACTAGCTGTGCCCGCGTCTTCGTTTGCGTGGGCGATTTTTCATACAAAAGGATTTTCCGGATTATTCCCGTTCCCGTGAGAATTTCGGGAATTCCTTTCTTAATGCTCCTCTACGGTACCTAAACTACGTCCTTACCAAATTTCAAGTGCCTACGTTTAGCCGTTTAGACTGTGCATCGATATGTCAGTCAGTGATTCTTCTTTTATATATTTAAGACTCTGGATTAAAGTAATAACAGATTAACTTGAAATGTTTGTCAACAGCATCTAAAGTCAAATTATGAAGTTCAAAATGGTAAGTTATTCTTCTTCTTCTTCTTTTCGTGTCGATGGCAAAACACTTAAAATTATTTTGGATAATTCCGCCACCCGGACCGCGGTTGTTGACCCTTCTATCAGCTCAATTTGTGTACAGGAGTCGGGACAGGCGGGGCATGAAGTGAGGTGAGCCATGGACAATGGTGAGAGACCACATAGGCACGCGATATCCTCCTGTCCAGGAAACCCCCACCTAAACATATTATCTTTGCATTGGCCAACCTGGCTACGGAGTCTGTCCAGGGACCTTCAGGTTAACCATGGCAAATCGTGTCCTGTTGGAAGGCTTTCTGAAGGTAGAACCAAGGGGACGGGTGGAGCAAACGTGTTAGACCAGAGGTTAAGACGAGCAGAAGGTGGATCTGTGTCAAGATTCGGTACTTTCTAAATCTAAATATAAAGCTATGCCGACTTTAACTTCTGTGGTTGTCCCTGCCATGTTATATTTAGTCTGAGAGTGTCTGAACCCTAAGGCTGAAGTGAGGTTTATTTCTATGTTTTCACAGGATTGTGTTTGTGATATGAGCGCCAGGTCATCGGCAACATGGTCGGTCTTTTGTGTAGATGTTGAAAAGTAGTGATTCCAACAAAACGGTCATCCTCAGGGTAGAGACCCTGGGGATTACCGTCTCCGGATCGCCATCTGCTTATTTCTTCAGACAAATGGACCTGAAAGCTACGGTTGCGGAGCAGCTCACCAAGTATTTTTATAAATTTCTAGTCATTGACCATCGAGTAGACATTCCACAAGAGACGCTTCAGGTTCACTGTATCATAAGCTGCTGTCAGATCCACGCATACAGCGCTGTAATCATTCCCATTTCAAAACTATCCTCTTTGTGTTATTTATTTTTGGTTCACAAAACAGAATAACATCAGTGTAGCTTCTGAATTACAAATACAAATCTTATGGACTAGACGTTTATGATAAAATGGCATTTGTTGGGTGAGGTTTAACGTCTGGTTACAACATGATTTTTAGGTCTGAATCCTACCTGTTCTGGAATTAAGTGCTGATCTAATAGGTGATAGGCGGTTAAGCAAAAGTCGTTGAGGTAATTTGTATGTGTGACTGAGCAAGGATAATGGGCGGAAGGTTTTTAGGGTCATCTAGAACTTTTCCCGGTTTTGGAATGGCAATATCAAGATCCATAGACGTGATAATTTCGCAGATTGTAGACAATCATTGAACTTCGGTTGTAACCAGCAAATAGTCATAGGATCCAAGTTTTTAAGTTGTTCTGTGGAAATGTTATCAACACTCGATGCTTTACCAGATTTCAAGTATCTAACACTAAAAATGATATCGTCAAAAGGCTGGCTCAGTAAATTTTCTTTCGGTTGGCATTGTACAAGTTGAATTCTGGGAAGGCGAGTGTACGATTTCTTATTCAGCAACAGTTGATGAGCAATTTTGTTTGCAGTAACTTTACTTGGAACTTTGGAGGAGAGGGCTCACCGGTCCATTTACGGATTGTGGTCTAGGCCTTTTTACTATTGTGGGTCATGTCAATGCTGGTGACTGTATTAATCCATTTGGTTCGCTGGTTTGCATGGATAGACAGCATTAAGATTTCACAAGCATCACATGTGTCTCGTGAAAATGGATCGGCATTATAGGCGGATTCATAATTTTTAAACGGCGCAGATGACTCTTGAGTCAAACCCGGGACGTTGGAAGTACGACAGCCTCTTGGGATATGTTGGCACGACGATTTCCAGATGATACCTACGAATCGTTCGTAGTTCGGTAATGAAGCTAGCTTTATAATGGCTTTGTCAATTGTTTAACGAATTATTGCACTACTGCATATTGCACTTAATCGGTCTATGTAAGGTTAGGGGTATTGATTGGCAGATGGACTTTATGCATTGAGAGCTGAATCTGGAACTGACAAAGATCAAGACTGGGTTGTATCCACGTTTCCATCGACCACTGTTAAACGATTAACGGAGATGCATTTTTATTGATAAGGCCGAAGTTTTAATTTTAGTAAGAAAAAATCTGTTACTGTGTGATGAATACACTCTTCAAAACGTAGGCTGTAAGCTGTATAGTTGATAACAGTTTACTTTTTTTCGGTGACTACATAAGTAATTTCATTTCGGTGTATTGCGTTTCTCATTTCGGTGATGAGAAGTTTCATTTCGGTGATCTCTTCTTTCATTTCGGTGACACCAAAATTTCAAAGTACTATATCTCTTAAGTATATGAATTTAATTTAATGTCGTGTTAAAATTAATTATAACGATAGCGTAAATAACAATTCTACATGGTTGTATTTTCAAAAAAGTAACAAATAAAAAAGTTCACCGAAATGTTAAAAAATATGGACTTGTTGAAATTGACCCACTTATAAGATAAATATATAGGTGATCCAATCTACAACTACTGGTGTAAGAGACAGGATCACTATGTACCAAAAAAAAGCGTCGATGGACGAGTGGTTAAGGTCGTTGCTTGCTATGCGAGAGGTCGCCAGTTCAAACCCCGCCAGGTACCAATGTGTTTTTCAAATTTGAAATTCATATGTACCATCATTCGACGCTTTAACGGTGAAGGAAAACATCGTGAGGAAACCAGCACACCTGAGAGATTCTTCAACGGTGTGTGAAGCCATGTCAGAGGCCTACGGGCGGTTTAAACTCTGACACCAGGTTGTTCATCAACCATACGATAAGGAGAAGACTATGTACCAGACATTTTATCATTCAAACTCCATCAAGCCTGTCATATAATTCAATAGTGTCGCGCCCTGGCTTATTATACATAAAAACCTTCCTCTTGAATCCTTCTATCTATCAAAAAAAAAACAAAATCCGTTGCGTAGTTTTAAAGATTTAAGCATGCATACATACATACATACAGACAGTCGCGGGAAGCTACTTTGCTTTTTACTATGTAGTGAAGCAATGTCTCAATTGTCGTACAAGCAACTGCATACAATACTGTATAGGTGCTATGATTATTTGTCAATAATCCACTTTTAAATGCATATGATTAAAAGAAGTTCTTCTAGACGTTTCTTTCTTGAGTAGCTAAGTAATTGTGTCATTGCGACAACTACAATTTCAAAAACGAACACAGATATTTAAACATTTTTTAAAGCTCGGAGTTATCAAATGTGTTAAACACTATTTATGAAAAGATTTTCCATGATTTCGTATTTAGCATGTTATTATCTAACAATTAACTTCCTCGTTGGTCTATAATTGGTAGTAAGCGCTGCGTAAGGACCGAGAGGTCCCCGGTTCGAGTCCGGGGTCGGGCAAAATTTGTGTGAGTTTTTCTGTAATGAAATTACTCAGCCCGGAGTTAGGAAGTTGGCCGTTGAACGCCAGTACCTCGGAAAGCACGTTAAGCCGGTGGTCCTGCGCCTGATCTCTCATCGGACATGTCGGTTAGCTGTCGCACCGAAATATGAGAGTGAAGAAATAGAGAGTACACTTGTGTTTGCGCGCACACTTGTGCACTATAATATGGCTTGCACACTGGGCTGATCTCAATTGAGATCGGCCGCCATGGCTGAAATCGGTCGGACGCCTTATCTCACAATTCTTGTAATCAACGCTTAAATTATGTATGATACTACAAGTTACTTCAATAAACATGTGGCTAAAGAATTAGAATGTATCGTGAATCCGATAACATTTTACTTACCGACATAGAATCACTAACTCCGCTTTATAGCCGCAATGAAATTATTTAAATGTTCATTATTACATGAGCGCTTCCGGGACTTTGATCTAGCCACACAAATATGCTAAGTTTTACAGTAGATGTTCAATTGAGCGCGTATTGGAAGAAATTTCGTGGTATATTTCAAAGGCAGTAGAAGTCAGACAGTCGGAATGACAGTCATTCCGACTGTCATTTCGAGTTGTACCTAAATTATTCTTCAAAGCGATTAGTTTGCTCTTCATAGTGAATTAAACGATAGTAAAAGGGTACACTGAAAATAATTCTGTCGCTTGCATGCTCAATGATATGATGGGAGTAACATCAGTTCCCTTACATCGATTGAAAAACTACATCCTATTTGGTCTGATCACAGGTACTCCTCGAAATATCACTTAGTTGGTGTTGAATTAGAAGGATTTTTTTCTTGTTGTACCTAGGATTTATCTTTCCGCGCTTTCAGTATAAGCAATTATCAGGATTATTGATTTTCGGAACCTAACCTAACCCAATAGGAGGGGAACCGGACCAATTATGATTATACTCATTTAAAATATATTCCTTGATATTTTTCTTCCTCCCGACATTGTTTTATCTGATCCCAATTGCGACCTCTGGGCTTGTTACCTCTAAGCATAAACGGCAATCATACTACAGACGGAGAAGAAGAAGAACGTAGGGTAACGTTTAACATATTCTTCTTTAATTTGTGTCAGCTATTCGTATGAAACTTCACTTCTGTAAACAGAAGAGAACAGAAGAACATTTGATTGATGGAAGCCATGAAAGCTAAATCTTTCATTAATCACATGTCTGATCGTCCTTTGTCTCTCCCATGTCCACCTAGTAACATCAACTCCAGACATTTCAAATAGCCACTTGAAGGTTCCCAACTCGTTGCAAGAGTGCAAGCCCGCAAATTGGGCGGATATTATAATTCTGATGCTGGATTCTTGGCGGCCGCTTCGCCACGGCCCACTGGCGATGTATGGCCGAGTTATTTGCAATCTGAGGCCGCTATTGATATTACTAACTTTGATATGATGCGACACACTTTGAGATACTGAGTGCAAGCGTTTTGAGGGAATTTTGTTTACGATGCAAGTGAATGCGGTGTAATTGAGACTGAAATTGTGTGACAAACTGTTGTGGCGGACCATTTCACGGGGAATGTTGTACGGATGATTAAATATTGGTTTTCATCCAATGTGTAAGAGCTTTCTGCCAGCCAATTTAGTAGGTACAGTTGATGAAGAAAAAGTATCAAATCAAATCAAATTATTTATTGCGTGTCACATTAACATGTTACAGGTGGTCGAAAAAATTAGGTCTACATGTGACGCCCTGTAAGGGCATAGCAATTGAGATCTTACAGGTGCTAAGCTAATTTTACATATACAATGAGTAGGTTAATATTTACTTAATAATACAATTGTAAGACTTTACTAGTCATAAACCAGCAAACAATTATAAAAAATAAAAAAATAAATTCTAACAAAAGTAACACAACATAGTATAACAAATAATATATTATTAGTAAATGATTCCACAAAGCACTTTATTACAAAAATACATATAATGAAAATGCGTAAAATCCCGCAATAGAACTTATAGTTTTCCCATGTCGTTGGATACATTTAGGATGATCCATATGAAGTAAAGTAAAGAATCTAGTAACTAACTAAACATCAACATCACACACATTACTACTTGGTCTATCAGAGGGTAAAGAGCGACACAGAAATAACGTTTCATGGTCACATCGGCAATTTCAAACACTTTTCATAATGGAGTAAATTCTCTAACAATTTTACTGCAACTACTTACCAAGCATCATTAGTAGAAGCGCGTAGCATCAACAAAAAGAATAATAAATTACCCCGCTTTCTTATTTGAAACGACAAAATAATATATTTAAACATTTGTGACGCGGAATTGAGAGAACGATGATTATCTCGTGTGTGGAGGATGTAGAAAAGTGTTTCAATTATCAGATAGGTTTCTTGTTTACGAACAAGTATAATATTAATTCAATAAAAAATTTGCCGATAGATAAGGTGTCCGAAAGCTTTCAGGCCATATAAGGGCTTCCAGCAGTCAGGACAGACTGCTTGAAGCTGCGACAGCATAGTAAACTACAAATTCTACATAACGGAATCGCTCGAGCGGTCGAGACTGCTCCGAGCAGTTACCAGCACGATGAAAACTCAAGTAGTCGCCAGGCATAAGCTGTCGACTATGACTGCAAGAGCGGTCCGTGTATGTTATTCACTGGCTAACTGCTCGAGCGAGCCGTGTATGACGGGCCTAATGGCCGATCTAAAGTAGCCAACTGCGCGGGACATAATATTATAATAATAATAATAAGGCGTCCGACCGATTTCAGCCATGTCGGCCGATCTCAATTGGGATCAGCCAAGTGCGCAGGACATATTATAGTGCACAAGTGCACTCTCTATTCCCTTACTTTCATAATTCGGTGAGACGGAAATCCGACATGGCAGGACCACCGGCTTAACGTGCTTTCCGAGACACGGGCGTTCAACCGCCAATTTCCTAACTCCGGGCTGAGTAATAGAGGAAGATCCCAGAGCTGCCAGACATCACTTATTTTCTAATGGACAAAATATATACGATTGAGTAGTGGTGGGGTGTACTATCATCATATGACTAGTTGCTACCTTGACCAGACGGCCATTTTTCAGGTATCAACCAATCAAGGTACATAGAAACACTGCTCACCTCACTTAAATTCTGATGGCTGATTTTAACATATATTTCACACAATATCATTAAAAATCAGGTTTCATTACTCCCAGACACATGCGGTCGGCGGTTTTACCTTACAGACGCTTTAAAGCTATGAAAAAATTTATTAAGGTTACTTATTTTCTGATGCTTGATTTTTATATATGTTATTCAAACAACTGAAAAGTGCTCATCTGACCGCAATAATTATAGAATTGTACCTTACAAACTATTTTATTAGAAAAACTTAACTAAATTATATTAAAAAAAGAAAATCTAAAACAGTTGGGTCTGGTGAATGTTTGGCCCCTTGGATCGGTCTGTCCGTTTGCAAAACGTTTTAAAATAGTTGTTTGAATAACATATATAAAAATCAAGCATCAGAAAATAAGTAAAATTAAGTAAAAGTAAATTTTTTTCATAGCTTTAAAGCGTCTGTAAGGTAAAACCGCCGACCGCATGTGTCTGGGAGTAATGAAACCTGATTTTTAATGATATTGTGTGAAATATATGTTAAAATCAGCCATCAGAATTTAAGTGAGGTGAGCAGTGTTTCTATGTACCTTGATTGGTTGATACCTGAAAAATGGCCGTCTGGTCAAGGTAGCAACTAGTCATATGATGATAGTACACCCCACCACTACTTAATCGTATATATTTTGTCCATTAGAAAATAAGTGATGTCTGGCAGCTCTGGGATCTTGGACCATAATATCATTACAGAAAACTCACACAAATTTTGCCCGACCCCGGACTCGAACCGGGGACATCTCGGTCCCAACGCAGCACTTGCTACCAATAGACCAACCAGGCAGTTAAAATAATATTATAGTGTGCGCGCAAACACTATACTGGTACCAAATTCAACTTCCAAAGTTTCATATCTTCCTTCCATAATTTCCTTCAGTTTTATAGTTCAGTGAGACTGCCGTCTGCCGTTCAAAATGACCAGGCGCAGAGCCCCTGGTATGACATACTTATTCATTTAATAAAGAGATGATTAACCTTTTAATGGATACAAAATGGTTTATCAGGGTATCTTTAAAATAATTTATGTCCAACAAAGATTTCCCGAAAGAAAGCTATGAAAATAGTTAGATTCCTTCTCTGACTGTACTGCGGTGAACCTAGTATCCACAGTATACGTTCCAGTTTCCAAAATTAAAGTCGCTGCGTTTGCGCAAAATATTATACGGCCAATGTACTTCAGAGATACAGGATGTTCTGTTGTTTAAATAGGCATATGTTGTCTAGCTCTATCTACTTAAATTTTGTTAAAGTGCTATGTATAAACTACTAGCTGTGCCAGCTACTTCGTCCGCGTTTTTCCTCGTTTTTTACATATTTTCCATTGTTTCTTTGCTCCTATTGGTCGCAGCGTGAAATTATATAGCCTAAAGCCTTCCTCGATAAATGGTCTATATAACGCAAAAAGATATTTTCAAATCGAACCAGTAGTTCCTGAGATAAGCGCGTTCAAACAAACAAACTCTTCAGCTTTATAATATTAGTAAAGATAAGTAATAGGTAAATTAGCTTCTATGTTAGCATTATTATTACATGGTGTATGATTTGTATGCTGTCTATTACTATCACTACATAGCATAAAACTAAGTCACTTTCTATGTCGCTATATCCCTACGTATGCTTAAATCATTAAAACCAAGCGGCGGACTTTGATGATTGAAGATACAGGGTTTCAAGAGGAAGGTATTTATGTAAAATTCACGCGAAGCGAAGCCAGGGCGGGTCACTAGTATTAGATAAATAAATAATGTAATTATTTACATGTACTATGTATTTTTTTGGCTATACTCGTACATCACATCGATAAATCCTGGTTTAGATCGTGGCTATGATAAAAAGCTCACATTATCTAATTACGTAAGTTCATAAACAGCAAACAGTGATCTTTGTCTACCCCTCTGGGAAAAAGGCGTAGTTTTATGTATGTATGTATGTATAAACAGCAAAGTGCACTATACTATTTCCTACTCAAAACTAACGTCAACAGATCACCAGCCAAATTATTTATGTCATCATCAATCAACATCACGATCGTTATACATTTCCTCCATTCATACGACCGTTACAAAGATGGCCACTATATCATGTACGTACATAGAAGATATAATATATATTTATCATGATGGCCAAATGACAAAGTCACACTCGCTGGAAGATGTACCTAAGCTATTTATTCAATGTGAAATACACTAATTGGCTGGCAGACGATTAATAGGCCGGGTCACCACTGAGATATAATGTCCAGAGACGTTCTTTAGTGGATTGAGCAATTGGTCTTGGGTAATTGAGGGGGTTCATTTGGCTGAAACCCCAGAATGATAGGAGCCCTGAAACCGAGGACTGGAATGACAATTACATATTGCACTTCTGCTCAGGCGATTTGAATTAGAAGGTTCTAAGTTTAACACTCGGTATCCTACTTTATTGTAATGTTTATTATTCAGTTTTTTACTGGTACATAATTGTGTCTTTTATTTGTTAAATAATACAATAATATATATTTGTCAGAATTTCAAGAAAATTGCTAATTAATCACATACATGTTTAAGTTATGAAAAGTATTTAAGTAGTTAAGTGGACCACATGTTTTGTATAGCACCCGTAAACAATTTTAAAATTTGCTTGAATTTTTAGGCAGCTTATCAAATAAATCAGCAGACAATGTGATGATTTTATAACCTCAAACAGTTCAGTCTGGTTTCCCGCAATTCCAGAATTCAATTGCAGCTCGTTCCACCATGCGCGAGTTGTAAACAAATAATAATTTTACGAGAAACGCTCAGGAACAGAATCTTTATTTTGATTGAGCACCGCAATAAACTGACCGAGATTCGGATAAATATTATTGCTTGAGTCCTTTTGATAGATGTACCTGTATTAAAGTATAAATGAATAAATATTACACAACATCACATACATTGATCTTATCCCGTAGTAAGTAGCTTAAGCACTTGTTACGGAAATCAGGATCAACAGTGGATACACAAATAAACATAAAATATATTTAATAATACACCCAGACACGGAACAAACACCGATGTTCGATATATATGTCACCGTAAAATTGCAAATAAGGATAGATTGCAATCTATCTCGCGAGATTGTGAACTGTCGAATAATTGTGAACTATAGTTCACGGTTGACTTTAAGGCCGACCAATCAGGGACAGCCTTCGGACGGCTGTCCTAGGGCTGTCCCTGATTGGTCGGCTATAGGCTATGCCTATAACTGACCAATCAGGCATTGACATCATTGACAAGTGACATATTTAAGATCGCAATTTATCAGTTTCACTTCGATAGATTGCAATCAGATGAATAATCACACGATGAATTGTAAGCATCATGTTATGGTTCACAATCATTCGACAGTTCACAATCTCGCAAGATAGATTGCAATCTATCCTTATTTGCAATTTTACGGTGACATTTACATAATATTTGGAAATCTAGCCGTAATACATTGGGAGGTACAACTAAAAAACCAAATAAAATATTTATTTTTAAGTGATGGACCTTAACCTTCCACCAAGCTATAATATAAGTAAGACCATCGAGACGAGGTATACAAGTTATCATTTGATACTTACAAGCTAGCTATATGTATATCCGCGTATGTAGTTTCAAATCGCGTCAGTCCGTTAAAGCCCTCATTCTCAAGTCTATCTGTGTACCAAATTGAATTTAAATGCAATTCAGTAATTTTGACGTTAGGCGAAAAACATTTTTTTTCGCATATATAAAATTACTGAGGTAAAACATTCCATCACCCTGTATAACAGCAGCTGCGTATAACGCGCTCGATGTTTTCCGTAGATTATAATTAAATATGTTTATGTTACACAAAATATTTGCGGCCTAAGGATTAGGCGGGCAGGAATAGCTAAACGGTCGCGGAACGATGACCTGGGGCCTGGATCTACTATAGAATAGAATAAAATACTACTTCGTACTACTATAGAATAATACAATACATACAATGCAGGCGCTGGTGGCTCGGAGTGCTCGGACTAAGAGGTTTAGCTCCTCATTTCTGCCCCGTGCCATTAAGGCATGAAATGCCCTTCCAGCTCATGTTTTCCCTCCCTCCTATGATCCCGGGCTCTTCAGGCGGGGCGTGAAACGGCATTTAAGCAGGCCTTTAGGGTGAGTGCGACAGGCTCAATACGATCTATTGTGCCTATCGACCTCATATTTGGATCTCACTACCGCTTACCATCAGGTCGAGAGAGTTCATCTTGTTAGCCTTTTATAAAAAAAAAAATAAAAGAATAATAATAATTTTCTTTACCTATTTTTGTCTATTGGTGGCAAGCGCTGCGTCTGAGAGGTCCCAGGTTCTAATCGAGAGTAGGGCCAGGTTAGTGTGAATAGTTATGTTATTTTAAAATATATGGTGTTATCAATTTTAAATAGCATTAATACAACAAATAAAAAAATGAATTGTTATGTTGAGAAATTAGGAGTTCGGAGTCAAGAAGTTGGCGTATGCACGGCCTCGGATAGAACGTTAAGCCGGTGGTCATGCTACTGGTCTTGTCGGATTGCATTCTCACCGAACTATAACAGTGATAGATTAGTGAGTGGAGTTCTGTTTAGGGCTACCATGAGTTTAAAACTTACGCACTCGATATCGCCTACGTAAATATGTCTATGAAAAACTTGTACAGCGCCGCTGGTGGTTACGCGAAGAACTAAAATCGGCCGTATGAAAAAAACAACTCGATAGGTTTTTAACGTACGTAAGT
Source organism: Maruca vitrata (assembly GCA_039566165.1). Taxonomy (NCBI): domain Eukaryota; kingdom Metazoa; phylum Arthropoda; class Insecta; order Lepidoptera; family Crambidae; genus Maruca; species Maruca vitrata. The sequence goes on along the minus strand of CM076936.1, from coordinate 9,322,262 downwards.
TTTTGATAGCCAACTCATGGTAGGCTCTCTGTTTGTTCTCACATTTGGGCACTAAAAAGGGTTGGTCACCTTATTAAATAGATACTTATTTAAGGCACTTGTGTGATAGATACTTGTTACTCTGTTTATGCTGCAAAATGCAGAGCAGACGTGATAAATGTTCTCAATCTTCTTTCAGTTAGCTTGGAGTTATTTTTCGATGGTAGACAATATTTATAAAGACACATTTATGACCAGTTTTCCTGGCACGTCCTATAAAAATGTTGAACTAGTACAATCCATCTCTAAGGTCGCAATTCTCTCAGCAGATTAATTCTTTGTGAGTTGTATAAGGAAAAGTTGACTACGAGTGATGAATGTGAGATAATACATTTTATGAGTAATAAACTTATATTGAGGCTTTAAATTCAAAATATTCTTTTGATCTACTACGTTAATAGGCAATGATTGTTGTATATTACAATAGTTAGGAATAAAAGGTGAGGAGAGAATTAAGTATTAATAAATTACATACGGCGACATGATTTAGCTACAGAAAGACAACAAGCTTTTATTTTTTCTTTACTTACATTGTAAACGAGGTCTCCAATAAGATTTTCTTATTCTTTCCTTATGAAATTAAGCTTTCAAATGGCTGTAACATAACGTGGAGTAGGATTTATCCAATTTAATCACCAAAACGGCTCACTGAGGATAGAATGCGTCTTTTCCCCTTTCATTAAAGTGGCAAATCATCAAAAGTGGCATAATTCTATTTTTATACAGCTTTTTATTTATTTATTTATTTATTATTAGGACAGCCAACAAGAAAAACACTGGTACAGATTAATAAAAGTGAATAAAAACAACATAAACTTTAATAGACTTAGAACTTTATTCATTTAAACTTGATACTAACACGATATTGCGAGGAAAACGGTCTTGTCACACGAACCTTTATAGGTTGCTTTATAACAATGGTATAAGGGAGACAGTTATGACTGTAAAATTTTCTTTTTGAGGCCCAAGTATCGCCCGACCTTCTTTTTCCTAACTTACGATGATGGCTTGGAGCGGCCTCGTCATCATCACCGGACTTGCGGGGGAGAGGATGGCTCTCACCCCTAAAATCGCCCGACCATGACCTATAGTCAGTCTTTATGTGAGTCATGCGCAAGCGCATACACTTGTCGTCTTTCAGCGGCGAAAGCATAATGTTTTCAACGTGTTTGTTTGAACAATGCTTGGCGCCGTCATAACCGCTGCGTACTCGACACAACTGACTCAGTTTTGTATCGGACCATAGTTTATATATATAACATAACATATTATTAGAGGGTTATAATTATAAATGAGCTGAGACTTAATGAGGCTAAATGGAATCACAAGTATTAAAGCATAGGTTACATGATTTTTGACAATCTTCGCTGCTTTAAATTTTAATTAACTAATTTATTTCTATTGAAAACAATTCATCGAAATTAAAAATGTAAAATGTAGAGCTTTAAAGCGCTTAAGTTCAATATTTAAAACCTAGCGGTAACGCAGCGTAAAAGCTAGAAGAGTAACCATACTCTGATAGAGATTCTCAAACGGAACAACCAATTAACTGTTCTGTGGTTTCTCACCAGTAGTCATCTCAGTAGAATCGGCCTTCAGTGTGTTTTAAAGCTAGATATATTAAGCAAAATTGGATAGCCACTAGAAACATACTCATATTGTACTTTTATGTCTGCAATAAATAAATAAATAACATAATATTTATTATAAGGGATTCCTCAAGATTCGTTTAGTCTTACAAGGAAATGGCTACGTACATGTGAACGTAAGTACTAAGACAGAATATAAATAAAGGCCTAAAGGGAAACATCTTGTAAAATATCAACAATTACATTTCATGGATCGTTTGTGTTTTAGGTCAGTCTCTGTGAAATGCTCTCATCTGCGGAATCCTTATTTACACTCAGAGAATATTACGCGATTCAGACGAGCAATGAATGATACATATGGCGCCAGAGACCGGCCACGCTGGATGCATTTGATTAAATAAACACAGCTAATAAATACAGCTTGGGTTTGTTTTCAAAGGATTGCAGTTAGGGTTGCCAGATGGTAACTTATCAAATCCGGGACAATTCTACTAAAACAATGTTGGCTCGTGGTTATAATAGAAAGTATCTCAAATGTCTATACTAAGTACATAATTAACTATAGTTATAATTATAAGATAAAATACTGTGGTAGTTAATCAAACGTTAAACTAATAAGGAAAAAAAAGAGCACTTCGCTTAAATTACCAATTTTAAACTTTGGTAGACAATGAATACCTACTAAATGACAAATTAAATAGTAATAAACTAAAAAAAAGTTTCCGAAATCCGGGACAATAAGCGCTAATTACTGGACACGGGACAAGAGGCAAAATTCCGGGACAATCCCGGATTTCCCGGCGGTCTGGCAAGCCTAATCGCAGTGCATTTCAGGAGTTTAGCTTACTGCTTACTGATTATGATTCAGTAGGTATGCAATCGACATGGCGATATATTTCGGGTGATGAAAAGCATGTGGTAAGATCTGATTTGTATTAAACTAGGAGTAAATATCAGTGTACTATATACTGGGCCGATTGTATTTAATTTGCCGTCAATACACATATCGACCGTTAACACCAAAATCTCGTCTCGAAAACTTCGTCGAGTTTCGTAGAGTCGTACAATAGAGTCTAACCGCACGCACACAAACAACGTACCTGATTATGTCTAGAACTCTTAAACGACGTAGACGTTTGCTTCTCACGTTTTTCGTTACGGAATTTCTTGGTTTGGTCGCCGCGCTCAAAAATTGAACATAAAAGCTATGCAATAGTGTGGCAATAGCTTAACTAGCATGATTCGATATTACTACTAAAGGTAAATCGTTCTGCTACGGGAAAACAACCACTAAAATTTCACGGTGTATGTAGGTGCGCTGAAAGCTTTTGACTTCCAATAATATCGCTACTCATTCTATAATAATATAACTCTTAACAACTTTGAAAGACAAAACATATTCTTAACATTAAATTGCCTCCATCGATTAAAAATCACAAACAATTTGTCAACAATAAAAACGTTGTAACCTATTAAAATATCAAAGAAGTATAATGGCACCTAGAATTACGTTTATTTGTTCGGAGGACATCGGCAAGACTATGCCTCATTTATCATGCGAAAATGTTAAATATTACATACAAAATCAAAGAAGATTTGTAGCTATTAATCATTTCATGGTTTTTGTGAGTCTTGTAGGTGTTTCGGTGTGACACATGGTTAGAGATAAATTTGCGAAACAGATTAGTACACTTTCCAGTGATATGTTGTTTCATTTAGCAAATGTCATATTTTCAGAATTTTTTTTTCTGTGGGCATTTTAACAATTATTCGATTTTAAAGTTTGATGAGCCATACAATGTGGACAGTTGGTTTTGTTTAAACGATGAATCATGTTATATTTTCGACTAGCGACCCGCCCTCGCTTCGCTTCGGTATACCTCTATCTCTATATAAAACATTATATTAAAATATAATATTTATTATCAGGTACTTATTTACCTACGAAAAGAATTTAAAGCGAATTCAAAATTCCTTCAAGTTTAAATCAAAGTGGCAACCACGCGACTTTTTTCTAATACTTGCATTTTTAAATTCGTGATATCTTCCGAAAGAAAAAAATATTTTGATAAGGATTAATACCAAGGTACAAATAAAGAGCCTTTTCAAGCGGCGACATATAAATTAAATTTTTAGAGTAAAAAACCGCTTACTGTGACATAACTATAATATTTAGACATATGCTGTCGCGACACTTTTTGTAGATAATGGAGAGTTCTGCAAAGTCGTAGAAAATTATTTTATTCTATCATCAATAGTTTTTGCAGCGCACGCGACGTAAGTAATTTTTCAGGTCATTTTTTTACACCTTGGGTTATATTATTGGAGTTTTAGTAAGGATCCCTAATTTAAAAAAAAAAAATATAGCCTATGTTACTTCTGAATAATGCAGCTTTCTAATGGTGAAAAATTTATTGCAATCGGTCCAGTAGTTTTTGAGTTTATTTATTACAAACATACAAAAATACAAAAGTACAAATCTTTCCTCCTTATAATATTAGTGTAGATTGTAATTTCTTTTTAATGGTCAATTTCAATTTATTTTCTTTGCCCGATTGTATCATACTTAAACCGGCTAATATTCATGCTGAAATAAATACACTAATTTAGAGTGACAGACGGTAGGTACAGTGATATTTATGTCCTATAACAGTTTTGTTTAGTATTGATATCAGTAATGAAAACTTAAATGAGTATGAAATGAACTACATACTAGATGTTAGATTGATTATTATCTTTAGAGTGGAGTTTTCCAAACTCTGGAAAAATAAAATAATTTTTCAACTAGTTGGCAGCTTGACGATTGACCATAGATGAGTCATACATTTTGAACTCAATGATTTATAACAAATAACGGCATTTTAAAACATCGACTGTAGAGTGATCTACTGAAGGAACCCACACACTTCATGTGTATTGTTAGTTCTTGAAAATTATATTGGGTTTTCAGGATATAAAAACATATCAGTATAAATATAATTTATTGCGTATCAGATAAGTCATAGTTAAACTTTGAAATAGGCGTATTGTATGCGTTTCCCCTCCTAAAAGTTTCTTCTGCATCTAAAAAGGGCTTAAGATTTTGCTTAAATGTAAACAAACTTATTACCCATCACTAAATTTTATTTTTATATTTTGAATTGGGCTATGATCATATTTTTTCTTGTCTACACAACATGTGATATATTGTATTTTTTGTCAGTTGTAGTAAAGCCACAGTAAAACAAATAAATACGAGTAATAAGGCGTCCGACCGATTTCAGCCATGGCGGCCGATCTCAATTGAGATCAGCCAAGTGCACAGGACATATTATAGTGCACAAGTGTGCGCCCAAACACAAGTGCACTCTCTATTCCCTTACTCTCATAATTCGGTAAGATGGCAATCCGACATGACCGATGAGAGATCGGGCGCAGGACCACCGGCTTAACGTGCTTTCCGAGGCACGGGCGTTCAACCGCCAACTTCCTAACTCCGGGCTGAGTAATTTCATTACAGAAAAACTCACACAAATTTGCCCGACCCCGGACTCGAACCGGGGACCTCTCGGTCCTAACGCAGCACTTGCTACCAATAGACCAACGAGGCAGTTAAATTCTATCTACGAGTATTTCAGGTACGAGTCACAAAATTTATTATAGGATCATAATGTAGATAATCAATTTCACAAGGCATTAGAAGTCTCCAGATTGACTGGTTATTTCTGAATACCGAAATGCATTGGCGTCATGCCTATCAAAACACACAATTACGATAAATTAGTCTGTCTGTCAACGTCAAAATCAGATTAAAACAGTGCTGTTAATTATTTTGATCTGGAATTAACGTATGGAAACCTACAGACATATATATGTATATATGTATGTGTTTTCTTTAAAAAAATACATGTTGCGGTATAATACTAAGCGACACCCTTCAGTAGTTGTATTGATATTCAAAATTGAAGTTTTGGTTTCCATACAACGACCTATCTATCATTTCCTGTAGTATATTTATAAAGTTTTGGTCCTTCGAACCGGATCCGAATCGGCTGTTGTGATATTGGCAAATGACAGCTGCCGTAAACATAGTACTGATGCGTCTATCACATTTAAAACCTATGTGAGTAATATCCGGTGGATCGTACGTTTTCTGTTTTGATTTATCGGCATAATTATTCTGTATGAATGCCTGTAACGGATTTTTTTAGGAGTGGTAATTTTATATCTGATCCCGCGTTATATAGCCTAGGCACTTGTGTTACGAATATTAGTATTAACAGTGGCAATCAATATACTTAAATATATTAAATAAAACACCCATACATGGAACAAACATGGATGTTTATCATACAAAAATTTGTCCCGGGCGGGAATCTAACTCACGACTCTTGGAACCGTAGGTAGTGAACCTGGGTCACTAACCACTTTTCCATCGAGCCATTCTAAACTGCTATACGTTTGTTTATATATTTAAGAGAGATCTAATTGATTTGGTTATATTTGTATTACAACGTTTGTCAATAATTCTCTAAGAAATATGTGTAATGAAAATTAGCCATAAGTTTAAGATCACAGACTCGATTGCGGAAATGTCTCATGTGAATGTAAAGACTTTTATTCTGTGGCATAGAAAACTAAATGACTAACAAACTGGTCTGCCGTTAATGCTTTTATTAAGGAAATATAAAAATACTGACACTGTCTCGGCATGTTTGACGATCGTGTATGTCAACAGTAGTTTAAATATTGATATCAGAACGACTTCAATTCTTTCTGACCCAGATTATTTAGCGCAGACACCAATGTCATTCAATATGTTATGTACGGAGATTGATCTATCAACAGTTATTTAAAAAAGACTATTATGACGTAGAATATGTTCAAACTGCCCATGCCGTTTCATATGGTGTTAAGCATATAACCGTCATTCAAATTCAAGGTCCGTTCCGTGTCTGAACTATTAAATAAATATCTTTACAACTCATCAATTACGGGATAAAAAAATGTAAAATGGCGTCGACATCGGCCAAAGGTTGCAATAAATATTTCGGCAAAAGCGTGAAACGAGCCGTATTTCACATTTTAACTTTTTAATCTGAATGGCTGTCGGAGATGCCAACAATTTTTACGACGGCAACGTCAAACTCCTCGTAAACCAGATAAGTTATATTTTCAATGTGACGTAATCAAGAGTACAGCCGTCTACAATTGATGCTTGAAAGAAAACGAACTTTAATTATGTAATCTGACGAATAAGAAATACCAACACCGTTAATCTTACAAAATCGTTGCACCAAGCGTATGGTGTCTGAGTTACAGTCCTATTCCAAATAGACTTTATCTTCGAATAAAGGTTAATATGATTATGCTATGAGAAACAAGCATCTCAGATTTAGGCACTTAAAGTTGGATCATGTTTAATACACAGTATTAACTATGCTAGCAACAACGAACCATCAAAATTAAAATATGAGACTCAATAGTTCATTCAGGAATAGATCTAGTCACTTGCATCGAATTCACTGAATCTGTACTACGGTTTCTGATTAACTTGACAGTAATACTATTTTAAACTGAAAAGTAAAAAACCTAGAGGTAAGAGGTTTTTTAGTCACAAATCCATTGATTATAGAGGAAAATCCCAGAGCTGCCAGACATCACTTATTTTCTAATGAATAAAATATATACGATTGAGTAGTGGTGGGGTGTACTATCATCATATGACTAGTTGCTACCACTACTCAATCGTATATATTTTGTCCATTAGAAAATAAGTGATGTCTGGCAGCTCTGGGATCTTGGACCATTATTACCATTCTAGAGTTACGAATTCATTTTGGAGGTGTCTAGTTTTGAAACCATAGTACAGATTACTCAATAGGGCACACAATTACACCACTCTAAATACGACACAAACACCACAGATAGGTACGAACAAACACAACCGCGATACACTCCACACGACATAACATGCGCATACATTTCACAAAGAGTCTTCAGCAGTATCAATAAATGGCGTTTATGAGTGGGCTGTGGAACTCAATTGTCGGTGGAAACGACAAGGAGGTCACCTGGGAGGAGATCTCCCAGTTCTACTTCGACAACTATAGGAAGTACTTTTCGGTATCGGAGATTGACAAGGAAGAAACACCGATAGTGTTCGGGGAAGCTCATAAGATTGGCTTCAACAAGACCGGATTCGGATTAGACTATACGCCGTTGAACTTTGTCACCGTTTATCATATTGACACGAGGAAAGGTTGGTTATGATTATAGTTAGCAATGTGAGAACATGATGTTTTTGAATTGCATGAGATATTTTTGAACTCCATTTTGCACATTATGAACGATAATATAGGTTCTGCATTAGACAGTGTGGATCAACATGAGCATTTGTATTTTTTATGCATGTGGACTGCAGATGAAGTTATTCTACTTTGCTGCGCTGCGGGGGAAAGGATAACTTTGAAGTCACCTTACGACTTGGTAATGCAAAGTGGAATACCTGACATTAAAATTACACCTGTGCAGGTGTAATTTTAATGTTTGGGTAACCTAATCATAAGAAAAAAGTACTTATTTTGTTATAAATGCCACTAATGAAGGCACAGTATAGTTAGATGAATTTTGTGAAAGTCCCATTCGAGAATTTTCCAAAATGTCGATGGCAACAGACTGTTGCAAATTTGTGTACTATGTCAGTTACTTCTGTTCTAATATTTGCATTTATGTCATGTTTCAGCGGAAGTAAAGATGCCGAGCGGCCACGTGGACCAGCCCACCATCGAGGACAATCGCGATGGCACCGTCAGCATCCGCTACGAGCCCCGCGAGGAAGGCATCCACGAGCTCTTCGTTAAGTACAACGGGGAGCACGTGCAAGGTGAGAGGCTGATGCCAAAGATATTCATTCATCTCGGTCGCTCATCAAGGCGAAAGTGCGTCTTTACCACATCAGTCATTCAATCTAAATCTTCATCTTTATCATGAGTCGGCGGAATATCACCAACTACTTTTACCTTTTTTTTACCAGGATTAAATCCTACATGGAAAACAAATAGCCAAGGACATGATATTTTAGTTGTATGTTAGATCCCAAATGATTAAGACATTCGGGGTAAAACTCGGGGGAGATGTTCTGACAGCACTGTCAGCCATAATTTTGTTTTCTGATATTTGATCAGCACCCCCCGAAAGGTAGGTAGCACGTGTAGGTATTGGATTGGTCTTAATTATGAAAGTCAAGTCACTAACGCCTGATTCAATGGGCTAAATGATTTAAAAAAATCAAACGGACTAATGTCCGTTATTTTAAAGATATTATAAAATATTGTATTCGTATTTTTTATTTTGTTTGATAAACAAGAAATTATGAAGATATAGTGCTTAGAAGTTTCGGATGACGTCACGTTATGGTTCAATTTTGCCTAAGCATGACGTCAAACGCCCCCAATCCAGAAGTTTGATAAGCTATAATTTTGTAATTTTTCAATCAATTGAAAAACGAAAACATAGGTATCCCATATTTTTGTATAAACTAACATACGAACTAAATCTATAATATAAAAATGAATCGCAGAATGTGTTGGTAAGCTCATAACTCAACAACGCCTGGACCAATTTGGCCAATTCTTTTTTTAAAATGTTCGTTGAAGTCCAAGGATGGTTCTTATGGCGTGAAAAATTGAATAATAGCCGGGAAAACCCTAAAAACAGCCTCTCTAGGCCGCACGTTACAAGAGTTATTCACGGTAGTACCTTGGAATTTATGTCTTCCCTAACCCCAAAAAAAGTCTCCCTCGGAAATCAAAACTACGCATTTTGGCTAAAAAGCCACCTTTGCAAGAACTGCCTTGTGCCATCCTTCCTAGCCTATCCTCTGTGTCTGTCGACCTCATATGTGGATATCACTACCGCTTACCATCAGGTGGAGTGAGGTCATTTTGTTAGCCTTCTATAAAAAGAAACTACATCTTCAGTCTTCTATTCCAGGCTCCCCCTACAAGTTCACGGTGGACTCCATATCCTCGGGGTACGTGACGGCCTACGGGCCGGGCCTGACCAGCGGCGTGAGCGGCGAGCCCAGTCTGTTCACCATCAGCACCAAGGGCGCTGGTGCTGGAGGGCTTTCGATGGCTGTTGAGGGCCCTAGCAAGGCTGAGGTGAGAAAAAATTACGATTTTTTACAGCCCATAAGACTTTTATAGGATCGATTCGATTTTCATAGTTCGATTGAATTTTCACATTGAAACGCGTATTTTAGTTTTGAGGTATTTTATTAAGTTGATCAAGTCAATAGACTTCTGGATGTTATATGGGCCACGTCTACGTAGCGATACCAATGAGGTCCGTTAATAGTACTACAGTGCGTAATAGTACAAACATGTAAACCAAGACCAATAAAGTATTATATCGTACTGTTCGTACAAATGTAAACATACATCTAAGCAACAAAAAGGTCTGATGGATGATAATACTATGATGAAGGATGACTCAGGGTAAATTTAAAATTTGAAAAAATCGCATTCATGAACCCTCCTGAACGGGGACTTGAACCACCGGCCTTCCGATATCGCTTCGGCTGCTCTAACCACTGAGCTACTCAAATGTCTAGTCACCAATGCCAAAATATCCATCACATTTTACCCGCTATCCACGGGTGGTGGTAAAAACCACCGGCTTAAAATAGCATTAAAACAAAAAAAAAACTAAGGGTAATGTTGGTAACCCTTCGCAGATCACATGCCATGACAACAAAGATGGCACCGTGGCCGTGTCGTACCTACCCACGGCGCCCGGCGAGTACAAGGTCTCCATCCGTTTCGGGGACAAGCACATCAAGGGCTCGCCCTTCATTGCTAAGGTATTTATGATTTTCTACATCTCTGAGGTACATTCGAGCCCTTTTAGGAAGAAGATAGTAACTGCCATTTTGCATATTTTACAGGAGAGGTGCAAAATCAGTTGAACTGGCGGTTAATATTAAAACCTATTTTTGCTATTTTTGGCGCTTTCGATCTTCTTCTTGAAAAGGCTCGATTTGATAAATACCTTCCTCTTAAGTTCCTTTATCTATTAAAAAACATTTTTAAGATTTTCCATTATGATATTGTGTTTTTTTTTCGAGAAATTGTACAAACTTTTCCCACTCATTTGTTATTACAAGGTATTATCTACATATCGTGGAAGAGCTTTCATATTTTCGATTAATGAATCCTCCAAGGAGCACATTATGTTAATTTTTTTGCTTGTTTTTAGCCTTATTAGAGTGAGGTGTTGGACTATGTCTTGGGTCTTGATTTCCAAACTGTGTTGGGTTAAAATTTCAAAGTTCTTTCCTCAACATATTCTCCAATGAATATTTCAGGTGACCGGCGAAGGTCGCAAGAGGAACCAGCTCTCAGTGGGCAGCTGCAGCGAGGTGACGCTGCCGGGGAAGGTCAGCGACAATGACATCCGCAGCCTCAACGCCACCATCCAGGTATGACCAGAGAACCATAAGGCACCTATTTATTAGTAATTTATGTATATGACTGTATAAGTAGTTATCTACAATGTGGTACAAAATTTATTTGATGATGAGTTATTCGTCATCTCACCCGATGAAAACTGAATATTTCAGTTTCTTTGTACAACTTACTTTGTACGGTAATTGGCCAATGCTACTTAGAAGTCAAACGAATCACAATTTGTTTAAAGACAAATTCAGAAGTATGGGCTACTCTTATTATTAGAATAAAATAGAATAGAATAATTAGAAAATTTTACTAATTATTATTTTGCTTTTGCTGCCTGTTGGATTGTGGTAAGCTATAAATAATATTAGTCTCACAGTCATTCACATAATGTCACCTAAAAACTTTATTTGGTAAAAAAATTATTTTGACTTAAATTAACGTCGTATTTAAAGTTTCTATAACTTTCGTTTCATGTACGTAAGTGAATAAAATATTTATTTATTATATTTCACACACGGTCAAAGTACTACATTACCCGGAATTGCAACATGCTGGACAGCGCTGCCATCCACATACAATGCAGGTGCTGGTAGCTCGGACCAAGAGGTTTAGTCTTTTCTGCCACGTGTCATTAAGGCGTGGAATACCCTTCCAGCTCATGTTTTCCCTTCGTCATATGATCCCGGGCTCTTCAGACGGGGCGTGAAACGGCTTTTTAGCAGGACTTCGGGGTGAGTGCGACAAGCTCAATAATGGTCTATTGTGCCTGTCGACCACATATTATGTGGATCCCACTACCGCTTACCATTAGGGTAAGTGCGACAGGCTCAATATGGTCTACTGTACCTGTCGACCTCATATGTGCATCTCACTCAAAAAAAATCAAAATCGTCTTTATTGCCATTAAACTGTGTTACAGGGTGTTATTATAAATAAAAGTTTCAACAGTTTACCCGTATCGGGCATGCAATTTTACTTACAACTAAAAACACGTATTGCTATAACATAAAACTAATTATTATAATTATAACTTAACCTACTTATTTTAAACTTACATCAAAATACTCATTCAGAGTATAATATATATTGGATTTGAGCCATTTTTTTAATTCTACTTTGAACTTTGGCAAATCGAAGTTTTTTAAGTAATTGGGTAAATGATTATAGACTTTGATGCCGGTATAATTGATACATTTATAAAATATGGTGTTATGAGGTCTGGGTATGGTTACATTATTTATATATTTACTTCGAAGATTTGTTCTGATGGATGACTCGTTTATAAAATAAGTGCTATATTGTTTTATGAATGTACAGATTTCTAAAATATAAATATTAGTTAAAGTAAGAAAACCCTTATCCTTAAATAAAGGTCTAAGGTTCTCATCGGAATACATGTTATAGATTATACGGAGGCATCTTTTCTGTAAAATAAATGTAGATTGGATAATTAGTCGAGTTACCGCAAAAAATTATTCCGTATTTTAGAAGTGGATAAATTTGTCCATAAAAGGCTGTTATTGTTACCTCAATAGATGTAGTTTCTGCTAGTATTGATAACGCATAGCATAAACTAGATATTTTTTTATTTATTTTAGCGATATGAGACTTCCAGTTAAAATGGCTATCAATTTCTACTCCTAAAAAGTTAATATTTTCCACTTTCTCTATTTTAGTATTATTTTCTTTTATATTTAAGGACAGTGGTTTTGATTTATAGTTTTTAAATTTCACTATTTTAGTTTTTAGTAAATTTACATTTAGGTTAATTCTTTTTAGCCAGTCAACGATTGTTTTTAAAGTATTATTTACATTTTCTTCAAAATTTAAGTTTTTTTTCTCTTGTATGAAAATAGTGGCATCGTCTGCGAACATGACACATTTATCCAATATGTTTGGGAAGTCATTTACATACACTAAAAATAGTAAAGGGCCCAAAATACTTCCTTGTGGTAGGCCTACGGTGATTTTTATCGGTTCGGATTGTACTTCATAAAATGTTTTATTTATTTTATCAAAAGTTTCGATAACAGTCATTTGCTCCCGATCAGTTAGGTAACTTTTAAATAAAGATAAAGATAAAGATAAGCCACGTATGCCTATCCCTTCTAATTTATTTAATAGAATATCATGTACCACGCAATCAAATGCCTTAGACAGACATATCTAGAAATAGAGCGCATACTATCAGGGTGAGTGCGACAGGCTCAATATGGTCTATTGTGCCTGTCAACCTCATATGAGGATCTCACTACCACTTACCATCAGGGTGAGTGCGACAGGCTCAATATTGTCTATTGAGCCTGTCGATCTCATATATGGATCTCACTACCGCTTACCATCAGGGTGAGTGCGACAGGCTCAATATGGTCTATTGTGCCAGTCAACCTCATATGAGGATCTCACAACCGCTTACCATCAGGTGGAGGGGCGTCTTCTTGTTAGCCTTTAATAAAAATAAAAAACAATTCCAGGCTCCCTCAGGCCTAGAAGAGCCTTGCTTCCTGAAGCGGCTGCCGTCTGGCAACATCGGCATCAGCTTTACTCCCCGCGAGGCGGGCCAGCACATCGTCTCCGTGAAGAAGATGGGCGTCCACATCCAGAACTCGCCGTTCAACATCACCGTGCAGCTGCAGGAAGTTGGAGACGCGAAGAAAGTCTTGGTATGTGTGTTGCGTCTATGCAGTTCGTATACATAGAATGGAATGTAGTAAGTTCCATTCTACGTATACGAACTGCATAGGTACTTTCTTAAAATTTTCTATTACATTAAATTAAACTAATCGATACTGTTTCCCTTTTAAAAGTTTAAAATGATTTATTTTAATATTTTTCCTAATGACGCCGCATTAAAATGAAAAAAGTGTGCACTAAAATTATTTTCGTTTGTCAAACGTAATATGCGTGATTCAGAACACAATGAAGTGTCACAGGAATCATCTTAGCTGAAAAAGAGTATAGTATATCTTCTCTATAAAGTTGGTACCTACTTACTTTTGTGTTTAATACGCGGACACTAAATAATTACAAGTTGATATACTTTTTCGTAAATCGATGAACTATTTAAAATTAGAAGATAAGTGTATTAATCAGCCTATTTTTAATAATCGTGGATTTTTTGTGTTACAACGAAATGGTAGAGCTGCAAGGGATTAATCTGCGTTAGAATCTAAGAGATATCTCACCATGTGGATTTTTTTGTATTAGAACGAGCAATCAGCATTTTTGTAGGTAGAGCTGACGAGCGATACATAACAAAAGCGTGTGCTTATTCATTCCCATTTAGATTAAAATTGTTGTAGAGCTATTGTAGAGCAACACTTTTTATTTCGCACCCCACTCGTCTTACGAGCTTCTTACTACTTTTACTTTACTTATCTTACTTTTTGTACTTAAATTTTTATGAAACGCATACACCACAACATCACATACATTGATCTGATCCCGTGGTAAGTAGCTTAAGTACTTGTGTTACAGATATCAGAACCAACAGTGGATATACAAATATAGTTAAATATATTTAATAACCCAGACACGGAACAAACATCGATATAATATTATCTCAAATATTTTGTCCCGGGTGGGAATCGAACCCACGATTCTGGGATCCGTAGATAGTGCTCATGGATCATTAACCTCTGTTCCACCACATTATGGTAATATCTCGATATGGTACTTATTGTAAAAGTAAAAAAAAATTTAATCTTTAATACTTTAACTACGTATTCGTTTTGAAAAACTAGTAATCTTTTTTTCAGGTGTCAGGCACGGCTCTGAAGGAAGGCAAGACCCACAGCGAGAACACCTTCACGGTGGATACCAAAAACGCTGGTTATGGTGGTCTCTCCCTCTCTATTGAAGGTAATATTATCTTCAATTTTAGTTCTTTTATTAACTTACTAGATAGTCCTAATTTCATGTAGGTATACCTACGTCACGACCACATGTTAATGTGACACGCAATAAATAATTTGATTTGATTTGATTCATGAAAAGCGTCGATGGCCGAGTGGTTAAGGTCGTCGCTTGCCATGCGGGAGGTCGCCAGTTCAAACACCGCCGCCTACCACTGTGCTTTACAAATTTGAAATTCATAATTATTCGACGCTTTAATGGTGAAGGAAAACATCGTGACTGCTAGGGCACGGGCCTATCCTAAAGTAGGGTGATAAGGCCTTAGTTAACCACGCCGGCCAAGTGCGGGTTGGTCGACTACACAAACTAAGAATTTCTTCGTAGCTGTGCAGGTCTCCTCACGATGTTTTCCTTCACCGTTAAAAAGCGTCGATTAATAGCGTCATTACGAGTAAATTATACAATTTTCAGATCAAGTTAGCAAAGCCTTAATTTAAATGCCATTCCCCTCAGGTCCTAGCAAGGCCGAGATCCAGTGCGCAGACAGCAAAGATGGCGTCCTGGCCATCAGCTACAAGCCCACGGAGCCCGGGTACTACATCGTCAACCTGAAGTTCGCCGACCACCACGTGGAAGGGTCACCCTTCACGGTCAAGGTAAGATTGTTTTGATTGATTGAACTGCCTCGTTGGTCTATTTGCAGCAAGTGGTGCGTTAGGACCGAGAGGTCCCCGGTTCGCATCCAGGGTAGAGCAAAATTTGTGTGAGTTTTTCTGTAATGAAATTACTCAGCCCGCAGTTAGGAAGTCGGCGGTTGAACGCCCGTGCCTCGGAAAGCACGTTAAGCCGGTGGTGATCTCTCATCGGTCATGTCGTAATGCCGTCTCATCGAATTATGAGAGTAAGGGAATAGAGAGTGCACTAGTGTTTGCGTGCACACTTGTGCACTATAATATGTCCTGTGTACTTAGCTGATCTCAATTGAGATCGGACGCCATGGCTGTCGTCGGACGCCTTATAAGAATATTTTGACCAGTCGGGTCCGTATAGCGGGCAACGAAAAAAAAAATATTACACAACATCACATACATTGATCTGATCCCGTGGTAACTAGCTTAAGCACTTGTGTTACGGATATCAGAATCAAGAGTAGATACAAAAATATACTTAAATATATTTATTAACACACCCAGACCCGAAACAAACACCGATACTCGTCACACAAGTATTTGTTCCGGGTGGGAATCGAACCCGAGTCTTGGAACCGTAACTTGTGAGCCTGGGTCACTTACCACTTCAAATATCTTGTTAGCCAGTCTGTTATTATATCTTGCTGTGTCTGCGCTGTGTTTGTCTACGTCTTGTACAGCAGAATATTAATAGTCCAGGCAATGTAGCCCCGGTGTCAACATTCTATACGTATATATCAAACAAGGCGTAGACTAGCTCTATGTTGCCTCCTTGACATATTTAGCGAAAAATATTGTGGATGTAGGTAAATTTTAACGTCGACTTTGTATAAAAAGTAAAGGAGAACAAATACAATATTTAGATACGCCTAACATGTCCAACTTTCGTTTTATGGTATGTCAAAAGCTTTTAAAATCATAGACATTCTACAATATTTTAATTTCTTGCAATAGGTAAAGTATCTAAAATAATATACACCTACCAATATTTTTTTTGTTTCTTCAGGTTTCCGGTGAAGGCAGCAACAGGCAAAGAGAGAAGATCCAGCGTCAGCGCGACCCCGCGCCGCTCACCGAGGTCGGCACCAACTGCAAGCTAACCTTCAAGATGCCTGGTGAGGACGCGATGTTCAAACATGTTCTCTAAAGAAATGCTTACAACCAAAAATTTTTAAGATCCGAACAAAAGTGTTTTTTAGGGTTTTCGTACCTAGAAGGTCAAAACCCTATTAATAAGCCTCCGCCGTCCGTCTGTCCGTCTGTCTGTCTCCAATCTGTATCTCATAAACTGTGATAGCTAGAAAGCTGAATTTTTTCACAAAAGATGTATTTCCGTTGCCGTTATAACAAAAAATATGAAGTATAAAGGTATAAGGTACCCGTAAAAAAAACGTTTTTTTACATAATTAGTACGGAACCCTTCGTGCGCAAGTCTGACTCGCACTTGGCTGGGCAAGGGCCTTCCCTTATTCACTGCATGTTTGTCGATCAGTACAAGAGATGGCCAGACTGGATATTGGGCGTCGAAATCATCGCGCCATCTTATTTTTAGTCATCCCCTGAAATAATATTAAAATTAATCTTCTTATGTAATAAAATATGTTCAGTCAGCCAAGAAAGTGGTCTACCACTTTTGACAAACGTTTCTGCGAGATGTAGCGATCGCCAAGGTTGACAATAGTCATTGACATAATCTTATTTCCAGAGATAATTGACCGTGTTGTTTCATGACGTTCAAACGAAGCTCAACCGTAGGGTGGTAGACCATATTTTTGGTGGACTGAACGACGTACGATTTTGGCTGCGCGATGCAGGCATTATACTGCTACATATTAACATGGAAATTGTCTGACAGCGCCATCTGTTAGTTGTTCTTAGAACTTACTTGTCAAATGACACAAGATCCTTACTAACCTCTTTTCCATCCTTCAGGCATCACCTCCTTCGATCTGGCGGCTACTGTGACCAGCCCTGGAGGAGTGTCGGAGGACGCTGAGATCCAGGAAGTAGAGGACGGCCTCTACTCCGTCCACTTCGTCCCCAAGGAGCTGGGCGTGCACACCGTGTCTGTCAAGTACAGGGAGATCCATATTCCTGGTAAGATTAAGATTCACTGGAATCCTGTAGTTCTAGACCAGATCCAACAAAAAGCTGCGTCGATTTTTTTGTTCTTGGCTAAAAATATTTTCTTTTTTTTGCGTCAGATTCAAATGCCAAGGGTGAAAGCAAAAATTTGCTAGGTAACCTAATTATGGGTTAAAATCATTTTTAGATTAACTAACAAATGTTTACTTTCATCTATGGGTTATCTGGAAAAGATGGCTAATAGGCATGAGATCGTCTAAGGCCCTAAATTGTACACTGTTATTTTGGAACGCAACCTCTGTATATTATTTTCTAGTGAATTAAAGAACATCTCCTTATTTATCAAATAAAATTAATTTGTGACTAAATGAAACCCCAGCATTTAAAGATAGAAGGACAAGTCAATTTTGAAAATATACGACCATTGAGTTAACCCAAAATATTCTTCCAGGATCCCCCTTCCAATTCACGGTCGGTCCTCTGCGGGACTCCGGGGCCCATTTGGTCAAGGCCGGAGGCACAGGCCTAGAGCGAGGCGAAGCCGGGCGCTTCAACGAGTTCAACGTATGGACGCGTGAGGCGGGCGCGGGACAGCTCGCCATCTCGCTCGAAGGACCAAGCAAGGCTGAGATCGACTTCAAAGACAGGAAGGATGGATCCTGTGACGTGTCCTACAAGGTCGATGAACCAGGTGAGTTGTACCTTCTGGCACTTGTAAACTACGCATCAAAACCAAATGTTTAATGTATCACTCAGCATTCCAGTCCTGGATGACCTTGGAGTAGTACCTACATTGTATCTTCATATCACCAAATATCACCCAACATTCTTTGAGAGGTTATCAGCTGGCTCTTTGGGTGCCAGTTAAGCAAACTCTACCTAAAGAGAGGTAGACAAGGCTGGTAAGTACTGCATTTCACTCATCTATTAGTCGTTGTTATTGAAGAGCTGCTGAAAGTCTGATACAGCATAATTTAGATGCCATGGATCATAGTTGACTACCTACCTATTACCTAGTACAATAAGTGTCATCATACCAGTCTGGTCGAATGACTTGGTAGTACGCATTAAGCGCGAGGTAGCTAATACCTGGTGGGGGGGAGTCCTTCAACAAAACTAAATGCCTACTGTATCATTCAGCATTTAACTTCTGGATGAGCCTGAAGTAGAATTTACATTACGTCTATGTCTCGCCATAAAAACTTGATAAAAGATAAATATTTTGAAAAAAACGTGTAAAAGTCCATTACAGCATAATTTGTAGGTTTTGCCTATTGCCATTTGATCCTACGATATCCCAAGTGTTGTCCATATTCATTTGTCCATTGCTGGGCAAAGCCCTACTTCAATATATTTGAAGGAAAAAGGCTAACAAACAGGCTGAATAGAGCAAAAAAAGAGACAGGTGAGACTGGTACTACCCACCCATCTATAGTTTCTAACTAGCTACATGAGTTTTCTAACAAAATTAAAGGGTTACTTAATAGCCCACGCCAGTACCAGTTACTTGGTAAATTCTTTATCGGGTGGTTACTATATACATTGTTGACACTACACAAATAGTATTTTTAGACGATAGACACCCCAAAATCTTTCTGGGTCGTTGTGAACAACAAAGGTCTGTGTGTTACATAAGCCAAACCATGGCTAAACACAATCATTTCCCAGTACAAAAAATAAGCAGCTAAGAAAGGTAGAGACTAGCTTTCCAGTTTGCAACTTTATATTCAAGCCGATCAAGCAATTCAAGGAATTCACTGTTTCCATTTTCAAAAGGGTTTTTCCCTCAATGTTAACTTACGATTATTTCCATTTGACTGTTGAGTAGCCTGATTTACGAGCTCACTTACCGACATTGATAATAAAACTACAAGCACGCAGTTCTAGGGCAAATAAACTGACACCAACATTAACGTAGGCCCATAATCAGCAAGGCAAATGCCGCCCCCGCGCCGCGTGGGCCTAAAAACATTATAAAATACTGAAATGCACATCATAAATAAACCCTGACTTGTTCCTTATTCCAATGCTGACCACGCCCACTAAATAAACAGCCAATGGCGACCACTTGACCGCGAGCGCGGCAAAATTTACCGCGAACCATTTTGACAGTTCGATTTTTTAAAAACCCCTTTTTTGTTTTTTTTTTCTTCTCGAACTGACCACGGAGGACGCGTGTTCCTTTTTTCAAGACGATGGATGTCGCGATTTCGGCCGGCCAGCGATTACGTGGATTTACGATACTCGTTTTTGCTAATGAAACTCATAATTTCCGAGGGATTCCACTGTTTTTGCGGTGTCGTATTAATTAGGCGATTTTATTGATACATTCTTTTTGTGTCACTGTTAACGCAAATAATGTTTGCACTGATTCTTACGATGATCGTTTTTATAAACACATAACATTTTTGTATAACTTTATCATGCAACAGTTGCTACTGAGTTACTTACTGGTATTGAATATGACTCTCTTCACTGGCTGTAATATTCTTTGAAAGAATATATAAAACCCAATTGATGATTGATATAATAATGCCTACTCTTATAAGTAAGTATTTTTTTTAGATTTTAAGTACATACTTCGTAATCTAAAATTATTATACTCAACATCATAAACACCGGGTAGCAATAATTACATAAGTATTTGATTAAACTGCAGTGTGCAGTGTAATGTTTGGAATTTTAATGTTTATACTTTGCTATCTTTATCTTGTAAAGTAAGATAAGAAAATCGATTTTTTGCCGTATCTGTAGAAGAACACATAACTAACAAGTAAGAATCCAGCTTCTTAAAACCAGGAACCCAATCCAGAATCGTCTGCAATATAACAAACACTTATATATTCGCAAAAGTAAACAATGGACGACATCGCAATTATTAATTCCGCACTCCCAACCGCTATGAAGACTAGTTCTTACATGCATAACACGTGTAAAAATGTGACGACAGACAGACACAAAATATGACATAATACACGTTCAAACATTGCACGCTGCTCAATCGCGTCGTGTAGCCGAAAAAAAAATACCTGTCGCCTCAAAATTTCAAATTTAAACGGCAAAACTTAAGTCATTATTATTTCGAATAGCTTGGAAAATTCTAATCGGAGTACACTTATGAAACATTTCGCCGGCAAAAAGACACCGCTTTCTTTGTCGGATATTGGGACATTTTTTTGTTGGGACAAACACAATGGGCCGTGGACAAATTTAGTCCAGACCCAGCATTCCGGAGGCTGGTGTTTAAGAATCATTTTAATTGACCGCTCGTTTGGATGGCGTTTTGAAAAAATGATGGTGAGCGTGAAACTGGGTAGGGTTAGACGGTTCTGTTGCGTTCTATGTGTTGGTTTCTAAGGGTAATTTGTCTCTCGTCGTCTTGACTCTGCAAGGCTCTCTTATTAGCGAAATCGAGTAAAAAGCAGCGGAAATAAGTCTGGTGGTAGGATTAAAGAAACAGTCCTTTTCATGGTAGATATAATTACTGGAAGTTATTTACGTTAACATGAGTATTTTGGATTTATTAGCTTAAAATTCGTAACGGTTAAGATTTAGTAAGCTATCCGTGTAGAGTCATTTAGCACTTAAAACAATACTCTCTAATAGTGGAGTACCTGAAAGGATACACAATCTTTCAGTGTTTAAGTTAATTTAAATTGGCTCTATACTTTTGGCGACACACAGACAGACAGACAAAGTTTATTTTGAAATTGTCAATAAAAGTAAGCACTACTAAATATAAGTATACCGCAAAATTACTAAACTAATTGGCAACAGCTTTTGTCTCTACCAAATTCCAGCGTGCAATTAGCATAATTTTCAAGCGTCGATATTCAGGCGAGTTCTAAGCATTGTTGAGCGGTTTTTCCATAAAAGGCTTGGCCCCTAAAAGGTCTAAAGGGCCAGACTAAGCGCTATGACGGAATGTCACTGTAGAGCGGGTTTTTTCACTGGCGGTCCATCCTTTCGCCATAGTCTGGTGATAGTATTCCAAGGATTTGTGTTTTAGCCATTAGATTTGGAGCTTTTTCTTTGTGTACTTTCGTTTTAAACGAGGAAGTGAGGGGTAATGTTGTTTTTATTACAAGGTTATTCGGTATTAAGGGTTCATAAGCTCGATTACTGTAGCGCCAGTTGGTTCGAATGCGGCAGTTTTTGTTTAAAGTTTTAAAATGTTTACTTCTGTTATTTGATAAAAGGTAAGCCTCTTTTAATCAAGTAAATTATTAGTATTTACGTTGTCTATATCAAATAATGTATAGATTTACAAACATGTTGCAGTGATGATTTTCCTTTCCATGATGTTGCGTGAAAATTGTGCTCACATATTTTTGTCACAGCGAATCTACAACCAAGAGATAACCCCAAATAAATAAATAAATACATCAAAAACATAACCCTCTTTCTGGTACAGTTGGGTAAAAATACAAAAGGCAGGTTTATACACGTTTGGACCCCTTACCTCATCTAAACAGTCTATTTCGCCGCAATCCAACAAGCATTAACATTCAAATATCGCCTTTCAGCCGCCAGCTGTAGCTAATCGCGTTCAGTGCATTTGATTTGCTAATGGCCATTTGCATTTTATAATCGACTTTAGTTACTTTGATAAGTCATTTTCTGATAATTAAAATCTATACGTATATCAGGCTGGAATGGGAATTCTTTATTTTTAAGAGTTTGTCTGCCATTGAAGTAAATGTATTTTTAATCTTTTCGTATGATTTCTTCTTCAAGAGTATGTTTTTGTTTGTTGGTAATAATCATGCACATTATTTTCTATCCCTCTCATAGCTCGCTGAGATGTTCGTACGACATAACCGATTGAAATGGCTATCATTTCTTTATTAATCCTAGAAAAATGACTGATAACATAATTTTGCTTGTGTATAATTACACAAGAAAGGGTAGCACTACACACGCAACAGCTTACATAATTGTTTATTCAGCTTACATAAATCTAAATCGAGAATCCGTTATTTATATAGGCATTTTATATGGACTTATAAATCGAATCGTCAAATCTGTAATTATAAGAACACCCCGGCAGAAACTCTATAGTTACTACTCTTTTTAATCGAATATTAAGAAGCCAAGTCAAACAGTAAGTGAAGGAAAACATCGTGAGGAAACCTACAGACCTACGAAGAAATTCCTTGGTGCGTAGTCAACCAACCCGCACTTGGCCAGCGTGGTTGACTCGCGGCCTTATCGCCCTAATTTAGGGTAGGCCGGTGCCCCCGCAGTGGGGACGTATATGGGCTGATGAAGATGATGATGATACAGTTTAGGTTTTTCATAGTAAAATAATGTAACTACATTTATTTATTTATTTATAACACCAACAGAACATATACAAAACATAAAATTATAATATCTTATTGTACTAGTCTAGTATAGTGTACATTTGCTAAAGGCAAGCATGCCCAGTCCAACAAAGGCACCACTCCATTTTCGACTAAACTCCTTCATTGTTGCAACATTTAACTGAATCCAGTCAAAAACAAAGTTCTCACATGCAATGCGTAATTGAGTCATTTTTTACGTTTCCACAAAACCAGGTGTAGTACGGGAATGACATAAATCCCTTCACCTGTTGGATCTTCAGCGAGAGGAAGCCGGCCGGGCATCGAACCCCGACTCGACATGTCAATACCACCACTTTGCATGAGGCCTACATCATTATTTGGACCGCGCGGGCCGGTTGCACTGGTTGATGTTAAGCTAGGATTAACTTTAGCTAAGTTTTAGGAAAATCGAATTGAATTTTGAATCAACGTTCATCAGCGTCTAAAATCAGCTTTGTTGATTGTGTTAGTATTTTTCAAATACAATCTTTTTTACTCGCACATAAATAGAGTTATATGCATCCATCCTTCTACGACCTAGTTTATACACTTGCACAAATTACATAAAAATGCTTAGTAATAATAATTATAATTTATTTATTTAGAATAGAATAGAATAACTGTTTATTTGGTACAATTATCTTAAAATATGGTAACAAATGTCTTAAACTAATCTTAAAAATATAAAATAGTACCAAATAGGTCCCCGCTCAGCTATTGTCGCGACACAGTGTGCCACGATGCTGGTATTCTGCGGATACCCTTTTACCTATACAAGAATGCTTGAAAAATACGTTACATTTCTGATGCAAACATAAGGAAAATGTCACCAGAATTCCGATGTCAATATATTTCAAAATAAAAGTCTTAATGATGTGATCTATTGACGTCTCTTCATACGTATCAACGTAATCACGCAAAAATTATTGATAGAAATTTATCTGAGGAAGCTCTTTGATACACCACCCCATGTTTATCCCTGACTAGCTGTGCCAGCGACTTCGTTCGCGTTTTCCCCCGTTTTTTACACATTTTCCATTGTATCTTTGCTCCTATTGGTCGCAGCGTGATGTTATATAGCCAAGCCTTCCTCGATAAATGGTCTATACAACACAAAAAGATTTTTTCAATTCGAACCAGTAGTTCCTAAGATTAGCGCGTTCAAACAAACAAACAAACAAACAAACTCTTCAGCTTTATAATATTACGCCCTTGAGATAAACTGGACTAGATTCCGGTTTGGTCATTGATTGCGCCCCTCAGGGTCTGCACCCTTTGTACTCTGGGCACCGCTGGCACCGCCCTAGTTACGGCACTGCTTGATCGCCCTAGTTTACGGATTTACTTAAAACATAAAGTATACAATAATGCATAATAAACAACAGAAACTCATAGTTTACAATTTTTCCTACATTATTCCTTAACCGCAGTTAACCCAATCTACCCGGATAGTGCGAGCGGCCCGCGAACTAATTTCCTCACAAAACGAAACGCAAAGAAACAGTGTAAAAACACGAGAAACATTTTTTTCGGATTCGACAAAAACTGACGAAAAAAGCCCAGCTCAGATGTAAATAAATCTGGGGCTGGTGCCCACCGGCGAGGCGGAGGTGCGCACGAGTGGGGCAGGGGGCAGTGGGTTCAATACATGGTTAAGGGGTTAAAATTGAGGTTATGGTTTTTGGTTTGATTTAATGTTTCTATCTTGCAACTGGCGTGCTAGTGTAATTTGCACAAATTTGTGTTTGATTTCAATATAGTAAAGGCAAAATGGTAGATCTAATAATAGTTAATGGTTCGTCTTGGACATAAAAAATATTTATCAACTTTCCTTCTGAATGTTTTGAAAGAATGGTAAATATGGTTTGTGGATCCAAAATTGCATTAAAACCGCATTATTTTTGAACAAAACACATATGAATTTCTTGATAAGTGAAAAAAAAAAAGAGCTTAACCTTTAATATTTACAGTAATCTTTACAGTAACTATTTGCATCAATAATACAACAGATAGTTACGGTACCCTAAATCTCAAATGCAAAAATTTAAATTTGCAGCGTGGGCCAGTAAAGAAATATTGGAGGCATCGTTAGTCCGTTATTCAGATTGAGTGACATCCCTCCCCCCTCGTGGGGGGTTTTTTGGCCAAAATTTAAATCGTGTTTTTGTCCGCTTTTGTCGGTTTTTTAGACCACTGTGCAAATTTATATGTGCATTTGTCGGCGGAGGGAAAGAATTAGAGTATTGTCATTTCCGGTGTCTTCCTAATTGGCCTGTTTAGTTTGTTTATTGGTGTTCGTTTATTTGTTCCCTTTTAGAATTCGTTTTGTATTCTAAAAACAAATGTTAAGGACGATACAGGTTCTATCTATCTAATGTTGGATGCAGAGATTCTAAGCGCAACGCCGCAACAAACCAATTGAAAATTCCATGTGTGCTTGAATTACTCAATACTTTTATTTTGGCAACAGACGGCAATAAATATGGCTAAGTATAACGAACAAGTGTTTGAACAATATATTATTTTAAACTGTCATGGTTACACACATGAAACCGTCAGCCATGATCACGGGTTAACTATAAGTAACATGGCTCTTGCAACAGTGCCGAAATATCGGGAGCTCATTAAAACAAAACAACATTGGAAATTTCTCGGACAGTTTCAGTTTTCTAAAGTGTTTGAACACTCGTTCGTTATGTGAACTTCATTTTTTAAATCAAGGTAATCTTTACGCTACTAGTACGATGATCCCCGCGAAGGCTAAACTATCATGTTTCTATATTTAAAGCCAGCGTGGTTGACTAAGGCCTGATCGCCCTCCCTAGCTTAGGGTAGGCCCCAACAGTGAGGACGTATTTGGGCTGATGATAAATAAAAATAAATAAATAAATATTACACAACATCACATACATCGATCTGATCCCGTGGTAAGTAGCTTAAGCACTTGTGTTACGGAAATCAGGATCAACAGTGGATACACAAATAAACTTAAATATATTTAATAATACACCCAGACACGGAACAAACACCGATGTTCGTCACACAAATATTTGTCCCGAGTGGGAATCGAACCCACGACTCTTGGAACCGTAGGTTTTGAACCTGAGTCACTAACCACTGTTCCACTGAGCCAGTCATCTATGATGGAACTAAACTTTCACTTAAGTATATATGTCAAACCGTCGCCTTCTATACGAGAGGTGCCTCTCGATAAGGATGTACATATATGGGCTGATGATGATGAAATATTGCGTACACTTATATACTAAATAAGTTACCATAATGTTTCTTCTATTAAGTTGTGTACATATGCTGTTGGTGTAACTTTTACCAAATAAATAAATACATACATACATAAAATCACGCCTTTTTCCCAGAGGGGTAGGCAGAGATCACTTCCTGCCATGTGCTACGATCCAGGCACACCACTTTCGCTTCTTTCACATCCATCAATCAAATAAATAAATGAATAAATATGTGTCTTGTCCCCAGGCGAATACCGCATCGGTCTCAAGTTCAACGAGCAGCACATCCCGGACTCCCCGTTCAAGGTGTACATCTCCCCAGCGGTGGGGGACGCGTACCTGCTGGAGGTGGCCCAGTTCCCGGACTCGGCGCAGGTGGACAAACCAGCGCAGTTCTACATCCGATTCAACGGGGCTAAGGGAGACCTTAACTCTACGGTGAGTTGATGACGCTATCTTCTTAACACGCCTAGTAAACTCCTAGTACACTGTAATAATTAAGTAAGTATATAAAAATGAAACCAGTTTCTCGTTGTCACGCCATAACATTAAAACGGCTAGCCCAATTTATTTGGAGTTTTTCAATACTCTGTAGAAGGTTCTTACGAAAAAAATATCAAGAAGCTATACAAAATATACTAGTGCATCAAAGCTAAGGCGGTACGAAGTTCACCGGTCAGCTAGTAATAAATTATTAAAGAGATGAACGTCCTGACTCCCATGAGCGGGAGTCACAAAATATAAATCAAACATACAATAGACAGAACCTAACATCCTCCACTCACAAACATCCAATCTTAAGAATACAGACGTCACTCATACTTCCACAAATAGCATTTCACAGTAAATAACATAACATCAGCCTTTATGTAGGGGGTTGATTTCTGAAAACCAGTAGGTAAAACACAGGCACGGAACAAACACTTGTGTTCATCACACAATGAAATGTAGTCAACCAGGTCCTGCAGATTAGGGTCATTCTGGGTCATCCCTCACAACAAACCATTGTTTTTTAATCCTAATAATGGACCTGTATGGACGACGATCTTGAGCTATCGCAGCCCATGAATTTGATTATTTAGCTCTAAGTGTAAATGTAACTGTAATATCACTCCGGATCCTACATGTTAAATACAAACCAACGTATAAACACATTTAAAAATTCATGAAACATTTAAAATTCACACGCGTATTCCAAGATTCCTCTAAAGTACAAGAAAGTCCATTCATCAATGTCACCGCGTAACGTCCGTATATCCACATATCAGCCTCGGCATCCCCCAAGTCCGGTCTATTTAAGGATTTATAAACTGAAATAGCAAATGGTCACAATGGCCGAGCCAATAAACGCGCCCGTTGATTTATCGTGAGAACATGTGGCTGACTGTACCTCGCAGATTTATGATCGATGGGCCTGACTGTACCTAATATTTGTTGTACGTGCGAGGGGTGGTTTTCCTCGTTTGATTTTTTTGGCCAGACAGATAGTGCGTGGACCACTGTGTGTGGTGATGGTGGAACACTGGTTTATAAGTGTGTAGTGTAAAATGGCAACCAAGATTGAACTTTGCTTTGAATATGATTATAGTTTCAGTCCGAATACGTGTTTTTTATATGGCTAAATCAATACGTACACTTTTGGGGGTTTTTCGTTTGTATTCAATAAACTAAGTTGCCATCCCGACATTAAAAAGTTTTTGAAGTATCAGTTAAGTGCCCTTTCAGTCTTAATTATTTTCTTAATTGTCTTTCTTTTCACATTTCCTCAACAAGAAGGTGTCACATGTACCGACTAATTTTACTGTTAATGTCAAACGCAATAAATAAAATAATAATAATAATTTGATTAGATTTAAAGGCAGCTCAACAAGTCACTCATACCTACTTCTAAACACACTGATTGCCTTCTATTCCACGACTAAACGCCTAGATCGCAACAAAAACACTAAACAAAATCCGATAGTAGCAAACTATTGTTTGATTATACACAATGTATTCTGCACGCACAGTGGGCCCGCCCCAAAACTCTGGGGGCAAAAAATGTAATAAAACTGACCAGGCGTGACCCGTGGAATATATCGCCGACGTTTCATATTTTATAAAAGTGCTCCCAGACGTTCCGTGAAACTTTGATGTGCCGAAGATTGTAGAAGCGTTTTGAATTTTTTTCGCAATGCTAAAACCAAAACGATGTTTGTTGTTCAATAGAACAACAAACATCGTTTTGGTTTACCTACTGGACGTATAACGGGTTTTTCAAATAAAAATCGCTACCTATTCACTGTTAAGGGAGATTGCTGTATTTATTGTCTTTCTTGAGCTCAACAATGAGTTTAATTACTGGTCCCATTAGAGCGCATCTCTCAAAATTAAATATTCGAAATAACTTAATTCACTTAAAGGTGTGCCGTCAAGAAACACTATTAAAACGTTATATGATGTCTAACAACGTGGTTAACTGGAATTATCTGTCTAGTTTAGGGTAGAGTCGAGCCTATTGTAGGGGACAAATATGTCCTGTTGATGATGAATAACTCTGGACTGACTAAGGCCTTATCGCCCTAGTTTAGAGTAGGCCGGTGCCCCAGCAGTGGGGACGTATATGGGCTGATGAACTCTCGATGCTATACTTCTGTCTCTTCTTCAGGTTGTCTCCCCGTCAGGCAAGACGGATGACTGCTTCATCCAGAACATCGACGGAGACCAGTACTCCATCAGGTTCATGCCGAGGGAGAATGGTGTCCACAACATCAACGTGAAGTTCAACGGAGTCCACATCCCGTCTTCTCCTCTTAGGATAAAGGTAACTGGAACAGAAAAAAAAAGTTTAGGTGAATCAGGTGATGAGGTCCACTGTGATTTGCCTATATTATGTATGTAGAGTTTAGGAGTGAGAGCCATCCGCTCCCCCGCGAGTCCGGTGAAAATGACAAGGCTACTCCAAGCCATCATCGTAAGTCAAAAACAAAAAACTGCCGTCAACTTAAAGGAAAGATCTGAAAAAGGAATATACCATTATGAAGATTTGAAAAGTTAATTTTCTAATAGAAGGTGTCTATTGGTGATAATTAACATAGTATCTAATTGCTTGAAAATATTTTGATTCAATTAAACTGTGTCTCATATTTTATAATGTCATTTTATTTTAAATGTAAATTTACATTTTTATGTGCAATAATCTAAAAATATAATTTAACATAGTAATATGATAATGTGTAAATAGTTGAAATTAATAAATAAATTAAGTGACAGGGTAAGGCGAGATTAAATTGTGTGTGTAGATTGCATATCAAATTTTTGTTGGTTATGTATTATTTCTTTATGAAGCTATAAATAGATAGATACTCAAGAGTTTTTTTTTATAAAGGATCTTTCAAAAGACATCTCTCCGCCTGATGATAATTGATAGTGAGGTCGACATAGAGGCTGTATACATACCCTGAAGGCCTGAAGGTTTTCCTAAGGTTATGCCTAAGGCTAGCTTTCTGTTGTAGGTCGGGAAGGATGACGCCGACCCCGCGGCCGTTCACGCGCACGGCGCCGGATTGGGATCGGTGAAGACTGGTAAGTTATCGACTTATTAACACCTAGGTCCAAGAAGTAGACATACAAATTTAATGGCTCGGTGGAACAGTGGTTAGTGACCCTGGCTGGCGGTTCCAAAAGTCGTGGGTTCGATTCCCACTAGGGACACATATTTGTGTGACGAACATCGGCGTTTGTTCTGTGTCTGGGTGTATTATTACATATATTTATTAATTTACCTTTACTTTATGAATTAGGAGCTGTAGATTTTGAAAATATATAAATTTATACATGTTTTTATAACATTGCAGGTGTGAAGACCGATCTCATCATTGACACGTGCAACGCGGGCGCGGGCATCCTCGCTGTCACCATGGACGGGCCCTCCAGGGTGGCCATGGACTGCACAGAGGTTGAGGAGGGATACAAGGTGAGTGGATATCATGAGGATAAAGTAAGGATTTATGGCTACCTCAAAGTCATGATTGTTGGCACTTCACTACATAGTATAAAGCAAAGTCGCTGCCCGCGTCTGCCTTTCCCTATGTATGCCTAAATCTTTAAAACTGCACAACGGATGTTGATGTTTTTTACAAGCTTTTATTTAACTTGCAATGTATGTATGTATGTATGTATGTTTGTGTGTTCGGGTGGAATTTTATAACTCAATTTTAAGGCACTTGCCCTCAACCGATTGAGCTGAAATTTTGCATGCACGTGTATATCCGATGACAATGCAATATTATTATGACATGGAGCTGATCTGATGATGAAGTCGGAAGATAGCCATAGCAACTCAGTAATTAAATAACATAACCACATCGAGTTTGGGCTCATTTCATTCGACTAGATGAGTACTTTGGTGCTAGATAGTAACCAAGGTCTGATGATGGAGCCGGAAGACAGCCAAAGGAACTCAGTACTTAAACGACACAACCAAATCGAGTTTGGGCTCGTTTGATTCGCCTAGATGAGTACTTAGATGCTAGATGGTAACCAGGGTCTGATGATGGAGCCGGAAGACAGCCAAAGGAACTCAGTACTTAAACGACACAACCCCATCGAGTTTGGGCTCGTTTGATTCGCCTAGATGAGTACTTAGATGCTAGATGGTAACCAGGGTCTGATGATGGAGCCGGAAGACAGCCAAAGGAACTCAGTACTTAAACGACACAACCCCATCGAGTTTGGGCTCGTTTGATTCGCCTAGATGAGTACTTTGGAGCTAGATGGTAACCAGGGTTCGATGGTGGAGCCGGAAGATAGCCAAACGAACTCAGTACTTAAACGACACAACCCCATCGAGTTTGGGCTCGTTTGATTCGCCTAGATGAGTACTTTGGATCTAGATGGTAACCAGGGTCTGATGATGGAGCCGGAAGACAGCCAAACGAACTCAGTATTTAAACAACACAACCCCTTCGAGTATGGGCTCGTTTGATACTTACAAGCTTTTAGCGTTGAATGAGATGAACAGACTTAGGAACTTACAAGGTGAAAACTAAAAAGTATAAAATAAATTAAGGTAAAAAAATCTTTAAAAACAAGCTTTTATTTAAATGCGCTAAAAAGAAAAAAATAAACTTTTACACTATAACTTTACTGTCAACTTATAACATTTCAAATTCAACATATTTGACACAATTTATATGTTTTAAAAGCTTGTCGCGAGATTTAAGTACTCGTATTTACTTTCTTAGTTTAAAATTTTTAATAGGCAGGTATTTTAAAACTTGCTTTTAAAATTACGAGTAGGTACTTAAATCTCGCGACAAGCTTTTAAAACATATAAATTGTGTCAAATATGTTGAATTTGAAATGTTATAAGTTGACAGTAAAGTTATAGTGTAAAAGTTTATTTTTTTCTTTTTAGCGCATTTAAATAAAAGCTTGTTTTTAAAGATTTTTTTACCTTAATTTTTTTATAGATAGAGGGATTAGGAGGAAGGTTTTTATGTATAAATACCCGAAGTATCACTACGTAGTATAAAGCAAAGTCGCTTCCCGTGTCTGTCTGTCCCTATGTATGCTAAAATCTTTAAAACTACACAACGGATTTTGATGCGGTTTTTTATAGATAGAGGTATTAAAGATGAAGTTTTTTAGGTATCACTAGTATATAGGTGCTCAACGATTTATTTTATATTTTTTAACTTTAAGTCTCTTGAGAGACATTTAGGGCATAGCGTAGTTGTTTACATATTGTGTGAAACTAGCAACCGCCCGTGGCTTCGTATGCTCGGAATTAGTTATCGTTATATTTATTATAATAATACACAATTTAAATTGATGAATTGTAGCGTATGTAGTCTTATTCTGTTGTGTAATGTGAAGTGTCATCAAAATTTCATGGGTAATTTTTACGTTAAAGTGAGAAGTACAACCTTACGCATATATAATATTAATAGGATGTAACTACTTAAATATCTGTTCTTGTACTATAAATCAATTGACATCGACATTGTGATTTGTTTGACAGGTGCGATACACACCATTGGCCCCTGGTTTCTACTACATGAGCATCAAATACAACGGAGCTCACATCGTCGGCTCCCCGTTCAAGATTGAAGCCACCGGTAAGTGAAACTAAGTTTATTAGGAACTGAGAAACCCCAAACTGGTAACAACTAGTGTTTAACGGTCAATGATTACTCCGGCTCCACCAAAAACAGAGCCACGTGGCGACGGATCGCAGGAGCTGCCGTGGCGCAAAAACCGACCGTGACATGACCACGACCACTCTGTCAAGAGTGCACGACTACAAAGAACGAAGAGTATTTAACGAGAAAACTTCACTTTTACTCACTCCATCCAAATTTCGTGAAATAAAACGATATCTACAGAACGTGATCTCTTTAATTGCCATGGTCACACCTGTACATTTTATCTTTTTTAGGTGAACGGTGTAGCTTTTTTACAAGCTTATATTTTTATTCTCAGCTTTATAGTGTTTAAAACCGTTGAAAGGAAAAAGTGGATTACCTATATTCAGAATTTTTCCTCAAGTTAAAATAGTAACTTTCAGTAAAAACTGTTGCTCTAAAAAGAAACTGCAGAATCTAATTTTAGATTTAAAGTAAAAGATCGGTATTAAGGCCGATCTGACTAATTAACTTCTTAGGTTCTGGACTACCAGGCGCCAGGTCGTACCATCGTAGTCATTATTTATCTGAACTTAGTACCCAAATAAGTACTTATTTGCAGTTTGAAGTTTGAGAGCTACACACTACGTATCTATTAAAAGCGTCCATAGAGTGCGCTTTCTCTAAGGGACTTCATTCACGTGAAGATATGTCAGAAACAATCACAATTCATTATCATCATCAGCCTATATACCTACCCACTGCTGGGGCACGGGCCTAACCTAAATTAGGGCGGTAAGGCCTTAGTCGACCATGATGGCCGAGTGCGGGTTGGTCGACTACACAACCTAAAAATTTCTTCGTTCTGGTTTCCTCACGATGTTTTCCTTCACAAATAATCGTACACATGAATTTCAAATTTGAAAACACAGTGGTACGGGGTTTGAACTGGCGAACTCTCGCTTGCCAAGCACGACCTTAACCACTCGGCCATTGAAGCTTTTTCTCGCAATTACACCGTCAAAAATTCTTACAAAAACTCACTTGCTTCTCAGGTGGAAACTTAGCAGAAATCGGTGCCCAAGAGACGTCGTCGGTGACAGTGGAGACGGTGCAGAAGGTGTCCAAGTCCGGTCAGAAGCAGGGTCCAGTGCTTCCCCACTTCAAGTCTGATGCTTCGAAGGTCACCTCCAAGGGCATGGGCCTGAAGAAGGCGTACCTGAACAAGCACAACCAGTTCACCGTGCACGCTGGGGATGCTGGTAAGAAACAAACGCTTTGCTACATTGTTCCTTAGGGCCGACATACGGACAGCTTCAAGCAGTCAGGACTGCTTGAATCTGCGGCTGAAGTGTTAACTACAGATTCTACATACACGGAACCGATCGAGCTGTCGTGACTGCTCCGTTAGCAGTTAGCAGCACGATGAAATCTCAAGTAGTCGCCAGGCATAAGCAGGCATAAGAATATTGACTATGACTTCAAAAGCAGTCCGTGTATGTTGATCACTGGCTAACTGCTTGAGCGGTCCGTGTAGCGGCGGGCCTTACTCACCATAATAATAAAGCATAAAATACTTGGGACATTGTTTCTAATGACACCATAGCCATTATAACTAATATTGGAACCTAGCGTGGTTGAACTTAATATCTGTGGTACATTATTATCCTTTTTTGTGCACCTTCTTTTATACATAAAGGTTCTGTTAGAGGATTTATTTTTATTAGTTATTAATTACTGGCTAACTGCTCAAGCGGTACGTGTATGGTGGTCCTTACAATAATAACACAATAAACGCATTTTAATTTACTGACCACAAATCATTGTGGGTTTTTTCAGTATGGTGGGCAAAAGTGTCTTATCATACTGACGAATCTTTCATTTTGATAAATTGGTAAGCAACAAAATCTCTAGGATTCTAACCCTCAAACCCTCTTCTTCAGGTACGAACATCCTGTACGTCGGCATCTACGGTCCCAAAGGGCCGTGTGACGAGGTCCAGCTCAAGCACAAGGGCAAGAACAACTATGAATGCTGGTACGTCGTGAGGGACAGGGGAGACTACATCGTCATCGTCAAGTGGGGCGACGAGCACATCCCCGGCTCCCCCTACAAGGTCGAGGTCTAGATGACTGCAGCAGTAGGGGAACAGTGAGTTGCTGACTGTCTGTTTCATATATTGGTAAGAAGCTGACTGTGTGCTAAGAATCTTATTAGGGGTGAGAGCTATCCGCTCCCCCGCATGTCCGGTGATGATGACAAGGCCACCAACTTCAAGCCATCATCGTAAATCAGTTAGCGAAAAAAAAGCTAAGAATCTTAGCATATCTTGGCATCGGGTGTTAATCAATTGAAAATATTCTAAACCAAACTCTTTTTCTAATTGGAATTTTTAGGCCACATTTGGATCTCACAAGTGGTCAACACTTACCTATTTTCAGGATACTCAGATTGAGTCAGCAGACAGTCAGATGCTCACTGTTCGCCTAATGGCCTAACATTGATGGCAGCGTGTGTATATTTACCTTATTTCAAAATTAAGTTTACTTTAAGTTCCTGCTATTTAAAATTTTCAATATCTTTTTTGTAAGTTCTTTAACTTTTAAATTTATAATGTATTGTGTGGCGTATATTTATTGGCATTTGAAGTGTGTGCTTAAAGAAATATTTCACATTTCAGTGAGGTATTTGGTTGCGTTGTATACTATATTAATAGTGTGAAATTTGACACATGCTAAGTTTTCCTTAAGGATTAAATGATGAGAAATATCCACTATCCTACGTAGCAATCTAAAGATCTTCGAAATTTGCTAGAGTTTAGAGAAGGGAAAGTTTGTGAAAATTGCAGTATTTTTATAATGTGTAAGAAACTATACTATTTGTGGTTCAAATAAAGCTAAACAAAATTTTATATGTTTATATACATAGAAGCTAGTCATTATTTATAAAGTATATGCTAGTTAAAACTAAGTCATACACACACGCTGCCATCCAAATATATAAAGTATGTCCTTCGATAGTAATAGTTACTCGTATCATGCGCAATATTGAATCTGTATACCTAAAGGGTGCTGGGAAGGTTCTATGAATGGTTATAATATTATATTTTGGATGAAAATGATCTCTCGTTACTAGAAACTTCAAGACTGAACCTTTCCGATATCCTTTTGCGTTTAGAGTGTGCCCCTTGACCTATATATACTCATCACCTACATCTACTGCGTCATTCAAGCATTTCGTTCTAACAGGTTCAAGATTCATTTCAGAGACACTTATATATGATTCTCGTTTGGTATTTAGGGCGACTAAATGACAATACATATGAAGTATTAACTGGAAGTATTCCCTATTTTGTAAGCGATACGGATTGCAACTTATTTCACTTCCAATCGAATGCAATTGTTCATTGTCTTCATTTTGATCTTCTACATCTTTTATGCTTAAAAGTTCTGTTAGAGGATTTATGTTTATTAGTTTTCCTATAGATTTTGGATTTAATGATAGCTCGAAGCAGATATTTAGTTTGGAAACTAAGTCTCTATTTTTTATCAACAGAAATTAGAACAGTTACATATTCGATAGCTATATTTTTTATTTTTTGTACCTTATAAGATTCAATGATCAATTTATCAAACAAAATATCTCCTTCTAGTATTGTTATTAGAAACAAGTTGCATTCTGTGATATTATCTTTATAAGTTCATATATATTTTGCTTTCTAATTTTGTATGGTTTGTGCTGTATGATCTGTTTTACCTACGTAGGTAGAATGACCCCCTATATTGTAAATACCTATTTTAAGTGTTTAATATATAATGTATTTGCGACTGTTAACTAAATAAAGGAGGAAAGTTTATTAATCTTTTATTTTATCATTCACTTCATAAGGTAACTTTGAATGTGAGTAGAAACAATGATAAGGCGTCCGACCGATTTCAGCCATGGCGGCCGATCTCAATTGAGATCAGCCAAGTGCGCAGGACATTTATATTGCACAAGTGTGCGCGCAAACACAAGTGCACTCTCTATTCCCTTACTCTCATAATTCGGTGTTACGGCAATCCGACATGATCGATGAGAGATCGGGCGCAGGACCACCGGCTTAACGTGCTTTCCGAGTTTTAGTAGAAACGATAGTGGTAGACCGTAGCACATTGCAGGAAGTGATCTTTGCCTACTCCTCTAGGAAAAAGGCGTGATTCTATGTATGTATGTGTGTATGTGGCGAATACTTAAAAACCTTTTATTTAATTTTTATAATATCTTGCCCTTTAACAGTAGATTTTGAAGTATACATTTTAAACAGTTATTATTATTTAATTTGGGGTTTCTAAAGGGGTAAAGGAAATAAAAAGACGTGTATGATTCTTGGCATAGTTGTAATTTTAATCGATTTTAAGTAACAAAAAAAATGATTTCGTTTACTTTGACCTATTAATCTAAACCGAAAGGCTAGAAAAGCGAAACTATCGTAAAACGTAATTACTTACAAAAATATGTATTTAATCATAATAAGTTTACACTTAACTAAAAAAAATCAAATTACAATATCACATTTCTACTTACAATAGAGAGATATTGGCGTATTCCTTATCCGATGAAATTTCCAAAAATTTTGGGTAAAACATTGTCATGTAATTCAAATCCAATACTTTACATTAAAAACGTGCACCATCAAATCATGTCTCTTTATAACAACAATTCGGAAGAATTAAGTATTGCCGTAGATTACCTTAACAACAAATAAACATTTGTACAAGAAACTTATGAATTAGCATTTGGCTAACATTGTGTTGCCGTGCCCAGGGATCGGCCGCCACAAATAACCACAACCTAACAATTTAAAATAAAATCAAAAACGATTTGTAAAAGCAAATCAATTCAGAAGAATAGCGTACGATTCCTCCAAAAATATTACTCTCCGCATCCCCTCCTATCACATTTCGTTAATTTATCTACTACAGACATGTACCGAACAAAATCCTCGTATACTTTGAAATTAGTCTAAAGTAATCGTTGTAAAAATCCAAAAAGAAAATATTTGGAACAATTAAGTACCTTTTTATTATAATACAATTCCAATGTTGCCAGCTACCAGAATATTCTTACGGCTAATATAATTGAGCATAAGCATTTTAGACTAAAAGTAAACAAATAAACGTTTCAATAAATTTCAAGGTTTCTCAAAAATGTATTTCTATTTACAAAATATTTACAAAATGTGCACCTTTTGACGTACCGAATGACGTAAACGAAGCGATTTGGCCACTCAATAATGTACAAATGGGATAAAATTAACCAATAGAAAATATGGTAGCCCTTCTCCGACACTACATAGTAATTAAGTATCTGTTCGTGTAAATGCAGAAAGGGAAACCACATTTTCTAATATTGAAAAAGATACTATAATTGTTTTCACGATATATACGAAATAAAGCTAAATAATAAATGAATCAATATGATCTAAGTAGGAACTGAGTGCAAAATGTGATGATTCAAGAGATCTGTGTTTAGTATAGGTACTTATACGATAAAAATGCAACGGAAGAAACTTAGACCGAACAGGTTTCGAAAATTCATCCTAGTAAGTACTGATATTTCAACTATTACAAATATTTGTTTATCAGGAACTTTTAACTTTAAACTTTCAACTGTATCTCCTATAATAATATTTGTTTGAAATAAATTATTGAATTTATCTATGGATTCAAATGCAGTCTCACTCTATACCTGCTGTGCATTAAATAAACTTAAAGAGGTTTAACATGTTGAGCATTCATAAAACATGAAAGAGATGCATCAAATCACAAATCAATCGCTGTACGAATATGTTGACAAAACTGGTTCATTATATCAGAAAATAAGTTATCTTTTAGAGATCTATGCATAGTAGTACCTACCAGAGGTTAATAAAACAATAAGATCAATGAACGAACATAATACTTAAAAATTATCTCACAATTTTTAGATGCATTTTGAAATAGGCCTTTCACAAACTTATAAATTTGGAAAATCGAATAACTACGTACTTGAAATTAAAGATTAGTTTACCAAAAGGCAGTCACGCTTGATTGTCAAAGATGGTAAGCGATTGATCGTCGAGACAAGATCACGAGGTAACAACATATTTGGTTTTCAAAATTCTCCTAAAATCGACGATCCTTCGCTTGCCACCGTCCAAATTGAACTCCTGCCTTCTCGGGAACCAATCGTTAACCAGTTAAATGCCGTTCAAACAAGTATATCGAACCACTTTGTATAACCAGTATCATCTACTCACAAAATTTCAGAGTATTCATACACGATTAAGTCTAAAACATGAATTCGTTTACTAACGATAAAACCAATTTCGTATTTCATACATTCATTAATACCACTGTCTTCGAGAGAGAGATTCTAAACATTTTAATAATATTTCGTTATTTATAGACTAATAATACCATCGTAAGTATTAAAGTAGGCATACCTAGGTAATCGGCAAGGGTTTACTGTTTGTCTTTGTGAGATAGAGCGTGGGGGAGGATGTGTTCCGCGGGCAGGAGGGCGGAGGGCTGGTGAGCGTAGTTCCTGATCTGGTGGAGCGAGATGAGCTGGTTGGGGAAGGAGTTGGGCTGCTGCTTGCCCTGCTGGAAGTGCAGCGGGTCGTAGAGGTACGGCCGCGTCGGCAGCGCGCTGTGGTGCGTCAGGCCGTTCAGGTGCGGCGCCATGGAGTTGATGGGGGTGAACGCCGAGTTGGCGGCCGACGAGACAGGCGGCTGGATGCGGTCGTCTTGCCCATCGTGCTGCGCAAACAGCGCTCGCTGCTGCTGCAACTGCTGCTCGTGGTGATCATCGCTCTCACGCTGCTGGTGGTAGCCACCGTCATCAGACATGTGAGCCGCTGAATCCGGACTCACTTTAGGCCAGTACGGGTGCTCTGCGA
Organism: Maruca vitrata; assembly: GCA_039566165.1. NCBI lineage: Eukaryota > Metazoa > Arthropoda > Insecta > Lepidoptera > Crambidae > Maruca > Maruca vitrata. Next base: position 9,282,943 of record CM076936.1, on the reverse strand, counting down.
AAGGCGCAGCCGTCGGCGCCGCCGCTGCCAAAGACCTATTCAACCCCGACAGCCCTAATGCCGAAATCGGCGGCCGCTTGTCAGCCCGCTCCGCATGCTTGTTCATGTGCTTGCTGAGGTATGTCTCCTGCGTGTAGCTCTTGCCGCAGTACTGGCAGATGTGCGTCTTCAAATGCTTGGACTCCTTGTGCTTCGGGATGTGTTCCAGCAGATCCTTCTCGTGCGTGAAGCACTTGTAGCAGGAGTTGCACTTGAACGGCTTGTCGGTTTGGTGGCAGCGGCTGTGGCTCTGGAGGTTGGAGAGCTGGGAGAAGGCTTTGGTGCAGCCGATTTGGGTGCAGCGGTAGGGTTTGTCCCCGGTGTGGGTGCGGATGTGCTGCTGGAGGTGGGACAGCTGGGTGAACTTGCGCTGGCAGATCTCGCAGCGGTACGGCTTGATGCCCAGGTGAATGCGGGAGTGTTGCGCCAGGTACGAGGAGTTGGCGAACGCCTTCGGGCACTGGGTGCAGCGGTAGGGCTTCGCCTCCCTGAGGTGGATCTGCGTGTGCAGCTGTAGGTCCGCCTTCGATCCGAACACCTGAAAACAAAAGAGAAACTTACGTAAATGACATTGTTCCACTGAAAACACTAACATTTTAATCGAAAGCATATATTTGTATCGCCAATTTTATGGGATTCTTGTTGATAAAAATGTGGACGTGTAGATTTGTAATTTAAATACCCAAGATCCATTTAGCAAGTGAAATTATATAACGATCAGTCTGTTACTGTGTCTTTTAAAATTCAATACCTAAAGATCGCAACATCAGTAGAGAGTTTGTCCGAATTGTGCATTGCATTGTCGTGTCAAACGTAAACCAGCCTATTTCAATAATGTTGTAATCGACACCATTAGCCTGAGAGTCATCATCGTGGTGGCCGAAAGTGAATTTTGCCCTTGGACGACATCCGCGGGCAGCCGGAACAAATTGCTCTGAGCAAAACAAGACGTTTTTTATTTGCTCAACAGGCGAAGACGTTAAGACGCTAATAAAGGCAGGATGCCGCAGTCACGGCTCTTTTCACGCGTCGTGAGTAGACTTCCTTAAGCATCTAAGAATTAATTCTTTACCTAGAATATTCTGATCCCCAAAAAACACAATCATTACTCACAATTTGAATAGCCTTAGTTATTCGCTCATAAATATACTTTGCGACATTCAGTCAAAACAATATGGTGATCTTCTTTAGCGCAAGAAAGGAAAGAAAGTTAACTATGTTAAGGTTATTTTGATGAGAATTCAAAGATATTCACATTTCCGTGTTTTCAAATGCCCGATTTAGATGAGACCTATCTAAACCTCATTGAAAGGCAAATGCTAAGCTATATTTAACTTTAATTTACACGTGCCAACAAAGTAGCTTTTATTATTCAGCGCCTCTACTCTCGTACTCTCAAAAGACGGTTTCCGAGCACCATTGATAGTCATTGTGATATTCCAAATTAGTTTCTAAGCAAAACCGGCTTGTCATCCCGCCGATAGATTTTATTCACCAACAATCGGCGTACGAAACACGTTCCTTCGGGCTCCATTGCTAGAACACGACTCAATCACGGAGCAACAATAGAATTTTATAATCGCAATCGAGATTAATCTAAGAACGTAACCAAATAGAGTTCAAATTACATCATCGGTGTACGTTGATGATGGTCGTATTCCGCTTGATGCTGTACATATTTTGAGAGATGACATTAACGAGGTGGCGGGTGGTAACGATTTTGAGCCTAATTGTGATGGTGTTAGAGATGGTAATGTGTGTGATGACGGCGGTTCTGGGTGTACGCTATTCGGTGCAGGAGACGGTAGCACGCCGCATGACTTGTAAGAAAATGAGACACGAACGCAATTGGTCACAGCCAGAACATAATTAAAGTTTGGGCCGCCGGCTAATGGTATGAGGTCGGAAATTCGAGGTGGTGGCTGACTTTTAATAGGACATCGTGAAGGATCGATTCAGCTAAGGAATCTGTGTTAAATTGGAGTGTGGAGCGCCTTCCGCTTGGCTAATAGAAATAGCTAAGCGTACAACACTAACTTTTTTTTTCTTTACAACGTTGTTTAAGAGATCTGAAAGGTACTGAGTTTAATTAAATCTTTGCTATTTTATTCTTTTTTTATGTTCAGCAATGGCTGTAAAAGTTGTGCAAGTAAATTGAATTATTGAAACTATTCAAAATTATTCATACTTAGATCTGACCACGAGTTTATTATAGGTACGCTGTAATTGCCTGTTAACCTGTAGTCAATGTTATTTATATTTGAATAGAACTTCAAAATGTACATCATTAGGTAGTAATATTAAGAAGAATTCATGAAAAGATTAAGAACCTATAATTAAATCTGATTAGTTTGGAAACTGGGCAAAAACTGTCAGACATCTACCTAAAAACCTCTTCAAGCTAATTAAACAATTTGCTTCAATACGCAACGATGATTTATCAAAGGTAACTGATTATATTGAATCAAAAAACACAGAGCATTTTTAAAGAACTAAAATGATCATAGACTATGAATACTTATGTGTGTAAGTTTGACATTGGCAACAAACAATAGTGTTTTGGACGACAATTTAAAATTTAAATGCACAAAGATAATTACTTTTAGAAACAATGTTAGGTCCAAAGTTATCAGTTGCTTCAAATGACTACATGATATTAGGTGTCTTAAAACAATTATTATACATAACCAATTGATTAAAAGTCCCAATAGAAGGTACCTAATCTTTAAAATTGGTACAATCTTTTGAATCAAACGGTTTTAAGTAAATAATTTCGGATTAATAAAAAAAATACTTTGTCGTTTTGATTTCAGTATTAAATGTATATTAACTCTGGTTTACTAGAATTATCGTTCGGACGATGCATTTCCCCTTGCCATAAACAACAGAGATTTAAGTGCAAGATTACAGAAAGACCGGGGATGACGGAGGGACAGGATTAATGTCATTACAGGCTGAGTTGACCCCAGCTTCCGACTGACGCTATGTCCACGTGATTTTTCACCATAATTTAAAATTTTCTTCAGGGCTGTATGCACAGGGCCAAATGAAAAAAACTCCATACATATTTTTAACCTTGTACCTACACATTTTTTTAGTAATGGAAAACAGCTGTATACAAATTAAGCTGCTTACAATCGAAACACAATAGTATTTTTGTATGAATTTTAATTTTGTTATTTTCAAAGCAAATCGGTTACAATGACAAATTGGTTGTAGGGCATAGGTCAGTATTGTTAAACACATGTAAATTTTCACTTTTTAAAATAAATTTAAATTGTTTCAATGTTAAAAATACCGATGAAATATTAGAGATACGAGTATCTAAGAATGTCAAAACTGGTTACTTTGGTTATGCGGTTTCAAATAATATTATTAGTAAACATAATAACTTTAATGTTGAGTAAAATAACCGCGAATCAGAAAAAAAAAATATAACCCTACATTAGACTAATTTAAATGTCCAATTTCTAAATGCACAACGTCCTATTCCAAAACACCCTTAATCCCATCAACAAACCACCGATTTCCATACATTTTCCACACAAAAAGCGTCGAAAACTCAAAGTGGACAAAGACTAATTTTCTTAAATGCATAACGTGGAAATTTTGTTCTAGCAAAAAGTGGGGAAGCGCAAAAACGGAAAGCCACGCCTTTTTGCGACCCTTAAATTATTATTAATAGTAGGCATACATTCTGTCTGTTTATCTAAGGATATTAAGGCTTGTCCAGGGGTAGGATTTTCTCTAATAAGACATAGTTTTTGCGGGTCGAGATTAATTTGGCGTCGGCCAGGGTTTGACGCCATTTTTTAAAACGTCGTTTTTGTTCTGTGACGGACGACTTTCGAGGTTAGGGTGGGATGTATTTAAGATTTTCGGTTGTGTTTAATTTTGGAGGGTTTAACAAGAAAATTTATGTGTAAAAATATTTTAGCCACGTCTTAGGTATTTTTAAAAATTTTAACCTTCTAAGAAGAATTACCTATTAAGAAATTACTTGTTATTTTTTCTTATAAAGTTTGTAAAATACAAATTTGACCGAGGGGTTAAATTAAATGACATGCTCCTAAACGTATCACTGTAAGATTTAAACGGATCGGTGGTGGCTATCCGTCGTCATAGCCAGCTTAGTAGATCTTCGGAATGGCATGTGAGTGACATGGAAGGTTCAGCCACTGTGCCCATGCGCACAGAGCATAGGGTTGGCTTGTTCTTAAAATTCAAAATTATATAAGAAATCAAAAAATTATGAACATTTTTGAGATTCAGTTTTGTGATTTTTTTTTTCCAATACAAAAATGTTATAACTTTTTATTACGGCCATGTCGAAATGTATCAAAAGACGTGACACTTGGCCCGGCGCGCGACAAAATCCTACGTCCAAACGAATTTCTACGCTCAAATCCGCATTGAACTCAATGCCAATATTAAATGTTTTTTTTTTACCTTAGAAGCACGATTTCAAACTTTTTCACTTGGGTGACAAAAGAATAAACGGCAAAAAATTAAACGAACCACCCAGATCGTATTTCATTGCAATAGAGTTCTATTTCTGGTTGTAACACCGTTTCGAAGGTTGTAAGTAGGTCTTGGTCATTTTACCAAAAGTCAGGAAAAACTGTTAGTTTGAACAGAAGATCGTCTAGATTGGCACCCTGTTGGCTTTTTCATACGATTACCATAAATTAAATACATTTAAAACCTTGTCGTTTGACAGTGAATATTACATAATCTATTAAAATTTTAGTCAGTTGTATTTGAATCAGTGACTTAGGCCATGGCGACTTCTGAATTGAAATTAGACTCGAATTTGGTTTACATATTTTAAAATTTGTAATACGTTTTTAAAATGACTGAAATAGTTAACAGAAAACAAGATACGAACACTTAATAAAATAAACTTATAACTATTACGTACGCTTGACACATGTAGATAAGCCAAGGTATCGTTTGCGTTTTAAATTGACGAATTCAGAGTGAAAAAAAAATTTTTTTTTTTTTACTTTCGATAATTTTAACCTCTTCAACCAGCGCGTGTCGCAAACTAGTTTATTAACACAAACATTAAACATAAAGTACAATATCTCTGTGCCGAATCGTTTAGTAACTTGACGGTTGATTTCTTGCTATTTACCGAGATTATTTGGTTTTTTCAACGGTTGCAGCAAGCGGACACGCATCGGTGCCCTGACATTGGCTCTTTATCGGCTTTTTGCCGCCAAAATCAAAGATGGAGGTCACTTGGAAATCTAGTTCTCGATATTGAAGTTTGTGTCATAAAAAAAATAATGGATATACTGATACTTCCAGATTATCCAAACTGAATAAAAACAAAAAATCTCTAGAAAATGACCAAAATTACTCTATCGAGTCCATAGACCTCATATTTAAAAAAAATGTGTTCCATTATTACGCGAAACTGGATTACATTGATATTTCTTTAAAAATTCCAAAGATGTTTGGAGTAGGCAACTAATAGGTATTTTGGTCTTAGCAATCTACGAAGTGAATAAGGAAGTTAAATGGTGTTTAAGGAAGGCATTGAACAAAATCAACTTCCGAATCGATTACAAACTAGTCATTTAGTGACGGGCTTGATTACATCTTCTGCCAATATCAATTAATACCAATTAATTAATACAAATAATTTTCATTCTTTTCCCAATTAACTGGCGGATCCATAATCGATTGTTTTTGTTAATTATTCCAAGGAATTAATTTTGATGATTAATTTTATGGTGAATTTAGACTATAGTGTTTAATGAGAGCGCAGACTGAGGAATAATATTTGGTTAAAATAATATGTATTTTGTATGTTGGTTAAATATGACACATCGTTGATAAACATGGGTAAAAGGTGTTAACGTCAGTATACTGCATGTCATTAATGCGTCAGTGACATGTGTCAAAATATTTTCTGACACTTAAGTACAGTGCAAGTTACAGTTACTTACTGATATTTAAGGTTATATAAAAATCGTATCCTTTTATAATATACAGCAGTCACTTGTGTCACACATAGATTGTGTGACGTACCAAATTATGACCTATCTTTCTATACTTAAAAATAAACTCGTGTAAATTACACTACTCTTAATTTAAGAACGGCTGAACCGATTTGATGGTAGCTTAGAACAAAAAGGTCATAGGATACTTCTGAACGGATTTCGCCATAAAAGATTTACGTACGGAAACTACTTTTATAATACAAATGTGTTAGCGATGGGAGATCGTGTGAAATTTCGTCTTTAGCCGATGCTGCGCCAGTGCAGTCTGTGCAAATATGGCGACGTAATGACATGCAGACGTATGTAGGCGATAGACTGGACACTGATTTAAAAGGTGATTTACAAGTCCGCAATAAGATGTGATTCCAATATTAAATCTACAATGCACACACACACACACACAAATGCAACCTGCGATGGAATATAGGAATCTTAAAATATACCTAATAAGCTAATCCATATTTTTATTAATGCTATAATATATAGTTTTATGAAGACTGACTGATGGAAAGCTCTAGCTCCAGCTATAACAAGTCTTAGTCATACTACGTATAATTTTTTTCCCAATATACCTTAAGAACAGTAAGTTTGTCATTGGTAATTGACTAAAAGCGCAAGAGTCAATAATTCTAGACAAATACACCTCTCCGATATCTTTTTGGTCATAGCTATATTTCCCATTTATGTAAAATCACATCTACACTTTCATTGTCTCTATGGAATATCGGATCGATGGGTCCCATCGTTAGTTCGGGTTCCAGGATCCATTAAGATTTCCGCCCGCCACCGTAAGATGCGCGGGAGCAACTCATCTGAACTATCTCAAAACGACGCAAGCGCCCATTCCAATAACAACCTTATCATCAACAGATTAAAGCTGAATTTGCAAAAGAACAATTATTTCTTAGCCGAGTTTACATTGATGAATTGTGAGGTTTATTTTTAGGCTGTTATAGCTCATTTTTCCTTGACGTATTGCTCATAAAAGCTATGTCAGAATAAATTGTTGAGTGTTAACTAATTTCGACTCTATGCCTCACACTTTAAGTCGTTTCTCGTGAATTGTGTATTGCATGCATTTCGCAGAAAAGTGAGGTTGTTTGGTATTACTCATTTTTATAGTGGTTTTAAGATAATAGTATTGATTTACCACTATATATGGTTATCTATAACATCTAAGATCATTTAGAGGCAGTGAAGACAGCTCTCTTTATAGCCAGAAGAGTTACAGAGTATGAGTCAATATATTCAAGTAACAATGTAGTAAGTTGTAACTTTTTATTGAGCTAAGATTGGGACTATAACGCCTTATCTCGAAATAAGATCAAACTTTGTGGAGTTGTTAGAAATTAATTAGATTTTGCGTATGTTTTCCTATTTGCGCGAATTTTAAAGTCACGTTTTACGTTATATTCCAATTGTAAACCCATAAACATAGGTATGTTATATGAACATAATTTCACTTGTACGAGGGGCGTTCAATGTATTCTCGGTATAGGCATGAAGGAATACGCGAATAATTCTGAATAAAATTTATTTTTCAATATAGTCCCCTGACATCTCAATGCACTTATTTGTTCGGGAAAGTTACTTTTCAATTTCCTCCAAAAAATATTTTTCTTCATGGCCTGAAAAATGCCCATATATTGCCGCCTTCAACTCTTTATCGTCGGGGAAAAAAAATACCGATGATCTTTTTCAAGATTAGGGAATTAAAAGTAATCACTAGAGACTAGATCCGGACTGTAGGGTGAATGATTAATTTCTTCACATCCGCATTCCCTCACAGCAGCCTTGGCAACACGCGCCGTGAGAACCGGTGCGTTGCCGTGAAACAGCAAGACACCTTCGGTCAATTTTCCACATCTTTTTTCTTTTATTGCCTCCTTCAAATTACGCAGGGTGTTTGCGTAGGATGCAGCAGTAATACTTTTGACCTTTTTTTGTGTACTCGATCGCCAATATTTCCTCAGAGCCCCAAAACACGGTGGCCAAGAGCTTTCCAGCGAATGGGGTGACTTTGAACTTCTTCGGTGGGTCAGTTCCCTTTTATGCCACTGCACAGACTTGTGCTTGCTCTCAAGTCTTAGTGATGAGCCCACGTTTTATCACCATTAACAATCCGACCGTAAATACTTTTCAGATTTTCATAGGAGAGCTCCAAAAAGTCATTGCAACCCTCAACTCGCACTTGCTTCTGAAGTGCTGTGAACATTCGCGGCACCCATCTTGCAATGACCTTTGATAAATTCAGACGCTCATGAAGGATAGTGTGAATGGTACCCACGGAGAGCTTAGTTCTTTCTGCTAATATTTTCATTCTTATACGGGCATCTTCGAGTACAATTTTCTCGACTAATTTGACGTTTTCTTCAGTAGTGGCACTAACCGGCCCGCCAGCACGAGTGTCATCTTCAATGCTCTCTGTACCCCGTTTGAATTCACTTGACCACTTTTAAATTGTTGATTATGACGGTGCAGAATCTTAGTAAACCGCCACCATTTCTCGCAGAATCACTTTTTGAGTCTAATTGTGTTTTTTGAGGAACTTAATCACAGCGCGATGTTCGATTTTTTGCATCATTGTCGAATCAGTCATTTTAGTTGTCTTTCCGCAATGATATCTCGAATACTAATGGTGACAATTTCATGAAATTTTGTATTTTTACCCTCAAAGAGTGTGTTTAACTAATGATATAATTTAATCACCCTCAGCATTGGTATATCACCTCGATACCGAGAATACATTGAACGCCCCTCGTATGCGTCAGACAACAATAGTCAACCTTTTGACTTACACTTGTTCGTTTGTTTTACTCGAACAAACTACCGTCAGCAATTAACTTGTAAACATTTTTACCACATGTTTGTATGGCAAAGGAAGTTTAGTGTAGAATTTATAAAACAGCTGATTGTAACGTAAAATAAAAGGTATATGAGAAGTGGTTCGACCACAGCACTTGCCACCTGTTACTAGTCTTGACATTTGGTATTGATTATTAAACGGTTTAATGTTGCATTTATAACGACTTTAATGAGTTTAATTATAGCCGACTTCAAACTGAATAATAAGCGGCGAAAAATACGTTGGTAGTACATGGAATGTCTACTAGGTGGCGTGGCATAGGTGTGAGGTCTACGTGAGAAGTTTTTTTTAGTTATAAGAAACATAGATGAGAATACTTAAAAAATACCGAAGACTGACCTTACTGACTTTACTTTCAACGGAGTGATCTATGTGTACCTACCCGATATTTATATGACCCTTACTAAAGAAATGTTTGTTATTTTTATCACCAATATTTCAGAATAGGTACTTTTCAATGTCACAGATGACGCACTTTCTAGTGTCAAATGTTATTTTTACAGAAAAAAATAATGGCTCTAGCACTGTATTGAAAGAATTTGTCAGTACAGAGTACTTTGAAACCATGTTTATCGAATTAGGAATTTGATGTTTAGATTCGTCATTAAGCGGATCAAAATTGTTTTTTTACTACTTTAATCTATACTAATATTATAAAGCTGAAGAGTTTGTTTGTTTGTTTGTTTGTTTGTTTGATTGTTTGTTTGTTTGTTTGTTTGAACGCGCTAATCTCAGGAACTACTGGTTCGATTTGAAAAAATCTTTTTGCGTTGTATAGACCATTTATCGAGGAAGGCTTTGAGCTATATAACATCACGCAGCGACCAATAGGAGCAAAGATACAATGGAAAATGTGTAAAAAACGGGGAAAACGCGAACGAAGTCGCTGGCACAGCTAGTGATTTTATATAGCTTTTAATTCAAAGCACTAGATTAGTTTAAATTAATAAATATCCATCAATATCAACATCATGTGAAAAGTCCCTTTAGTACATAAAAGTGTTACAGATTTCTGAATCATAAGTACGTAATCATAAGTACATAACAAAAACTCTTTACTAGAAAAATCATTTTATAATTATTACGAATCATTGAAGACGAACTGTCAATAAAACTGAAACCATCACCCATCTTTATCTAATCCGTTGCTACCGGGAACACAATCAAAAAGTTTATATTTACTTTTTGAACTAATTATGTATAATATTATATTTGTGGCAATGACCCGTAGACCTTTTAATCGCATTTTAAACTTCCTTGTCGTAAATGTTCGTGAGATAAAGTACCAAATAGGTGACGAAATGCAATGAGTAGGTGTTTATATAAACAATTATAAGTAATAAAATTAATTACATGGTGGCATTGGAGTCTAGTTACTTTGATAATTACTGAATTTGAGGAAACTACGGCTACAGGTATTACTGTTATTTTAAATTCTCTTAGATGTCACTTAAGTTGCAAGTAGTCTTCTGAAGTGACTGGCTCGGTGGAACAGTGGTTAGTGACCCAGGTTTAATACCTACGGTTCCAAGAGTTCGTGGGTTCGATTCCCACTCGGGACAAATATTTGTGTGACGAACATCGGTGTTTGTTCCGTGTCTGGGTGTATTATTAAATATATTTAAGTTTATTTGTGTATCCACTGTTGATTCTGATACCTGTAACACAAGTGCTTAAAGCTACTTACCACGGGATCAGATCAATGTATGTGATGTTGTGAGATATTTATATTTATTTATTTAAGTCCATTCAGTCTTAACGAGACTTCATATTCAGTAGGCTCTGTTTACTAGACCATTAAATAATTAAATAGTTAATATTTTGTAATACCTTCTTACTACACTGATACCGTAACACACGTGCTTCAGCTATTCATATCAAAATCATACTCGTATCAATGTAGAGTCTTAAAACGAAGTCTGATTTATTTAAAAGTAACTTGCAATACATCCATAGACACTTTATTTTATTCTATTTAACCACCTTTCCGTAATAAAAAAAATGATTTACAGACCTGATTTCACGGCAGTTTAATTCACAATTCGCTGACAATAGCCGTAAAATAGATCATAAAGTATACTTAAATACTTATAAAACATTAACTATGATATAAAATAAAGTACTGGTCGCATGAAACGCCAATAGAATTGCAATAAACAATAAAAAGTCTATGTTCAAACAGCACGCAGGAAGTGCCCGTCTTGCGTCCTTGTCTCTCGTATGGTGGAAGTGATGTTGTCTCCCTCTGACGTAATACCAGTTTTGGCACGGTGAAGAATGATTATCAGTGAATGCAAGTTGGTTTGCGGATGACCATAGATATTGGAATCTATTCTTTTTACTTTTTGAAATTTCTTAAATGAGGGTTTTCGCGTATGAGAAATCCACTCGATGTCAAGACGTAGACATAAGGTCTAACTGCTAAGTGATTGGTGAATATTGACATGTCTGTCAATGTCACGTCAAAAATAACCAATCATGCTGCAGTTGGACCTCACGCCTACGTATTGCCATCTAGTGAATTTCTCATTCGCAAAAACCCTCATTGTCTTGCGAGTTGAGTAGTAGCGAGTGAGTAGCAAACGCTGGTAAATTGCCTAGTTTGGCTTTTTCTATAAACTTGAGATCCAATCTGGGCATTGGACTTTGGAGGTTAAAAAATGCATCAAAATAATTACCTAATATACAAATAGAACCACTCTGAATATGTATAAACATTCGCGTTAAAATATTCTGGTATCGTAACTTTCGATCGACTCAACTGATTTGAATGGGTTTATAATTTGTAATTTCTATTTGTCATTATCAGTTCAGCAGTTTCAAAGTAATTACGCTCTATTATCGGCTATCAGTTAAACTCATATGCGTTTTCGGCAAAGATACAATGATTGTTTTAAAATGATGAGTTTTATTGTCTTTGTCTAGATCTGCCTTAGTCTATGGTCTCGTATGAATGGTGTAGGATAACGTAATACAGCAGGTGACCACAGTTTTGCCTTAAATCGGCCTGGTCGATGCCATTTGCCTGTTATTGTGTGGTCGCTTTCACTGTGCTAAACTTACTTTGTTATTGGCCGATATGAGACATTATGTGTACTAAAAATTTTATAAAAAATCATCAAACACATTTGTTATTAGTTTTCCGTCTACGATTCGTTTAGCCATGAAACATTAACATTGGGTCACTCCCAGAGGGCCACGTTCCCGGAGGGTCACGTCCCGGAGGGCCACGAATGCGAAAAAAGTGTTAACATGTACTTGTGTTGTTTTTTGTAACGTTTTTAACACGTAAGTACCGTTAGCAAAAAAGCAATTTGTAAATTTACATGTAATTATTATTGGTATTTAATATAAATGTTAGATTATAAAAAAAAAACACTATTTAACTATCTATCAAAAATCAACAAATTTGATTTTATGATTTCCGATGATGTCTACAATATTTATTTAAAATTGTTAAAACACAGCCGGGTGAGACAGGGTTGTAAAAAACAAAGACAAAAACCAGATTTAAAATAATACTTAATATTTTATAAACGTATTTGTTAATTGTTAATGTTTGAAAATACTGTCTTTTTTTTTTTACTAAAGTTGATTATTTATACATAAGTTATATACCTTGTAATATTTGAAAAAATATTATACATCATAATTTAAATTATAAAATAACTGTATAGTGAAAGTCAAATTAGTCATGTTAAATGTAAGACCTTTTTTGTTTGTTGAAACAGGTTTTTTTATGCATCCGTTTTATCCAACCCTATCTCGCCTGGCTGTATTTCTAGAATTAGAAATATATTTATGTGGTCGGAAATTTATTTGTATCTAACTGAAAAAAGTAACTTGATATAAATGGTGATTTTTTTATATTTGTGATTTATGATTAAATCCTTATCCTTACTTCCTTACTAATATTATAAATCCGAAAGTAACTCTGTCTGTCTATATGTCTGTCTGTCTGTTACACTTTCACGCATAGAGTACTGGGCCGATTTAAATGAAATTTGGTACAGATATAGTCCAGAGCCTAGGAAAGGTTATAGGCTACTTTTTAACCGACTGCGCTATAAGGAAGTAATGTTTTACCCGTTAAACGTCTCTACGCGGACGAAGTCGCGGGAGGAAAGCTAGTAAAGAATATAAATAAATACATTCATTGAGTTTTTTTGTCAACGGTACAAGTTAAACACAAAAGAAATAATAACAAAAGATAACGTCATCATTTTTTTCGCATTCGTGGCCCTCCGGGGACGTGGCCCTCCGGGAACGTGGCCCTCCGGGAGTGACCCGAAACATTACTCCTCAGAAGTCAAAGTCGGATCATAAGTATGCCCTTTATAAGTCTACAGTTTAGTAGTTGCTTTGGTATCACTATCACTACAGAGTATAAAACAAAGTCGCCATTTCTGTCCCTATATCCCTATGTGCGCTAAAATCTTTAAAACTACGCAACGGATTTTGATGCGGTTTTTTCCAATAGATAGAGTGATTCAAGAGGAAGGTTTTTATGTAAAATGTACCCGAAGCGAAGCGAGGGCGGGTCACTAGTTTATAAAATTAGCTAGGATTTACGTTATACAGTGAAATAAATGCATAACTCGGTTTCAACTAGTGCTAGTTTCTCCCATAAATAGTCGTGAGTCTCAGTAGTCTTTACGTCCCTAACATTAAATAGCCATAACATCCCGCAATCGATATTTCCAAGCGATTTCTGAATGCATTTTTAACGTCAGTGCATCGAACCACTAGAAAAAAAACGTTATGTCGGTCAGTAAGACAGCTTCCATGGGGCTTAGCTATTGTATGGCACCCCATGGAGTGAGGGGAAGGGTCATCGGGCATGGGATGACCGTTACTGATCTCGAGTCCCGTGAGATAGGGGATCAATGGTGGGGATGTTTATTGCACTGCTGCAGCTTAAGAATTTAGTTGTTTTTGTTTAGAGAGACATTGTCTTGCAATTTCATACAGAAATGTGTGAACTTTAATATATGTATTTAGAATTATATTCTTTTCACAATATTTAGGTATGGTAGAAAGTTTTTGAGGTATAACATACCATGCTGGCAATTTTGTATGCAAATAAAATGATTACGATTTAGGATACGCACCTTCAATAACTTCTATAAGAAACAAACTTTATAGTGTACTTCAGTGTACAAATGTAAAATTAACATTCGGTTTCAAAATTTCCTTGCTGTTGACATTGAATAGTATTCCTGGTTAAATCATTACATCGTAAAACTAAGCTTTATTTGTAAGGGCGTTAGTTGACCATTTTAGCAAATCTGAGGTAATTACCAGAAATGATTCGCCAGTATTTCCACATGGCTCACAAACACGCGATAATACAATAAGACCAAATCGCCGTCGGAAACCAACACTGTTCTCAGTGTTGATTATGACTTAATTTTTTGACGAATAAAGCTGTCAAGATGCAAAAATCTTCTTATAAATAAAAATGAATTGCTGTTCGTTAGTCTCACTAAAACTCGAGAACGCCCGATTTAGGTAATTTTGGTTTTAGAATGTTCGTCGTAGTCCAGGGAAGGTTTCAATGAGAAAATATAGAAAAAGAATCAGTATTGGCGGTATGAAATTCGCCGGGACCACTAGTTAGAAATAATTTTTTCATGTCTTGCAGGCAGCTACACAACTAAGAACCATTTAAAATGTCAGTTAAATAAGCAGTCCATATGTCAACAATAAATGTTAATCTCAGCAATAATTGAGCACGAAAAACTAATCAATATCATCTGAATATCTTGAAATGGATTTGCTGGTCAGCCATATTTCTAATTCAAGCGTTTAGTGACTACTTGAACCAATGTGAACATGTCGTTACTACATACATAGTATTTCAAGCTGTAAACGTAAAATATTTCTTTCAATTAAGTTTATAATGCATGAAGAATGCAAATTGAATCCATCAATGCATAGAATAGCTCCCCTAGCTAACAAACGCAAGCGAACATCAATAGAGATTTCGAATACGGAATACATCTTCCAACAATTGTGTAAATTGTGCAACGGATATCGATAGAAAAAAGGAATTTCCGTGGAATCACAGATTTTGGCATTCCCACGGGACTTTCAAAGTGGCGCTATTGGATTTTGGAATTTACTCCCTGAGTTTAAGGTTTCTTTTCGTTTGGGGTGGTTTACGGTTTGTGAACATATGGAGCGTCACCTGCTAGGTCGTGGGACAGGTCATGCATCCCTCTTAAGGCAGGATGCTCAAGTTTCAAATGCCAAATCTGCGCAAGCGCATCCTGTTTACGTAAACGTTTTTGTCTATGGCCGATGGTGTGGGGGGTGCAAGAACGGACCATAGATTTTGCTAACAATAGACCCAAGTTAGTAGTGGCAAGGAAGAATTTATTTTAAAGTGTCCATTGATGGTATAATTTCACCGTTTGACAATACTTGTAGGACACTATTGTTTACATACACGAGTAGCTTAGACTTTTTTTAATTGTATTGGAAACTTTCTCAAAAAAAGTGTAATGTACCAATTTCGTTGATCTAATTAAAATTAAAAGTGTTAAAAGTCACTTTTAAAATCTGTTCTTAATTCCTAAAAACAAAGTTTATTATTAATATGATTTAGCAAAAATGCAACAATGATAAATGCATGCCGAAATCCTAATGACGTCACATAATAAAAATTTCCGGTTTCAAAATTCCACAGACAATAATCTCTCAAGAGACTGCTAACAGCATCCAGTCACAATGCCTTATAAGACTTTTTCCCCGAAAACGGGTCTAATTGACACCCAACAGGCTTCGCTAGCAGATGGTGAGGGTTAACTGGTCATATGGTCAGTGGGACCACCCCGGTGCGATTATATGGGAGAGCGCGCAATGTTCGCACTCTTGGACGAATATAGCACCATAAGACGTATTTTGGTGGGAATAACGACATATTTTGTCTGGAATACTTGTAAAAAAAGCAGGTGGTAAAGAGACATATTTGCTAAATTAAACAAAAGCTCAGAACATTTAGTTTATATTGAATGGAGGAATGTTTAGAATAGTATTTCCTAAACATGTCAACATCCAGTCGGTATATCACAAGTTTTTCAGCGTTCTGAACACAATATCACGTACCTAAGTATTAGTTGAACAATACCGTACCACGTTGGTAGTAATAAATCGCCTGTATTAGATAAGACGTCTTGGTCGAACCGGCCCATCTAAGGCCCTTATCTATGCTAATTGCAGAAGGGTTAATAATTTATCCGGGCGGTCTCAAGGACCGCATCGCCGTGTTTTGCCAACTATTTTGAATGCAGAATTGAAGGGTTATATTTGGCAAATATTTTGTTACCTTTATAATTTTAAAAGTTGTAAGAAATTGCCATTTATTTTCAAATTACATTTAAGGCGGATTTTTTTTTTATTTTACAGAGTTTTGAAAAATGTTGGTTTTCATGTTCTAAAATATTTTTTCTTATCCACCAAACGCAACATAAGGTGTATTAAAACAATATTGGGTTAGTTCCAACTCATTAACTAAGTAAAATCTATAAATACATGCGACTACGAGAGCGTCTACGAAACTATCGTAGGTGTCGTAGCAACTACAGCGATGACATAATTAGTGTAAATGTTTATTATGTTAATTTTATTTCTTTGTGTGATTATTAATAGCACTAAAGCTCAAAAATCTTTGCTAAAGGAACTGTTTATTGTTAATCTTTAACATTAACATAAACGACTGATTGGGACTACAAGATTGTTTCTTAAAATTCAACTTAATATTCATGATTATTTCCTATTTGATATACTTCAATTAAATAATAAGTCTTTCTTTAAATATTTTTTTATTGGTAAGTACTAACACCAACTTTAAAAAAAACTCCCGCCTCTTGACGTCACAATCTCCATAATTAATGACGTCACGCGATATTCGGCAACTATTAAAATCGGACCACGCCTGAGAGATGACTGGTCGTTTCAACCACGCCGCGCGCCCGCCACTTTTGGGCTCAAATTAATCGTCGAGGGCCGAACTATCCACAACTATTTTAGATATATTTTGGATATTAATTACTAGGGTCAGATGAGTGGGTTGAGTGTGCTTGATTTTTGGGTATGAGTCGGGTAATATCGTTAAAATGGGCTCGCTAACTACATTTTGCCGCGATGAATGTGGCTTTGACAGGAATTAATCTTTGCATGTATATTTATTGGGAACAATGCCATTTTGTAAGTTACTTCGCAATAATCCATTGAATTATTTAATAAGGCTAATTTAAAGTCCTGCCTTTTGCAGAAAGTTGGTAGAACGATTTTGAAGTAATTATATTAATATCCATAATTTCAAAATCAAGTATATGTACAAAAAAATCAGCTTTCGAACATAAATCTATCACCTTAATTATAACTATGTCACATGATATGATGCCAATTACACATAGCTATTAGCTATTAAATGTGACATTTGTACTAATATACAAAAAACGACAAAGAAAAAAATAATAAACAATATTTTAATCGGTCGCTATGACACACGACACTTTTAGTACCACAAACGGTGGCACGGTCGCTTGACGGTTGGCTTTATAGCTCTATTAGTTGTTTATGGTAATAACTTATGGTCTGAGCACTCGTAGCGTGATTCGGTGGCACGGGTGACATTAGTTTTATCACGTTTTAATAACGGAGTCAATCGTTTGTCAAATTGGTGATAAAACTTAATTTCAAATTTATTTAAACTGCCCTTTAAGAATACTGAATTATAAAAGAAATGATTATTTTGCTTTGGTATCTTAGTATGAAATCGGTTCAGTGGTTTATTCGTTATAAACCACTGAACCGATTTTGATGGAATTTTGTACTGAGATAGATTAAGTCCCCTGGGAGCTTTTATTTTTTGCATATTTTTGGAATCCAGCTTATTCCGAGAAGGTATTAAAAAGGAAATCAAGAAAATTATTGTGTTGAGTAAAAAGGAGTTTTGAATACTGCTTAAGAATGAACACCGGATCCGTATTCTCAGACTGTCCTAGGAATGCATAATGTTAGACCATAAAATACTACGCGAATGATGCTAGTTGATATCAAGAAGCAACATTTAAAAGCCACAATTTTCAAAGTCATACCATCTGTGCAATGGTTTGTATAATGCTCTTGTAAAAAAAATGAGGCCGAATGTTATTTGGCAAATGAACGAGCCGACACAAAGAAATGGACATTACATAATTCAATGTCTGGGTCACACATTGACGTAAGAATGTTGTAGATGCGGTACGCGAGTTTTTTTTTAGTCAACTTGTTTACACTCGAAAGGTTTTCGATTTTTTGCAGTATGAATGCATTTTTAGCACAATTTTTAACATGTGATGATAACATTATGACACTATTAATATTTAGAATAAAAACACGACTTTGATTCTTCTGCCATTTGGTTCGATATGCGAAATCATTGTTTCGTTTAAGGATAATAAGAAAACTATTTAAGAGTTTATTTACAGTTAATTTTACGATGTATCTACTTAATGTACTAAATTTAAAGTGTTTTCAGATAAATAAGTGAATACAATATGTGTATTTTGACGTCAAAAATTCACGCGCCCAAAACAGAATAATACTGTAACTACATTATTTCCTCAAAACACTATTTAAATTACAAATTATGAATGAACAATTTTGTTTTGTTTGAACAGACGTCAGCGAGACATTTCTTATAACTTTTTTTTGACAAGGAAATTTACACTTCCCATGACCCATTTTCTTCTTTACCAATCTCATTCATATTTTGTACTTCTTCAAATCTAGAAAAACTTTAGTGTTATGTAAAAAGTAAATATTATGTAAAGTCAACGATTTGACTTTATTTATAAAAAAATTAAAGAATTAATAAACTCCTTGCCCCCCAATTGAGATTTAACTACGAAGTTAAAATTTAACTAACATCACCGAATCCGCACCCAAAACCAGAACCAAACAGATGTTGAATTGTTAAATTATTATCGTAAATTGTAGTGAGCAAGAGATCCGCTCTGCCTAATATCTTGGCATTGAACGTTCCCAAGGTCGGCTAAATGCGACGAGTGACGTCACGCGTGCGTCCGCGCTGTGGGTGTGTTCGGGTTCGGTTCTCAGCCGGCACTGGGGCTCTGCCAATAGACGAGGTGGAGATTTTTGTTGTAAAGTTGGGTAATATTTTTTAGTAGTTCGAAAAAAAATGGTAGTGCAAGGGCTTAACTAGAGAAATTTATTAATGTTGTTTTTTTTCCCTATTTTTCTAATTAGAAAAAAAAAGCTGATTCTAGAACACAAAAAAATTGCCTATGTACAAAGTTCTATTATTTTTTGGGAAACCTAATCTATTAAAATCCTTTTATTTGGATTAAATATTGAGGTGTGGATTGTTTATAATCTTTTTTTTCCCCTAACTGACATACGGTAGCTTGGAGAACTCGTGTCATCATCACCGGACTTGCGGGGGAGCGGATGGCTCTCACCCCTAAAGCTTTACTATCAATCATCAGATCATGTACGTCCCCAACGTTCCACCGAAGTTGTCCAGCCTCCCGTAGACTAGGACCACCAGCCAAATGTCCTGTCAGGCATCCAGGCAATAACACTGGCCAAGTGCGGGTAAGACGACTTCAAAAACCTTAGGATGTCTTCACATACGTAGCTCGTAATTTACAAAGCACAAAATCACACATAACCCAAACAAAAAAGTATTGATGTATGTTCTTAGTTGAAAAATTCTTGAAGTACCAGCAATGATTTGCGAATATTATCCTGTCTTAACT
Organism: Maruca vitrata; assembly: GCA_039566165.1. Taxonomy (NCBI): domain Eukaryota; kingdom Metazoa; phylum Arthropoda; class Insecta; order Lepidoptera; family Crambidae; genus Maruca; species Maruca vitrata. Next base: position 9,263,255 of record CM076936.1, on the reverse strand, counting down.
ATATTGATTACAATATGCTACTATCGGTAGTTGGTATGACTTACGGCCGAACAATGTCGGGTCTCGACCACATAGCTCGGTAACACTATATGTCTCTGACATTTCGGGTGGTGGATTCCTTTCCAGCTGATTTATATCTGAACCGGTTTTCGAATAGATGGTATCATTGAAGATAATAAACAATAGTTTCGTTTATTATGAGATACAACGTTTGGTACTTGACTTTGTCCGCGGTGATGATTTGATTTTTTTAAGTGTGAATAATGATACTTAGTAGTATTATATAGATAATTACATTTTAATTTGATTTAACGGTTTTTAATAAGTGATCTATTTTATTACAAATAGACACAAGTTATATTTTAAAGTTTAAATGGATATAATATTATACCTACTATTTTCGCATATTTTTACAATTTATACATTTCTCATAATCAATATTGACGTAAAAATACGTTTAGAATCTTTTTTATAATTTTATTTTATGACACTGCAACAGGGAATAAAAATATATCGATCTTATCTACAAACGGGCAGGTGGTCAAAACAGCTTCGTAATTGCGTAAAATATATATCTAAAAATAATACATTAGAATACATAATTTTAAAATGTATAAACGTACTAGCGTCTATACTTACTTACACGCAATATTTCAAGTACACAAAAATTACCTGACTAATAATTTGACGTTCGCTTTTATTCCAATGCCATAAGGGTCATATCAGACATTCGGGCCTGTGAAAACGCGTACTGCAATAATGAATTTTAAATCAATAAAGTTAGAGTTGTTTTTCTATTACTCGTGCACAAATAAGTTTGGCTTAAAAGGAAGTAATGCTATCAGACATGTGGTTATTATAAGTGACTTAACGACTAACTCAAGAACATGTTCGGTGTAGAGTGACCACGTGAAATGATTTTTAAGGATATTGACATTAGAGAAAAAAAAGTTTAGGTGTCAGGTGCTTGATGTAAGTTTAAGATGACGTTTTTCACTAGAAAAAGAATGTAATCATTCAAACAGATCTTAATATTATACGTACATATATATTGTCGTTATGGTAACTTAGGATTTTTCAAATCGCATTAGTATTGAGTTGTTGAGCTTTTTTAGCTTTTTTATTCACCTTCAGATTTAATAGTAGTAGAAGTAGGCTGTTTTACTAAACAGTAACTCTGTTTAGTAAAACAGCCAACTACTACTTTGTTTGTATGAAAAATCTTGATACTTGACAAGTTTAGTTTTAAACATAATTTGAAAACGAATAAAAAAATCAACATTCGATATTCGTACCCTCACGAATTTCATTCACTCACTTTGTAAGACGTTACTTTGGTCATGTCTAAGGCCTTATCGCCCCAGTTTAGGGTAGGCCCGTACCCCAGCAGTGGGGACGTATATGGACTGATGATGATGACTTTGGTCGTATTAAAAATATTACACAGTACATAAGTTAGAGGTGTTCTGTCCTAATTCCAAGTACAAATCGAGGGTAACCCAACCAAAGAATGCCACAGCCTCCGGGCGGGACGCCAAATTATATCACGGCGATAGACAAATCGCGTGACGTGCCGACGATTAGGGCAATTTGGGCGAGGTGCATGGACTTCACTTATTATTTCATATTTAGGCAGTTTGTTTATGGGAGTACTTCGGAGCGAGGACGCAGCCAAGACGTTTGATAGTTGACGCCATTGTTCTCGGAATTGTTTTGTGTTGTGGTTTAATAATAATCATTTAAGTACATGGCTGAGTTTTATCAATCCTTCACTTTTTTTTGAGAACAGAGAGAGATGCTCAAGTCAACATAGTATTGATAAGACTCCAGCGGATTTATCCTGACAACACCATTGAGTCGAAAGTACATTAAAGTCAAGATGTTAATTAAGCCTTTGTTGTATAAATTAAAAGGATTTGTAGATATTATGGTTCCCCTCATATTTAGCGGACACAAAGTTACAAAGCTAATAATAAAAAGCTTCTTAGATACCTTACACAGCTTATACAAAATAGCTTCAAACATGAAGAGTTGGCTCGCTCTTCCGTCTAAAACGTAGCTGATTAGTGAGCGAGACAACACTATTTCCTGTTATTTCGTTTATTATTGTGTTTGACACTGGATATTTATGCGCTTGGGCGCTTCTAACAATTTAATTCTGTTGTCACTAAGTAACACTTGTATTCACGGCCTTAAACTGTGGAAAATTGTAACAAAATAAAAAAAAATACTTCCTTAATCACAGCGATGCAAATAAATTACCAAAATTTACCTCCTGATGAACAATATGAACATTGATGGATAGCCGTAATCAGTTTTTTATTCAATTTATTTCCTTAAATTATCTTCATTGTGGATTATAATGGAGTTTGATTCTTAAAATTATTTATAGATAATATTTATTATAATTTCTTAAAAACTATAACTTATAATAAACCTTAAATTTAATATAAACAGTTTTAATAAGAAATAAGCTTTGTAGGTAAAGTTTAAATTAAATTACCCTCTGACGATGCCAATCATTGCATTCAAATTACAGCATACACCTAAGTGTGTGCCTAAATTAACGTTGTTTGCTACAAAAATATTTTAAAAACATCTTAATTAAGGCCTAATTACTGCTTTATCTATTAATAGCGTCGGGAACTAAACAAAAACCATTTATTTTGTTCACATCTGTACGAAGTCATTGATGACGCAATACCTAACTCAACCGTAATGGTTGGTGTCAATCAAAATTACACACCGACAAATTTGTTAGTTCGTGCGCCGAAAAAAAACGGCTGCTCATTATCAACTTTGTTGCTTTACAATAAAGATTTTGTGTGTAAACGCTATTTGTGGTTTAGGAAAATATTAATTTTGTCTGTGGCCATTCTGAGAACTGCTACGGATCAAGACCTGCCGAGTTGCCTACAAATTATTTTAACTGACAAGTTCGAATTTCAAATTTGAAGTTTTTATTTTTTTAAAGTTACACCGGTACGTGAAAATGTTCGGTATAAAAAGGAATATGATTATTTTTACCTACAAAATTGTTGTATCCATCTTTAAAAACGGAAAAAATATCTATTTATTAAGCTAAATCAAGCCTCGTTTAATATGGCAACGATTTATTTACACATATTACATCACTGGCCGCATCAGAAAGGTCAAACGTTATTATGATTAATCGTCATTACTTTTATTCCATCCGTGTGGATGCAAAATAATTAATTACCTTTAGAATAATATTTATTTCATTCGAACTGCCTATCGAAATCGAATGGAATCGAGTCATAAGTTAGCCCAAGAAGGAACCTGATGTCTCAGGCAAAATCCTTTAGAAACGCTTGACATATCAAACAAAAACTATGTGATAAAGGTATGCACTTTAAGTAAGTACAGAACTGAGTCATTACTTATACATACATATAATAGGAAAAAGTACTGAACATTAGGGGTGAGAGCCATCCTCTCCCCCGCAAGTCCGGTGATGATGACAAGGCTACTCTAAGCCATCATCGTAAGTCAGTTAGGATAAAAAAAGGAACTGAACAATTTATACTGATATTATAAAGCTGAAGAGTTTGTATCTTTGAACGCGCTAATCTCTAGAACTACTATTTCGATTTGAAAATGTTGAGTTGGATAGACCATTCAACGAGGAAGGCTTTAGGCTTTATAACATCTCGCTGCGACCAATAGATGAAGAAATCTAAGAAACAATGGAATTATATGTCTAGTAGCCGTGTTCGGCTCCTATATGTCTGCTGGCAAACGTCAAGTTATAGAAAAAACTTCAGCCTTTCAAAACACGTGCTTACTATCCTACTGCGTTCAATTAATAACAAGAGTGATTAAACTCTAATTACGTGTCAAATTAATTACATGTAAGTAATGTCACATCGAAATTGTACAAAAAAAACACAGTTCAATGAACTTAAAAAAAAAGTAGATTAAATTGATTAAGTATTAAAAAAACTTCTTTGACACATGTCTGGATCACCCTGTATATTGACATTGACCGTTGCTAGGCCAGTCAGTATACGTTGAACTTAATTTGTTAGTATTCTGTAGGCATTTGGGGCTCTTTTGAAATTGGTCATGTAAGCTTTCCGTTGGTTTACAGGAGAACAAGCCTTGTGTAGTTAAAATAAGAGGGAAAATGGTGTGATAAGTATTATCAAAACGTAAAATTTTCGCGAGATTGTATTGTGCTAGGATAACTTTTGTTGACTCCGTGTTACGTAGGTCACTTAACCCTACAAGGCTCAATTTTTTTTTTCGCGGCGAAAAAAATATATATGATTTAGTTAGTGATTAGAAGTCAGGGAAAAATAATAATAAAAATAAAACAACAATAGTTTTCATATAAATCCAGTTTTTATTGCAGTTCCATATATGGTACACTGAGCCTTCACTATACTTTTTGGTAATAAACTAGAATAATTGAATTGTTTTATAAACACTTTCCTGTTTGATTTTTTTTTAAATAAGTGACTTATAGTGAGCAATTACATAACAAATAATATGTTTTCTATTAAAAATACCTATTGCTGAAATTTCCAAAAATAGTTTAGTTCTTTATTCAAGCAAAGTTCTAATCGAAATTTTCCACAAGATATGAAGGTTTTTCCTTTGCAACTAGGATATTTGTATCATTGTCTTTTTCATCCTAAATAGGAAAATGTTAAACTCCATCTTATCTGACATCACGAGGAGGCAGTTTTGCTGTATTAGGATTTTACCTTCTTTTTTCAATTTCATCAGATAAACATGGACTACCTCTCTTTTTGTAAATGGATGGCCCAGACATGCACAAACTTTTTACATATAAAATCACGCCTTTTTCCCAGAGAAGAAGGCAAAGATCATTTCCTGCCATGTGGTACGATCCTGGCACACCACTTTCGCTTCATCCATATCCATCAACCTCTTCATGAATGCTCGAATACGGGTACTTTTGATTATAATAATATATAGGTATTATATATTATAATGATTAACTTTTTCCTACTTCAAATTTGAAGTCTTTCAGTTGCAGTGGCGTTAGCGTATGCTGCTGCTCCCCAACTCTTCTGTACAATAACCAGCTATTGATAAGAGTAACATCTAGAAGATGGTAAAATAAACTCAGAAACCATTTTCTGCTCAATGGAATTAGAATTTCTGGAAAATGAGGGGATTGAAACGTTGTTTTTTTTCATTTTGGTGACAGGCACAGTGTCAGGGATTCTAGTTATACGAGAAAATAGCGTTACTCATACTCAATGATCGTCTACGTGCCCGAGATCGTCTTATAGTACCTGTAGTTGTCTCTAAACTCCCTCCTGATGTACTCGCCTGATAGGCTGAGGGTCTATTGGTTCTGGCTGACGATTGACAATATCCATGACAACCTCGTTGGCAGGAGATGAACACTGATGCCTTAGCGGCGATAATGAAGTTTTCAAGTCACTGAGTGATCCAGATAAAAAATGTTAGAAAGACTGAATTTTCTCAATGTCTTCATCACACTCAGCATCAGAAAAATGCTTTATCTTCACTCCAAGAAGAATTATTCAATAAATCTTCAATATCTTCATTACCCAATATTCTTTACGCCATAATCTGCAATAAAATCTAAGTATTCAGAAGACAAGTTTCCATAAGTATGTAGTTTTTAAACAAGCGTCAAAGCTCAATGTACCGCAAGTGGAACAAAGATAAAATTGTGATTTACTAATAGGTAAACCTCAGTAATATAATAAAACAACTTACCTTTGCAAAATATACAATTTTTACAGTTGAAAAGATTTTTTTCGAACACACAACTATTCAATAAGTAATTTTTATAGATTTTTGAATTCACACAAACGGCTAACGTTACACTTTTATTCAAATTTCATACGAAAACCACAATAACAAAAAAAGTCACGACATCTAATCATAATTGGCTGTATTACTACGATGCTGCATATCTAAAGTTTCTTTTAAGATGTCAAAAGTGGGCGGTATTCATATTTTGTAGCTGTAGGAACGATAAAAAATAGATGTTCCACATATGGCACTGGGTGCCTTGTAGGGTTAAAGCAGTTTGGATATATATATATTTTTTATTTTTATAGAAATAGGTACACATTTTTTTTTTAACATGATACCAACAGAAGCTCGCCTCAATCAAAAACCAGCCAATATCAACCAATAGAAACAGCTCACAATTAGAACAGGCCAACCACATAACCCTCTTTTACGTAACCGGCTAACCGCGCACATCAGTCATGTGCGTTTGACATTGACAATGGTTTGAATTCGGAATGCGGCCTTGGCCGTGCTCCTTGGCGAATCAACGCAGGGCTGCCGCGAGAGTAAGCATTAAAAAAAAAGTTTCACGTGTTCAGCTTTTTGAACACAAAAACACCATCTACACTCACATAACTTATTGGAATTTGATAGTTTACGTACATTTCGTAAATTGAATTTAAAAAGTAATTTTTTCCTAAATATCTTTTTTTATTTATTTATAGAATCCCCAACGTAGGATACAGCTACGAAAGTTACATACAATCTTATGACGATGACTTATTACTGATGATTTCTGGTCAGAATGACAGATGTTGAAGAGACTCGACGAGGATAAAACACAGCAAAGTCCGGCCAAACTGCTTCATTTACATGACTCTTATCATTCTTATGCTTGTAATAATGATAAACTATGTGGTAAAGGTGTCGATGTATGATCTCGACAAGTCGTTGAGACAACCCTGCCTGTTCGGGAATCGAGAACGAATTTTTCCAGAATCCATAGATTATACTGAGCAAAATAGATCGGTCGATTGGCTGTGGTAGTTTCGTCTGGAGTTGAGCAATTACACTGGAAACAACGATCGGGCCGAACGCTAATTTAGATGTGAGCAAAATTATCTATGACACAATTCAAACATTTCGATTCGTGTCTGAAATTTCCAGTCTCTGTTAAGAAATTATGACGGATCTCGATATTCGATATTTCGAACTGTATTGATTATTATATAATTTTGTTTAATGCAGAAGTAAATGTATCTGATATTTGATATCGAGACTTTAAATCTTAGTTCAGATAATGTTTGAAAATAGGAATTGGTAAAAAACCAACCTTCAAGTTATCGATTTATAACACAAATACACACTGTCACACATTTTCTAGTTATAAAAAACATGCCATTGAAGAAAAATAAAAAAATAAAAAGACGATCGAGTGCAAAGTCCTTGAAGATAATTGACAGCTGTTAGAGTATTGGATAAAAAACCTCGCTGTGTATTTAAATAAATACATAGTAAATGAAAAATGGTTGAAAAGTCAAAACGACACGAGTGCAAAGATCGTACCATTGAAGAGTCAAAAATGTTAAATTGACGAAAATGGATTTGGTTGTTTTTTTGAAGTTTGAGCTATGTAAAAATATTTACAGCGTTCCCGCTTCTGAGGTCATTTGTGCTTACAGTGCAGAAAAAATATTGTCCACAAGTGGGAGTGAATTTAAATCGACGGATATTTTCGCAGCAAACTTCAGAGATTCATTCAAATGTGTGCTAATTTCACTCAAATCAATTTCGAAGGTTGAGCTTGACGGATTGAAAGTCAAATTTGGTGAAAAATCGTAATCCGAATCAGTGCGAGTATAAATATATTTGGGTAAATTCATAAGCGTTCCTGGAGCATTGGAAGATTTTTGCAATCATGAATAAAATTTGTAACTATTTATGTTAGGTTATATTTATGTTGAACAAAGGAAAGTAACATAGTAAATAAGCTTCTTAATATCATTGGAGATCTCATGGTCTCTTGTATGATGATTTTATTAAATGTGTGAATTTATTTCAGCCATAGTAAATAGGCCATATTTTGACAACCAAATCCTGTCTGTACATTTAACACGTTACACGTACTAATATATAAAAAGAAACTGGCGGCAAACTTATCACTGATGTATGAAGCGAAGCAGTTTCTTCTAAGGAAATAAAGAGTTTCTACTTCCCAAATGGGACTTTTCAAAGTTTACACAGCACTCGAGGGGCTCTTATCAACGACCTTGTACCCGTTGGGAATCCTACCGGGTCACAAGTGCTTATCAGCTACAACGAAGCTATCAATATAAGCAAATGCAATGTCGATTTCTTAGATATTAGTTTTTAGTTACTAAGCCGACTCTTTTCAAAGTTAAGTGAGAATAAATTGATGAACTTGTCTTCTTATTTTTTATTTAAAAAAAAAAGGAAAAATGTTTTTTTATTATATTAAAGTAGTTTTTGTACGTGTAGTATGACATAGCTTACATTTGATGTAAATTTAAATTCGTGTTGAAGCATGTTTACAATGCTTAATAATGATAATAAAACATTTGAGGGCGGAGGTAAATTGAATAAAAATAATTTTGAAGATTGAAGGCCCTCTAATTACGATACTATGAATCCCAGAACATCCGCATTGAAATCTTAAAAGCATCATTCAAGTAAACACCCAAATTAAAGCAAAGATTCATATCGTCCCGGAAAACACAGTCGAATACCAAATTCATTAACTCCATACTCGGCTCGTTATCTATGTAATTGCAATGAAAAAACTCAACTAACAGACAATAGGTATCTGTTGGAACAACCTCTGCCCGACCTGGCTGTGACCTTCGCTTGAGCATTCTTGATCGGGACTTGTAATCATCATCAGGTATTTGTGGTTGAGTTAAGAATGAACATTTTGCCGATGCTAATGGAAAGAAATTGACTGACTTGGTGGAACAGTGGTTAGTGACCCTGGCTGGCGGTTCCGAGAGTCGTGGGTTCGATTCCCACTCGGGACAAATATTTGTGTGATGAACATCGGTGTTTGTTCCGTGTCTGGGTGTGATTATGTATTTATGAATATATATGTATGTATATCAGTCTCTGACGCCCATAGTACAAGCTCTGCTTAGTTTGGGGTCAGATGACCGTGTGTGGAAATGTCCCAGATATTTATTTATTATTATTTTAAAAACACCAGCACATAGGTAACGCATAGTTGGGATTGACAAAAGGTAGTCAACGGATGGTTAGAAGAAATTCCATGTTTATTTTGATGACATTATTATTTTTGTGCGTTTTTCTTGTAAACTCACATCAACAACTATTCAGTGACGATTTTCTTATTGTCTTGTTGTTTCTTATAAGTATAAGCGTGATCTTTCAAATTGGAAAACTGTTTAACTACAGAATTTGTAGACTCATATTCGCATTGGACATCGTTTGTTTGTCATTAAAATTCTAATATTTGGATGTGAGTTAAGGTGAATGTAAATTTAAGGCTAAATTGATATAAAAAGTATGTACTTAAATTGTAAATTTTCAACAGAACAATCGATTGTTTAAATATACCTACTGTAAGGTATTGAGGTAGGTACAATATAATACAGTAGGTAATAGTAGTATTAAAATTTGTAAGCATTAGCAACATTGCAGTTGATTGTAATGCAATGTACGCAAATAAAATTAAAGACTCCTTGATTTTACCAAATACTATTTTAAAAACTTATTAGAAAATAGGCAGGAGAACAACATTTCCCCCAAATATGGACGTAAAAAAATCTACTTCTATAAAATGAATAAATGATTTGTAGATGTACAATGATAAGTAATTAATGTTAACGCAAATTGATCAAGCACCGGTAATAAATCGTAAAAGGAAACGTGTAAAACAAATCGCTCTAGCATCAAGGAAACGATAAACTTACAGTTGCTACCAGAATTTGTGCATATGTAGTGCCTTATGACCGTACAATAAGGTCGGCAATTGCACTTTTTTTACCCTCACGTAGTCTGTACAAAGTTCGATGGTTATTAGGTACTTGTGAACCAGCTTCTATATTTGGTGTAGCACTTGAACTTGACGAAGTTATCAATTTAACAAGTGTTTACAACTTTACATTCGTCATCAGATATTTAACTGAAGTCAATAAGAGTACTTAAGAAACTAATTGAGGAATCGAGTTTTAAGAAGCAGTTATTGGGTTATGTCGAACGAAATTGGAAGATAAAAATCTTATTGGCATTGTTAAGATTTAAAGTCAATTTAACCATTAACAAAATCAATTAGAACGCATATAAACGTCAAATTAACATCGAAGGCAGCTTATATCGAGAAGCGGCGTGCTAAAATCGTTGAGTTCGAAGACGCATAATAATTTAAGCATCATCTAAAGATTAATAGCTTCGTACGCGGAACAAATGCTAGCATCGTGATGCTGCGAGCCGACGAACAATGCACCTCGTCGCCGAATATTAGCGTCTTAATGACGTCAAAACTGAACACTTCCGAAGTGCTCAAGGCTAAGCCGTAATGATTAATTTACTTTAATTACAGAAAATGATCTAACCTTCTCTTCCTGGATGCTCTGCCCTCCGTTTTCTGACAGCGGTGTCGAAGGAGCACTGTAGCCCTTAGGTCCATCGTCGTGTGGCGTGATTTGTCTCTGGACGTCATTCTCCTGGTCACTGCTAAGTCTGATGTCATGCAGACCACTCTTGAATTCAGATAATCTTAAAACGGACGGCTTTATCTCTGGAATCTCGTCTGGGTGCTCGTATCTTCTCAGATCTGTTATGTTCGCAGTCAGGTGTCTGTGAGGATCGATAGGCGGAGGCACGCCTATAGACCTTAAGTGCTCTATACTTCTGTGTATGTGGTAATTGTCTACGGGTATTTCCGCCATCAATGGCGAGTTGTGGTAATCGAGACCACCTCCATCCGGTCTGTAATCGATTGTCCTGCCTTCCATCATCTTGAATGTATTAAAATTTCTATCTAAATATAATAAAGTCGTAATGTTTATTTGGCACTATCTTATATAAAAATATACAGCGTATTTATTTCGACCCGCTTGTTATCCTTTGTTTTGTCATGGAATTATTCGAGATCCTCCGTTTTGATTGGGCTGAAAAATAATGGCGTCAATGAGAACCGACTCTTCGAGGTGGCCATCCAAAAATGTTGTCTTCTTTCTAAAGATATCACTATAAAGCTTGTTTTATTAGAAAGATAATGCATCTTCAACTGATTTTAAAGTTTTATCTACCTATCTGAGAATAAGTAGCCGTTTGTCTATTTAAAACTAGATTTGTCGAGTAAAAAAGGTTGTGTTTTTTTTCTAGACTCGAGCAGGTGACGAGAGCAGCCGCGTAGGTTGTGTGTCAACGATCTAGAGGCTAGCCCACATGCCGTATCGAATAAGGCTCCGATAATCACATAGCTAGTACATCCACGCTTACAATGTACTTGCTAATGATCACTCTTTTTGTCGCCAACGACGCTAAGAAAAAAACTACGAAAAAAGATTGCGTTCAGATTGTAAAAGAAGTTTGACGACAAAATTTCAATTTGAGCAAACTTTTGCACGGATTGCTTGTAAATGGAACTGGTATTTTGATTTTTTTTTATTTCAAACACTTTAGTGCTCGTGTGTACCCGAGGCAATACGCTGTCAAAGATATAATTGCGCGTATAGAAAAGATAACCATATTCGTTTGCGGTTGGCGGCTGCTTCTGATATAGCATTATGGACCTTATACCTTTAACTTAAGGGTTAAGGTAACTTGTTCCAGAGTTTACCAATAGCAATGCCGGATGTAATTTGGTGATGTATACGCAGGGCCGAGCTCGATCGACTTTAAGATTTGTAATCACACTAGTTTAGATCTGGGAAGTGGTTTATATGGAGTAATTATCTTTTTGTTCACTATTGAACTTGCGATATTTAAGTTCAACACTTTAGATCTATTTATTAATCTACGGCCATGAGATATTATTTTATCTGTGTAAAGTCAGTTGAACATTAATTTGGTCAACAAAATTAAATAAGTTCCACATATTTGTAGTAAAAATATTCAACATTATAGGTAAATCCGTACACTTGCAATCAAAAGCATTTTTCGAAGTTATCATTTGCCGTAATTTTTTAACTAAAAAAAACTCTTATTATGTCTTTGCTTATAATATATTTTTTAGATGGGTTTATAATATTATTTCGTGCTTATTTTCAAAAACAGATTAGTGAATATTAATCTCGTGACACGTCGGAATGTGTAACAACTTTTTTTCTGACATATTAACGAGTGCCAGTTTTCTGTCAGCAAAAAACGTCACTTGTCATTTTTTATCCCCATCAGTTTAAAATGTGCGTTTACTGAATAGTTATTGGAGATTTCGTAGTTACTGAACCGTGCATTACAAGGTTGCTTGACAAGAAGTTTTCTGATATTGGATAAGAGCGTTTCTAATAACTTAAGTTGTGTAAAAAATTAGTACAAAAAATTACGTTTAGAGGCCGATCTTGGATGCTAAGTTATCATGTTGATCGTTTTATAATAAGTGGAATATCAGTTTTTATCAATTATTATTGCCCGCGCTTTTGTTAATGAAACTTTCAAAAAGTATCAACATAGAAGATGCATTATCTGTCTCTTAAAATAACATTTAGACTTGGATTATGTAATGACATTAGATACATTTTTAAGTTCTAAAAAAACAATTTAGACTAAAATCATGTAAATATTAGTTACATAAACAACATTTAGGAATGCATGTATTGTTGAAATAACAAATTCATAGTCTAGTGGCAGGACACCTGTTGCATAGTGTAAAACTTCAAAACACTTCCGAATGTAACAGACTATAAATCAGCGAAATTAAAAACGCCGCGGGACTATGCCGAAAATATTTCCGTATTTATAGTCCGCACGAGATTCAAGGTCGGGCATGACAGACGGCCCGGCTCGCAATTACAACATCCAGAGGGTTGTTACGTAAAAACCCTCCTCACTGAGACCCCTCCACCCACCACCCACCTAGAAACAGGAGTCCAACCACCAGATTTTGTAAAAAAAAAAAATAATAAAAAAAATACCTGTCACTATCCAAAAATCTTCACAATCACCAACTATATCACCATAAAAAATCACAGTTTGTTCCTATCTAATAGTCACTAAAAATATATCACATTATAAAGGTAACACTACTGTCACAACACGTCCCAAAGGCAACAGTCCAAGGCTGGATCGCCAAAATTACTCAAAAAATCCACGTGCTCCCCCGTAAACATTTAAATGAAAAAAAATCCGGGCGAAAAAATATACGTGTTCTTGACCCTGCGGTAAAATTATGAATGCCGACCGTCGTTACTAGGATCAAAATTACCAGATTTTTTGTGTTCAATATTTTAGTGTGCTATATAATTCGATATAGTTGTGGGTATTCCACACGTGAGCGCGCCGTCTCTGTCGCACTAGGCGGATCGCAGCGTGCAGTAGCAAGGACTTTCAAGACATGTGTTCGCACAAAAAGCCGGCGAAGACAGCGTCCCTGCGAGCCACACCGGCCGCTCGCGTCTACAAAAATGCAATACAAAACACCGCTCGCCCGCCTTAAGACCGACGCGGCAAAAACGAGACTGAAATTCAGATCTATAGTAGAAAAAGTGAACTACACGGCGCGAGGGGTACACTAACACATAAAAATGAAAAAAATCACACGGACGACAACATCCACAGCGGAGCTTAAAAAATCGGAGTGGGGGGCCGACTGCACCGCTCGCGCCGCTAGCGCCCTCCCGCTCGCACGGCATGAGGCCGCACGCACACCACTGCACAGTGGTTAAGCGAAAAAAATGTGTACACATTTTTTTATTATTCACGATTTTTATGTGTGTAAGTGGGCTCAGTGCGACGGAGACAGACTGCGGCGGGTGCGGCAGCGGTCCCGACGTGCGAGCGAGACAGCGCGCGTCGCCACGTGCTCGTCCCTTGGTATTAAATAATAATTAAAATGGCTACAAGACCGGCGATTCGAGATACTGTTCGGTAGACGATTTTTTGACTGAGCTTTTGCCTTTTTTATGGTGCTTTTTGCGGAATCGACGAAAACGAGGTAAGGCCCGATAGAGGACGTGTCATAGATAAAAAGCCGCGGGCCGATTGACACATAATAAGCGAAATACGCGCAGAAAAAGTCGCGCCGGGGAAAAAAACCAAGGACGCGGCGCGAAAAAGAAGTTATTGATTAAAACAGGGCTGTCATTGACCAGACGTAGTTAAATGAGGGTGGTTAATTGTATGCAGCAGCGTATCCTGCAAGGATCGATTGCTTTCGCCCAAAAGGAATGAATTTGAATTTAAAAACGATGTTTGAATAAACATGGGCTGCTCTGTGGCGAGGAATGATTAGTCTGAGGAGTCTTAGACTACATGTAAATTAAAAAAATAATTAAAAAACGTTTGTTTACAGCATCCCGATTGTGATGCATATTATCTAAAAAAATAATCATCCATAGTAAAGTAGAAAAGCTTAAATATTACACGAGTGGCAATTTAAAATCTATATTTAAAAATATTCTTTGGCTAATATAAATCATCGAATATAAATATCAAATAATTTATATATTACAAATAAACAACAGATCCGAAAAAAATCAGTTGGTGTTAAAATTTAAAAAAACAACATGATAAGTTAATTTAAAGAAAGTAGTTTAGTTTCTTAAATTTAAAACACAATAGATATTATATCTATATCGGCGTAACACAAAAGCTCACAGATAAATTATTCATTCATGAACAATCAAACAGTAGATGGTAAAGTAATAAAAGTTCATAAAAAGTTTTCGGCTTTTTCAAACGTTTAAAAAGTATAACACTTCTTCAAAAATGACAAGAATACTAACAATAAAAGTCACTTTCCTTGTTTTTACTGCGAAATTACTTGATTACGGTGTAATAAAACTTTTGTCGGCAATTTCTTTGAGTTCTAACTTTTGATTTTTACTGCAAGGTCACAAAAGCATGACGCACAAAACTATATTTCAAATAAGTATTTATTTTCTTCTTTATTTTCGAGATTAAAATCAAAGCCGATTGTTAATTAAACAAAAAAAAGGTTTATTTCACGGTTGGTGTAATATGTTTTGATAAATAAATTCATTCAATTGTAATGTTTTTTTTTAACATTTTTAAAACTAAAGATGTTCTCAATACTTTAAGATAGATTACATATTTTGCAAATGGATATTTTTTTTATTCCTGTGGTATCAATTTTTTTTTATCACCTACTATTTTGCCTCTTCAGTTGAAGGGGTGAGAATTTTCGATTTCATTTGTCCTATTATGTGAATGAATTTTTTTTCTTCATGCACTGGCTGTGGTATAAAGAGGTTTTTTCTAAACCTAACGTAAGGGTATGACAACAATCGTTTGAATGGTTTTTTTAACCTGTCGTATAGGGAACGGAAGTAGGATGTCGATGCCATCTCAGATTTTGTTGTGATTATTTTGGTTATTTTTATTCAAATTTTACTATTCGCTTTTGATCAGGTCCAACGTACAGGTGAAATTACAATTGGAAATGTTTATGAATGAAAACACCCAATACCGATCAGGAATTTGTGATACGATAAGAAACGAAAATAAATTTACACTTGAGCATTTTTTTTCTTTCTATAGACTTCGGCTTGCAAAGCGAACTGGAAGTGTAATGGTCAGGTATTATTGGTAATAGGAGTTTGAACCCTAAGAAAGAACAAGGGCAGCTTTTGACCGGCTGTACTATGAAGAACTAACACGATCACCACCCAATCGAGAGGAGCAGCGATTGGCATACCATCCATCTTCGCGCCAGTCGCCGAGGAGTCCGACACACCACTGGGAAAGAACCCCATCTCCTGGTGACGGTGCGTCAAGCATTTCACCGCGTCAAAAAAAAAATGGTGGTAATCTACATAAAATATTTTTGTAACTTAAACCATATTTTTTGTTTCCTTCTATTTATTAAGTAAAATTGTAATCAATTTAGTCTTACAATAATATTTCACTGAAATGAAAATTTAACTTTAAAAACGATAAAACTACCTACATTACGCACTAACTAAGCTAATTTCTTTTATCCCATCTCGGAACCTGTATTTTGGGAGCCCGCCATTTTGATCTAAGTCATCTACAGCTCATCATCACTATCCTAACCAGGACTCGAACGGAATCCTGTCTCTGTGTCGCTGTGGTTCAATGCTGGTTTTGATCGGCAACTGTTTGAAGTTGTGCTAGAAAAGACGCAATGGAAATGAAGATTAGTGCTTCTTTCGAAGGTCGATTCAAAAGGGGAGTACCCTGGTACAGTTGTGCTCAGTCATCCATCACGCAAATGTTCAAACCGGATCCCGCTTGGGTTCGAGACGAACAGATTTTTTAAATTGTATCTTCATTACTGATAAGGCATGAGGAACTATTTGTGTGGTGCTTGAAATATTGGACCTAACACTATGTCGAAGGTATTCGTTGTTTATTGGTTTATTTTTTTATAATAATGCTGAGATAGCATTGAAGAAAAAGCGCAATGATTTTTTAAAATTATTTAACAAATATGTTTTTAGAATAATAAAAACTCTTTATTAGTATTTTCTTTTCTTTTTATTCTCTGCCTACCCTTCTGGGAAAAAGGCGCGATTTTATGTATGTTTGTAAGTCAATGATTCTAAGTATACTTATATTTTATTATACATATCTATTTATTCGTGAAATACGTACGTTTATGAAGTTCTAGAGGCGTTTGAGACAGAAGATAATATAAAAGTGTAATTATGATACACCACACTAAAGTATGATTTTTATATTAATAGATTTAATATTATGTTAAAAACAACGTTACCCCAATAGGTTCGTGCTAATTGAACAACGTCAAATTACTGGGCTGAAGTATTACTGACAATCGTTAACGCCTTTTTACTTCATGCTCCCAAAAAAGTTTTGTTTAAAAAAACAATAACAACATAAACATATCTTGAAAGACCTTGAAAGAAACAGAAGGTTTGCTACCAGAAGTTATCAAATAATAAAAACTTGAAACAAAGCTGACAAAACCTTTTCCTTTTTGTGTAATTTCAAAAAAACACACACTTTCACTATTTTTTGGCGATCATAAAAATTCTGGGTGTCCTGAAAAAAATGGTTTGAACCAAAGGGTAGCTAGCACAGATATTATAAAACAAACAATAGTAGAGGGTGGAGATGGAGAAAAAACAATACCACCCCAATATGCACCTGGTATCATACTTTTTATATTGATCTTTAATGTTTATTATAATCATATAAGTTCCTCTTCCTGTCGGAACAGTGTGGGCGCCGGTTTTTTACCGGATTTTTGTAAAAACCTGTCAAATCTCAATACAAATGTTTTAACCTTACGCCTTTATCATAAGGGTCACGTAGCAAAAGAAATGTAAATTGGTGGTTTTTTCACAAAGATCCGAGGTTTATTGTGGCAATGTGCTCCTTTTAAATTTTTTAGGCTGTGTTTATTCAGAATAGATTGTTTTATGCAGATGTCGCTATATCGCTTAAGTATCGGGTCCCATTCAATCTTGTGTAGATAAATTTGATAGATAGACGTGATATTTTTGAAAATTATTATGTTAAGGTATGATCGCTGACCTTTTTGTTTTAAATTTGGCTATACTATTTAGAAGGAGAAAAATATTTAAATATTCTCCAAGTGTATTGTTAATATTGAATAGTAGGTTTATAATGCAGGAAAGCAACAAGGTTTTTTTTAAATATTACATCATACGATTTTTACATGAATACCAGTGCAGATGACATTTTCATACATTTTAGTGATGGTAATCGATCAAAAGGAATCCGATAATTAGTATTAAAACATAACCGGGATCCTTTTCTTGGTCACATCACATTACAACACTTGGACAGTTGTTGTTTGCATTATAATAATTGATTGTAATATTATTTAATATATTTGAAATATTTGCCGCTTTACACAAACTCGGGGATCTATAAAACTAAAACTTGGTTTAAGTTATAACCACTGGATTTAGCAAAGATAATAAAATAAACTTTGTATAAATACAGCCAATTTTACTCATAGATCAGACTAATCTTCATAAGGAATCTCTGCAAGTTGTATTCAATTAACAATTTCAATATCGTTTTGGGAATCAACAGAAACATCTTATATTGCATCCGTCCATCCATCGCGCGGCATGACGCCAACGCCAACTTTTGTATTTAAAACCGACCCTTATTTTTTTCATCATCCCTTAGAATGTTCAAATTTCTCTACCTGCAACCTACCCTCATCATAAAATCATCTTATATCACAAAGACGAGCTATTAGATTTCAAACCATAACTGCGTGTGATAAAGACGGTAATGCAATGTCAATTTCTTTTTTTACATCGTTTCTGTTTGTTACTTCATCTGCAACATCTTGTAAAGTATCCCCGTTAACCTAATGACTTACAGCTTCGTCCTAGTTCATTGCATCTACATTATTATCACCAGCTCTTAAGGTTCACATTTATTTATCAGTTTTTGAATCTCTGTCATTAAAACGAGGCAATTCAAATAGATTTTTGCTATGGCGCATACGAAAATGCACGTTTCCCGCAGTTGAGGAATTTATTAGAATTAGTGCCGCGCCCTGTGGAGTTTTAGTTTCAAGGGCTCTATATCTCCGGGGTAGTGGACAGCAGATGTCACGGGCTAGTGATTTAGATTTATGTTTAACGTTTGGCTTGGAAGCTTTAAGTTTCCTAGATAACAAGTTTAGGGAAGTCAATATACTACAAAAGAGTAAGATTATGTCTATATGTGACAATATTTCTACGTCTAGTACAAGAATCGAGGAGAAGTTTTAGTCTAGTTTCTAAGAAGTTAAAGTTCAACAGTGGAATTTTTAGATTTTAATTATTTGAACCAAATAAACTATTATTCGATTCTGTTATACCTATATGAAAAAATGATGACTTAGATGTATTTTTGTTTGTAGTAATAAAGTTTTGTAGTTTTGTGCTATTTTTTAGGTTATATTTTGTTGTGCTCGAACAAATCTACATAATTTATGTATATCCGACTCTATACATTAACTTATTACAAATTCAAAGTAGCAAAATTCTATAAAATTGCACAACAAATACACTTATACTTTGAAATCATAAAAAAAATACCAATATTTTACGAATGTTATAGCCAAATCCACATTCAATGCGCCATACAAAGAGACCACCTGAGCTTTGACAAAGAAACGTCCCCTTTTATCAAAAAGACTTTTTGAGAAAAAAACGAATCCCACGATGCAATTTTTTTCACTCAAAAAATCTGTCTTCAGCACGTTTTATGGCTTTTGATTAAGTATTGTGCATCCGATTTGAGTTCTGAAGATTATGTTCATAGAGTTATTGTCATTTTTTTTTACATTTTATTAGGTCAGTGGTCTATGGAACAAATTTATTTTGTGCAAATTTTGGCGTGATACGTAAATGGAGATGCACTTAGTTCTTTTTGTTAAAAATTGGGGAAAACGAATAATTGTGAAAGAGAACTATAATTTTGAACCATAGCACCTTTTATACTCGAACACTTAAATAATTTATTTTGCAGTTAACACATTTCCCCACAGGATTCGTGGATCACCTACAAGTGTCAAACATTTGTGTCTTTTCCGTGTCTAAGTGTCTTTACTTATACATTTATATTGCTCTACTCTGTTTTAATATCCGTACACAAGACTACTAGTGAGTTATTTCGCATCCAGCCAGAAACATTGTGAATTATACACATATTAGTTCAAAACAACAAATTATCCCGTTTCACTTGCCAGAAACTTTTGCCTATCTTTTCAGTGGTCCGAACAAATAATATAAAAATAATAAGAGTTGTTCGCTGTACGCAAACCGTCTAAGACACAGCCATTAATGCTCAACTTAGCCAGTTGTTGCCGAATCTCTGCAACCTTGAAATGGTCACTCATCGATTCGACGAGGTAGTTTTTGCTCGCAGGTAATTATAGCACTATGCTTGTAATTGTATGTGTTGGGTTCTTATTTAAATATATTCGAAACATGGTTGGTGCTAGCTTCATGATCTGAGAGGTGTTTTGTATTACTTGGCTTATGTTGTACCTATCTGTTTACTGTTGGTTTTATTAATGTCTTTATATCTAGTGTCAATCTAGCTGGTCTTTTTGGTGTTTTAAATTGGTATTTCTGATGTGTCAAGTTATTCTTTTTCATTTTTAAGTCAACCAATCGCCGCGATACAAAGTTCACTTAGTACAGTGGTCAGTAGACATCTAACTTAGCTAAGTTATAATATTATGAATAAAATTATCACACTTCTGAATCATATTATCATTAGGCCTATGAATAAGGCAATACTTAATATACCAAACCGATTCAATACCACGAGGTGACCTCTAGTATTTAAATTAAACAGGAAAGCTAGAAACGCTTCAAGTCACCGTTTTTAGGATTCCACATGCCTAGCTCATAAAAATGCACCATTTGCAATTTTATCGCTACCAAATCTGCAACCACGGTCATAGATGGGAGTGAACAGATAGGCAGTTTAATGTATGTGATGTGAGATTTATTAAATTCAATTTCCGTAACTATAAAGAAGAAACGGAACACTTGAGCGTCGATGGCTGAGTGGCTAAGACCGTCGCTTTTCATGCGTTAGGTAGCCAGTTCAAACTCGCCACGTACCAGTATGTTTAAAATTTTAAAATTCATAATCATATGTATGTTTATACGGCGCTCTTACGGTGAAGGAAAACCTCGTGAAGGAACCTGCACGCCTGCAAAGAATTTCTGAGATAGTGTGAAGTCGACCCACCCGCACTATGCCAAAGCGGTTGGGGCACTAAGGCTGATCGCCCTTGGGGTAGGCGTGTGCCTCGGTAGAAACAATAAGGACTGATGATGAAAACTTAAGAATCACCTTGTTACCCGTCTACTTTCCTTCAATACCTTTCAAGAGATTGGGCAGAAACGCGAGAAGATATCTTATTTAAATTTAAATTGTTGAAAGTGGTAATTTTAAAGTGAATTAAACGTCAATAAATTTTACTTAACAACTATTGCGTTGTTCAGTTCGTCAAATGCATTTGCATTTGCATTTGACGAACTGAACAACGCAATAGTTGTAAATGTCCAAACGTTGTTACTGTTAAAAATAGGCATCGAAGTAAGACTCACGCATTCAGATACTTTCTGAGTGATTCTTCCGTTTCGTCCAAATCTCAAAGACTTTGAGAAAAAAATGTTTTTAATCGATTTTACAAAAAAAGTTGCATATAATCATTCATGTACCTTTTAAGTATAGATTATCAGTAAAGGCCTTCATGAAAAGACTTTAATTGTCAAGAAAATAGATGGAATGTAATGAACCCACGGAAGGTAATGAAATAAGTACGGAAGGTAATGATTGAATTTGGAAGGTAATGAAATAAAATTAAATATGACGGAAGTTTAATGATTTTTATGGAAATGAAAGTAATGAACAATCAGAAGATGAAATCTTTTACGTACCTGTAACTTGGGTAGGTATATGATTTTAAATATTTTTGGACTATAAATAAAAGACGTGGGTGTGTAATCGAACTTTTGTTTTATTAATTACATGTGTTATTCATGAACGAATATAAAGTAATGGAAAAAATATCAAAAAGGAATGAAATATTCAAGCGCACCCCATATGAATATGGGAATAAGCGTTAGAAGGAAAATGAATAAAAATAAAAAACTAAAAAAAAACAACACAAAAACCTTCTAAATTTAAAACTTTGTTAAAAAATCAACTAAGTACGCTGATCATGAAAAATACAAATTAGAGAAGGAGAAAGAAAAGAGGAAATACTTTGTAAAGAAGAAAAAAAACATAAGTATAACAGACATGACGGCACGACAAAAGAGGGAGTGAAGGCGAAGATGTTGAAAATTTTCCGAATAATATTTAAATAAGCTGAAAGAGCAGAAAAAATTGCAAAGAATTTTAATAGATAACTCTCCACCCAGTAGCGAGACTGAGGAAATTATAAACATGCCAGATCCAATACACGACCCTCGTTACAAGAAGAATCCATATCAAGCCAAAGTACACCGAAGTCACATTTAGTGCATAAAACAACTAGTACTTACTTCAAACGCAATGAGGAAGCTGCAATACAAATCTCAAAAGTAATAACAATTTTACAGAATGAAATTGACAAACTAAATAAAAGAGAAAGCTATTTTAAGAAGACATTTATTTATGGAGCGGAAATTACAAAAACTTAAGATTCAAGATAGCATAGAAAAGAAAGAAGATGAAGTCATAAAAGACATAAATAATGAGAAGGTTCAAGAAGTGAAAAAGAAGCTTTTTTTTAATGAAACAGTTTGTCGAAGAGTATCAGAAAAATACAAAAGCCTTCCGAAAAAAGAGAATAGATCTTTTACTGGCGATATAATTGATAATTCGAGGCTCAAACAATATGGGATATTGTCAAATATTACTTTTGCTTCTTCGAAAAGAAAAAATCGTTTTTCCTGGCGCCATTTGACTGTTTTCATCTTCTTGTAGAAAATTTTCAATACTTTGTTCTAGTTTCGCAGTTTTATTATCTAGAGCCTCGAATTATCAGTTATATCTCCAGCAGAAGATCTTTTCTTTTTTTTCGGAAGGCTTTTGTAATTTCTGATACACCTCGACAAACTGTTTCATGAAACAATAGCTTCCTTTTCACTACTTGTAACTTCTCATTATTTATGTCTTTTATGACTTCATTTACTTTCTTTTCTATGCTATCCTGAATCTTATCTTTTTGTAACTTCCGTTCCATGAATAAATGTCTTCTTCAAATCGCTTTCTCTTTTTTTAGTTTGTCAATTATTCTGTAAAATTGTTATTGCTTTTTTAGATCTGAATGGCAGCTTCCTCATTGCGTTGGATTATTAGTTTTTTTATGCATTAAATGAGACTTCGGTGTACTTTGGCTTGATGTGAATTCTTCTTGTAACATAAGAGGGTCGCGTATTGTAGGATCTGGCATGTTTATAATTTTCTCAGTCTCACTACTGAGTGCAAAGTTATCTTTTAAAATTCTTTGCAATTTTTTATTTTTTCTTTCCAAATAATCGAATATTTCACGAAACCTTCATTATTAATTAAGTACCTACTTACTCCGTTCGTTCAGTAGTTTTTCAGTTTATTGCGAACAGACAGAAAGGCAGACAGAAAGAAAGAAGCAGCGGGGAATTATTATTAACTAACAAGTACCTAGGTAGGTTACAAAATGCATAGATATAATTTAAAGTAATTTCAATAATACTGACATATACTTACACAAGTTATAATTCGATATAATCAAAATAATAGAAGAAAAATTAACAAAGAGACATAGGCTAAGGAACATATTAATTTTATATTTTAAAAAAATCATTACCCTCCAGAGTGACTCATTCCCCTCCGTTAAAAAATTGGAGGGAATGGAAGGGAATGATACGGAAAGGAATGAAGTTTGAGCGGATTTTCTGAATTTACTCGTGAATTAATAAAGGCTAGATATTCATAATTAATTGATAACTAGACCCTACAGTAGGCTGTTACCTAAAGTTAAATTTTTTTTTTTTACGTCATACACTTACATACAAAAATTATGGAAGGGAATGTTTACTTCTCGTGACAAACGCTGTTTTCAGCAATGAAATCGTGAAAATATTTTGTCCGGGCAGCGTGCGTCCTGTCCTGACGACTTGTATCGACAGATTAAGGTCTAGGGAGCGTCTTTTTTTTTGGCAAGAAATAGATAGTATAGTACGTGCATTAAAAATTTAATGTTCAATTTTCGTGGATGGAAATGTTGTTTTTGGGTTGACAAAACTTTACAGACGATTCTTTCTATGTTAAACACGTATAAAAAATACTGTTTTGCAATTTTATAATAGTCAATGAATACATTAGTATATAAGAATAAAAATTATGTACATTTCCCCTAGGAAAGTCACCAAATATGTGTCACAACGTTCTGAGGGACCATTTGAACAAGGAGGGGAATGAAAAAAATGCATGTTTTTGTTCTAAACTTTTTTTTATTATGAATCTTAAACCTGATATAGATGATGGATATTCAAGATAAAAGTACGTCCTACCATATTGAATAAAAAAAATAAGGTTAATTACAATATTCATGATGACTTTTGACCTGGAAAGGCGATTTGGACGAAACGGAAGAATCACTCTTCTGTATCCGTCTTTAGATAGAGACGTCTAATTTTAGGTTTACGCGTTTTTTTCGTACGTTTAAATTCGCATAATTATGTCGTTACTACGTCTGTTGCTCGTCTACACTTGTATCTGCCTATGACGGACTAGTCTGACAAGTAGCTAACTACTAACTTCAGAAATAAAAGTTAAAGTCATGCCAAAGGCGGTTCAAAGCTAGCCAAACTACTCAATACATGTGTCCCTAATTTCATTGAAATAGAATAGGATAATTGTTTTTTCGGTACAAATAGGTTCAATAGTTTTGGCGTGACAGACTGAGAGTTACTTTAGCATTTATAGTATTAGTAAATAAAATTATAGCTAACGAGCTAATGATAAACCTTTTTTCATTCCAATATTTATTTGGAAATTTAAGTAGTTACATAATATTTGAATATTATACCATACATAGACATACGGATTATCGACTGTCTCAATGACGCTCTGGATAGAGCCCTTCTCATCTCTTTTCTCCTCTAAATTGTAGGTACCATAGAAGATAGTACTTAAACTAATTACTCGTCGTATTTCGCAAAAGGTGCCCCAAAGTATCTACTGACAGACAACCAGGCAGTCTATTACAAGAGTGCGTTGTTTGGGTGTGCGTATTAGGCGGTGGCCGTGACTTTCATGCCGCAAACGAGTTCGGCGTATGACTCGGTCGGCATGATGTGGATTTTATTTATTGTGTACAGTAGCTTCTGGGCGCGAGTTGGTGGCTAGATTTTTATATACTTGCATAGCCTTATGGTTTGTTTAAATAATGTACGTATACGTGTATAGAAAAAGTTTTTGCCTGTTCTTTAGATTACCTGTATACCTACCAAATTTCATTTAAATCGGCGCCAGACAGACGCAAGTTACTAAAGCAGTGATAAGTTTACTGTAAAATCCCTTATTATTATTTTTTAAAATCGTTTCAGTTGTTGGTTACCTTTCAGCCTACCCACTCTCTTGCGCCTTAATGTGTGAATAATTTCATATCTTCGAAAATCTTCAGCTGTGAGAGTCACGCTCCTTTGTAAGTCTGGTGATGATGACAAGGCTACTCCTAGCCATCATCGTAGTTAGTTAGAAAAAAAAACAATTTACGGGTGAGAGCCATCCGCTCCCCCGCAAAGTGATGAAAACAAGGCTACTCCAAGCCATCATCGTAGTCAGTCAGGAAAAAAGAAGAACCTAAATGTATGCCACAATTTGTGTGCCGCACAACCAACTTGGATGGAGCATGTGTAATATAAAGTAACATTGTACGTGTATAACTTGACATTGCCGCATTATACAATACTGAGTTCCGTACAATCGCGGAACCTTATAAGGTACACTAATTTAAATAGAGGTTGTTCTTCATCTAAGTATGTAAAGTTCCTCACTTATATGCCGGAATCTTCGCGGTAGAATCGGCATGGTATATTGACGATTTATTGCATTATTGCATGTAAAACGCCTATACCGATGAATAAAAGCTTTTGGTTGAAAATAGTGAAGAAAAATAAAAACAGTTTATATAGTAACACATACAAACAATAAAGAAAAATTAAAAACATAAAAGTAACTCAGAAATTATAACAAAAAAAGGACTCTACATTTATAAATTGTGTTTTGTTTATGTTTGTGGAGTTTTGTATAATATACACAATACTCAAACGGTCTATTTGTATGTTAAGATCGTGAAGGGTCAAGTTTAAAATTATGCCTGTCTGTCTGTTTGTCAATATCCTGGAACTCGTAGAGGTTTCAAGTTGAAAAGACCATTATCAAAAATAATATCGCACAAAGCCAAAAACGTATACCAACTATATTGCATAAATTGTACAGAACATTTTAAACCTATAACATTGAATTTATACATAGGCGAAGTAACTTAAGAATCTATTTATGAATATAAAGTCATCTTTAGAATAAATTCCACAGGTTTAGAATGAAGATTTATTATGTACAAAAATCAGCAAATATAAATAAAATCATGGTTACACTTAAGTTAGTTCATATCAATGATATTATAATAAACGAGAGGCAGATATTGTAATAACCGCGCGAGAAGTGCGACACAAGTCTGTACCTTGTGATATAGCTATCTATAGAGATGATAGCATTTGCGTACTTTTTCGCATCTTCAAAAATCAAATGCCTAATTATTAATTCTGTAACACACATGTCATTTTTTTTTCAAATTTTCAAAATTATATCTTGAAATCGATGCTTAAAGCTAAATAAGCTCCACGCGCTAGGTAATAAAGCGGTTCGAAGGTGTTTTCGAGTTTCGGTTAAACCTTTCGTAAAACCGGAATTTATTGATTTTAATAAAAAAGAACTGCACAAATCTATTTAGCTACTAAGATAGAATCATGTTACTGCGGGAAAACAACCACTAAAATTTCACGGTGTATATTTCAGTATCAATTCACACAGACACAAATTTAAAACGTAAATGACTATGGAGGTAACATATATTATGTATAGTTTTATTATGATAGGCTCATATCCTTTTGCTCGCACTTAGAAAAAGGCGCTTGACCATAGATAGTTTCATGACTTCACGGTATTCAACATACCGTAGGATGGCTACCTCATGCCCTTGTGGACAGGCATAGTAAATTTTAATGGTATGTTGCATCCACAACTCATATATAATATTTAAAATATTAGCGCTTCGAATATTACCTTCAAGGTTTGAGCAAGTTGTCACGTGGTTGTATTATCTAGTTTTATTTTCATTATTCATTTCCTAAATTATTAACTACTAGCTTTCCGCCCGCGACTTCGTCCGCGTAGAGACGTTTAACGGGTAAAACATTACATCTTTATAGCGCAGTCGGTTAAAAAGTAGCCTATAACCTTTCCTAGGCTCTGGACTATATCTGTACCAAATTTCATTTAATTCGGTCAAGTACTCTATGCGTGAAAGCGTAACAGACAGACAGACAGAGTTACTTTCGGATTTATAATATTTGTAAGGATCCTTTTTCCTCTGTATGCCGATGCGTGACTCTTTCAATATTACATGACATTATGATGCACGTGAAAAAAAAGTAGCGCATTTTTTTCTCGCTCCAAAATCAAAATTCCGCACCCTTTCACAGGTCGTGCGCTAAAAAACAATGTAAACATTATAAAAACATTTTCACCTTACGAGTTGGCAAGTGAAATGTCTGTAAAAACCTAGCACGGTCCCCCTTACATACAATAATACGATTTTTTCTAAAAACTCCAAAAGAAATGTTAGATTCTGCGCGTGGTGCCCGCAGGTAAAAATTTTTAGGTTCGCAGGTAGAAAAAATCTTTGGTGGATGTGAAAAAAATGGTTGACGACCTCACCCTTACGATACTCCTACGATTGTTACCCTGTAGTGCGGACAAAAGATCTTGATACTTTAATCATGAGTATACAATGTACGCTAATTTAAAAATAAACTATTGGTCCCGCGGTGAACTTTATTCCACCAATAATAATTTATTTTAACTTTCTGCTTAATTTATTTCTTTCAGATTTTTTTCATCCTAACTGTCTAACGATGATGGCTTTGAGTAGACTTGTCATCATCACCGGACTTGCGGGGAGGAGGATGGCTCTCACCCTAGACATTTCCTGATACTAACGCACACGATAAAAAGAAATTAGCGTAATCAATTTATCCGTTTGAGATTTCCGTTAAGCTATACTATTTATTGCAACAATAGAGTATAGAATTATAACGTTGACATAAAATACCTAAAAAATATTTTTCGTAGTTGGACACGTACTTAATAATTACTTATCTCTATTACTGATCTATTTAAAATGTCACGTGTAACATTATGTATTCAACCTACATACTTGTTTGTCTGTACGATTTGTTAGATTTACATAAATATGTCAAACATTTCAAATAATTAATTAAATAATTATATAAAACTAAGATTACATTTTAAATTTTCAAAGGACATCTTCTCCC
Organism: Maruca vitrata; assembly: GCA_039566165.1. Lineage (NCBI taxonomy): Eukaryota > Metazoa > Arthropoda > Insecta > Lepidoptera > Crambidae > Maruca > Maruca vitrata. Next base: position 9,235,269 of record CM076936.1, on the reverse strand, counting down.
TATGCAAAGCCAAATACAATGCTTGAACCATTCTCTTTTGATATTCTATTTTTGATTACTTAATTTTAATTAACTATTACAATTAATTGAATCATCATCAATCCTTTACTGTATATTTCACTACAATTATTGGCAGGGGCTTCCCCTGTAAATAAATAAATAAAAAGTAAAGCTTGACGCCATAGTCACACGTAATTGTGGGATAACACGTACATTAGGTAACTAATATAATATAATAATACTTAAAATCCGAGCTGACAAACTAGCAAGAATAAAATTACTGCCCCTCCCTAATTCTAGAAAATCAATTTCCATTTGTTTTCCATGCCACACAAAGTCATGTATATCTAGCGAATTACCATAACTTGCGCCTTACTTTCGGTAATTTTATTCAATATATTAACATTAACAGCAAGGAGAATCAAACATATACCTTGCAGGTGACCTTCACGTGTCTTTGGTTGGAGATAAGAGCATACATAAATGAGCTGACTATCGGCATAGGTAGCTATGGATTCACATTGAAAATGCGAGTAGTTAACCAAGCCAGGATGGGCGTTTACCACGTCACAATTGAATAGCTGAAAATGATTGTAAATTGTAATCAGTGGAAAAATGTCAAGTATGACTTTGGTTGTCTAGACATGGTTCAAGCAAAGGTTACATTTGCGGCATATATTTGTTGTATAATAACAAATATATACCGCTAATGTTTTATAGGCTAGCTGTACTGAAAAATAAGGAGGTTCCTGGGTACATTCATGAAATTATGGAAGATTCATACTACCTTACGTGGATATAGAGACCACACGTTAAATGCCAAAGACGACCTAGTCAAACACGTAATTTATCTAGATCTAATGTCTTTTTTGTCCGTAGACTAGTTTTTTATGATGCAAGTCATGGTCTAAAATGAACGAAGATATATTTTGAGAAAGGTATTATTTTACGAAACAATAAAATATCTTATCATTAATCTTTTTATTTGTTTTGTAACGTGACGTTCATGGCTCGCTATAAAATATTTAACTTGCAAGTTTGAAAAAACTTTGAATGGATTTAAAATTGGAATAAAGCACATTTAGCTCAGTCATATAAACGGCTAGTTCTGAAGTGATACATTGTTCGGAACACTAGCACTATAAATCCAAATTAGTAGCATTTCCACACCTGTGCTAACTTTGGATCACCCGACATACCGCGAAATTTTAGCACTTTTTTTGGTATTCTTCATTAATGTCCAAAACTGTAAGTTGTCAAAAAAAAGTTCCACCGGCGGTATATGGAGCTGCTTGACTATCACTACATACTCGTAGTATAAAGCAAAGTAGCTTCCCGCGTCTGTCTGTCCCTATGTATGCTTAAATCTTTAAAACTACACAACGGATTTTGATGCGATTTTTTAAATAGATAATAGATTTGAAAATACCCGAAGCCAAGCAATGGAGGTTTAAAGTATCTAACAAACAAAAAATAAAGTTTTCATAGGCCAGGTTAAAGTATCAAAACTACTCAGCTACCTTACAAAGCGAGGGTGGGAATGGCGCGTAGAATAAGGATGCGCAAGCGCATCGGTGTGCGTTCAGCGCCTTTTGGCATGCGCACACACACCCACGCGAGGGATTTATCGCTTGCCATGTGGCGACTTGTGAGATTTTGGAAAACACAAATGCGCTATGCATTTTTGGTATCCTGTCCTACTGTTAAAAATGAATGTTCGTACTTCATAGATTCTGTTGAAAGACGTTGCATCTCACATACTTACATGAAACTCTTTAAACTAAGAATGTAAAATAAATTTCGTAGACTACGTTAGATTCTGCAAAAATAATATTTCTGTAAATTAGAATATATACATTGCGTGAAAAACTAACAAACATTAAGCAACAAATCCATATTTACAAATTTACTACATAATTTCGTAGTTTCAAGACTATTACTTTGTGAAGATTGTCTTGGTAACAAAATTGTGAATACAAATACAAAATATCTTATGTAACATATTGCAAAAATGGTGATACACTAATGTTCACGAGCAGAGCGCGTGAACCAAATACAGTGAAACCTGGTTAAGTAAGACATCCAGGTACCAGCAATATTGTTTCACTTATAGAGGTATTCCACTTACCCAGTGTCTCAGATATCCAGGTATAAATAAATATCTGTCTCAATAACAGGGTTCCATTAACAGAGGTCAGAAAACAGGTTATTTAAGATATAGAGGTGCGATTATTAAAAAAATGTTACGTTTAAACATTCTAAATCAGCTTTAATCACCATCGGTCCACTTTTCGGAACGTTTTTGCTACGAGCTTGCTTAACCCAAGCTAGTAGACACTGTTCAAGTTCACGTTTTAGTTTTTCTTGTCCTTCAGATCACTGATTGAATTTTATTTTTATTCTGAATTATTCTACAAAGAGTAGATATTCGCTCATTAAATTCCGCACAAACTTCATCGCGTGTCTTTCCACTACACGTAATGATAAACATTTTAGATTTCGTTCTGACATTTTTCAAACTGATATCTAACCGAAAATTAAACTGTAGGTAATAGGATAGCATATTACGAAATTAAGTTAGTCATTAAGTGCAGAATTCGTGGGTAGAATCTCAGTAAAAGAGGGTTGGAGGTATGAAATACACTCGCTGTTTTAGTAACAGAGGTAAATAAGAAAGATAAATCGAAAGAAAGAATCCCAGTTATAGAGGTTTGCTTCGTCTCACTAACAGAGGTAATGCAGTGCCAAAGTGTTGGGACCTCAGATTGAGTACTGGATATGGAGGTTTCTCACTTATCCAGGTCCCACTTAATCAGGTTTCACTGTATAATGCTAGGTAAATTATCCAAATGGACTAAATGTAATACAAAAAATATTTTTAAACCATGTTAAACTAAATTGTACGCACTGTGTTACTTCAGTTATTAAAAAGTATGATTTATTAAATTTTAAGATTATTATTATAATATAGCAAACACTTAAATGATACAAATCCATTGACCATCCAGCGGCTTCTTGTCGTTGTGGCATATCCTGACGCTGGGACCTATTTGGCCACTGATCAATGTTGTGTTCTATGGTGTTATTTTTTGTAATTTTTTTGTTTTGTGGTCAATAAATATGTTTTATTATTATTTATTGACATAACGTCGACGACGAATTAAAGTGTTTTTAGCACTTTTTTGTGTTCTAGTATTTCTCGTAAATCTATTTGCCAAAACTATTTACATCCCCCCCTACACGTCTGCTGATGATGACAAGGCTCTTCCTAATGAACAGGAGTACCAAAACACTGAAAATAAAATTTCACGAAAAGCCGAAGTATATGCCCCAGATTCGAATCAAAAACTTCTAGAGTAAAAGCTTTCTTATCCCTATGGGTTAACGTCCTTCCCCAAGACAGATAGAAAGGAACAGAGTTCACTCGGGTTGTCAGGGTCAGTGCGATGACCAAAATGCAAATATCCGCGACCTAACCCAATATTATGGCAAAAACAATACAAAAACAAACTTTAAAATTCAAACGCTTAGAAAAACTTACGCGTTACATTTGCAAAAAAGAGCATTGTGGACTTTTTGCTCCCATCTTTTTGCTCCCGTTTTATAACGCGAAAAAAGTTGAAATTTTTCGACTCTTCCACGGAAGAATGACCTTTATATCCTTACACATACGGAGTGTGGGTGTCGTACTACGGAACCCGTTATTCAGTGCCCTTCTTCTGTGTAAGTCACCAGTTTTTGTTCTGTTTATTTGAATTTCTGTTGCATAACAGGTCAGATATTTGGGAAGCTCTTTTTTGGGGTTGCCCGATACGAAAACGGGTTAGGATTTTTTGTTATCGGTACTGTTTTTTGGCGGGATAAATGACAATTTAGGTTTTGAAGGTCAAAGAACTTCGTGATAGAACGAATCTGAATGTCATACGATTTAGTGCAATCAACGAGAATAGGCTGAATACGCAAGATCGTTGATACAAGGACTCCTATTTCCGGATTGATAAAGCTTAATTATATAAGTCAGAGGCATCAGAATCGTTCATTTAATTAGCGGTTTCTGTGCCTGTTTTTACCATGGTCATCTCAGATTCCGAAATTATTACTTTCTTGAGCACGGAATACTATAGTATTCTGTTTAGTTGGCTGTTGTCTAAGATTGGCGTCATGACCAAAATCTGTTGGACAGCATTGTAAATAGATTTGTCTATTTTTTTTTCAATTGGCCCTCAAATATTTGTTCTCCTTACGTAATTGAGACTAGTTTACAGGTACCGTACATATTTATTAACGCCAGAAATCACCTACAAAAATAACACAATAGTCATGCATATTCATAAAATTCAACTGAACATGGTATAAAGTACTACGTTATTATGAGGCTGCTAATACGCAGTTTAATTACTCAGTTTTTGTTCCGCCTAATACGAAATTCAAATTTTGACAGATGGCAAGCCGCCATCTTGGGCAGGATGGCGTTGCCTAGCAACCACTGCGTGGGCGCAACAGGTGATCAAACGAGGGCTTTTTTCGAGATTTTTTTCTCAAATTAGGGTAGCGGCGATACGCTTTTTGAAACGCGATGGGAAGATTTTTGAGATTACGCGACATTTTAAAGGTTTCCATGATTCGGGACCATATGCCTTAAATTGTACAGCTGGGTTTTAGATTAGGCTGTTGTTTTATGGCTAATCGCCTTTTAAGAAGCAGGTGAATGCAGATATTTTTCTAAAATGTCTAATAAATTATTTTACTCATAATGTAACGAGATTAGCTCGTCGATTAAAATGTGTAAAGGACCTGCCAATCATATGCACATTTTGACTTGCGATGCTCTATGAATTCATTTTTAGTAGCAGGTCTTATTTTGTATTAGCATTGCTACGTTCTTACTAATCCTAAATTTGTTTAGTGAAGAGAAGTCAATATGCCGCCAATATAACAAATTCTTATTTATTAAGAAACCTAAATTTGGTAAAACGTCATAAAATGAGAAAAGCGAGCGAATCTGTTAAAAAGTTCAAGCTTAGGTCCAGCCCAATCTAATACCATGTTGTAATGACCACGTGCACTCAATATTGGCGGCGAGAAGCTTATTATAATGCCGAATGTCAAGTTCACATGTGGGGCACACTTGCCGAGCCCCATAACTCAACATCGACGCGTCTAGTTTGTGTGGACATTCCCTGTGACATTAATGTGCCATAGAGATTTGAGTTATGGACCAAGATCCCAGGGCCGCCAGACCTACGTAATTTTTCCTTTCTTAGTGCACCTCTACGGTATCTAAGCTACGTCTCTTCCAAATTTCAAGTGCCTACGTACGCGTAAGTACATACTAGACTATTTTAGAGTCATGGCAATTCTAGCTTTGCTAAAATGACGTAGGTCTGGCGGCCCTGGGATCTTACTCTATTAGTCAGTAAGATGACAAGAGGTAGTCTGCAGAAAACATTTTATAACAAGTAACAGAAAAAGTAGATGTCATGACGTACAAGGAGTTCAAAGAGCTAGCAGAGCTCAGAATTCAGTGGAAATTGCTTCACCCGACATGAGAAATAAAATTAAAATAAGATTAGATGAAGACAGTGTACATACAACCTCACTAAATACCCCAAAAATGTATGTATGAGGGAAATTAGGTATTTCATATGAGTTATCATTTAAAAAACTTATGCATTTTTCAAACTTTGTTTCAATTTATAAATGGAAATACTTCTGTTTTAATAAGCCACATCACAAAACATTGATATTAGTATTTTTTGTAGGTTAAACATCTAAAAATATTTGTTGACATAATACAGAGTATAATTATTCATGATGAATAGTAAATTAAATATATATTTTTATTAATGAGTAATGGAATGTCCGTATAATGACAGTAACCCTTAGAGCTGTAAATCAACACGCTGGATATTCTATTATTATGGGTACGGCGAAGTGTTGGTGACATACTGTTTTCTATTTGAAACTTTCAGGAAATTAAAAAAGTTTAACATGATTTAGAAATGAAACACGGATGAAAACTTTTCCCTAGGCAGATATATTGTTACGTATGTATATTTCGTTGACAAAAAATATTAGAAAGTACATATTATGTACTTTCTAGATATTGTTCCGAATTGAAGTTAAAAGTATAACTACAATGTACAATTCGTAAGTTCTGCCTTTTTGATTTTATTAAATGAATATCAAATCATTTATCATTAATTACCTAGTTCATCACAGTAATAATAATACGCGGTGCGAGTTTGTAGAAAATTTCAGCGAATTCTCAAGCGGAAGCGTAAAGATACTTATCGATCGATCGCGAGTCAAAATAATAAAATATTTCGATACCGAAGCGACGATCCATCATATTTCAATTAATTCGTTATTGCACGTCAGCCATAATAATATTTCTGCCATAAACGTCGAGTTGAAAAAATACAAGGTCAACTCACTAACGAATAACCATATTATTATATTAGTTAGCATGTATAATTATAATTAATTTATATTTGGCTAATTGATGCTTGGTGAATAATGCGGCGATGGTTCATTATTTTTAAGTCATATTTAGCACTTTAAGTCACTTTTAGTGTTGATGATTTTGTTTGATTTGATATTAGCACATTTATTAACTACTCAGTGGTAGGCCCATTTTATTTTATTGAACTGCTCATTCGACTTTCTGCTGTAAATTTCAGATCAGTAAAAGTAATAATATTAACAAATATTTTATGAGTCATATATTTTTATACTCTACCTAAGAGGTCAGATAATTTTAAGGTAATAAACCCTGTAACCTCCCCCTAAATACGGCCCTGAAACAAGAGTAGCCAATAGTTAACTCAGGTTTCCGTTAAAGGTTTTACAGCCCTGACCTATGAGGTTATGAAAGATCAAGTAATTACAGTCAATCAGACAATTTGGCTTCGAATCATCGTCAGGTCGGAGGCTAAAATGGTCATTCAACCTTTAACTGAAATGAGGTTTTGGAGTCTAAGGCTTTTCTTATAGCCATTCACCTCTTTTCGACTAGGAGTTAAGTAGTTATATATAAATTAAATATCCTAAAATATCATAAACGTAATTTTGATTCTAAGATAAGTAACCTTAAGTCAGACAGGTTTCCGTCTATGAACGTTTATTTTCCTTTTGAGATACGAAACAAATACCCCAAAAATTTATACTTCAAATATGTTTCTATGTAATTAACCACCTATTCATCTTATTGTAACGTGTTACCTGCGTAGATTTAGTATAATGGCATGTTATATAATAATATTTTCCGCGGTGATGTCATACCGGGCCCTGAGATATGAATTATGATTTAAAAGCTGCTAAACCAACGCTCAGAAGTGTTTAGTATACAGCCTGCTTTGTAAGTGTTATAATTACACCGTAGCATACCTACCTTGTAATGGATTAACAAAAAAGCTGGTCATACGCTGCTGGATCGTAGAGACCATGTGCTTTTATATTTAAGTTTATTTCCGAAAACTTAAAGTTAAATTGATATAGGGTTCATGTATTTATACGTATATTCAAGTTTATTTGTGTACTATCGTTGTTTCTGATATTAGTAACACAAGTGCAACGACTACTTATCACGGAGTCAGACTAATGAAAGTGATGTTGTGTGATATTTACTTATTATTTATTTATTATGTGCGAATTCCAAGTTTGTTTACTGTATTTATTTCTGGTAGAAATCGAATAAAACCTATTTAAAACTTATTCTATTGGATATTGATTACTGTTAATTAAGATTTTTTCTATTTCTGTATACAATTTTTATGATATTTTGACCATAATTGGTTTATAGCGGTTCGCTTCGGTGTAATTGAGTCCGCTCTGATGATGACAGATGCTTGATGCTCAAGAGTATTTAGAATTATTTTGCTTGGATCGTGAGGTCAATTCAGAGTCGCGTCTTAGCCGAAAACCTGCTGATAGGGTGACCATGATATCAGCAGCTGTGGGTACAATACCTGATGTTCAAATACGCTGAGGAACCAAATGTACATGGCTATTTTAACATCATGATATTCTGACCAATTAGTTTAAATCTTTGATTTAAAACTAATCAAGGGTTACAAAATATATTATTTTGTTTCATTTTATACATTAAAGGTACGTATTAAAAAGATCGTGATTCTTGACTATAATTTGCCATATTTAGCTACGGTAGACTATCATATTTTTTTTAAATTAATTGTATATGTATTAAAAATAAGTATATTATACTAGAGAAACATTTTCTTCACGGAACTTGACCCCTAATTTAAACTTTTAGGGTGTAAAAACTTCTTCGCCGTTTGACGAACAATGCTACTCCAAATTTCAAAGCTTTTAATCAAAAATTATGTTGATTTTATCCAAATTATGTTCGAAACCATTGTCACCCCAGCGCACCTAGCATGGAAGTACGTATTACGACTAATGCTCGCGTCAATCAATCTGATCGGCAAAAACATCGATTCATATTCTCAGATCTGGCCACAACTTGTACTATCGAGAAAAAAATCGTTCTCGAGATTCTACTATAGAGGGGGTAGAACTTAGTATCCTAAAAAGCCCTCGAAAAGCCACTTGTGTGTGGATTCAGGAATATTTATATGATAAACGTATAAAAATTTAGTGAGTCCAATAATAGATTCCGTTAGACAGATAAAAACCGGCTAAGTATGAGTCAGATGGAAGAAAGAAAGAAAAATATTTTTTTACATCTGTTCCAAAGCGCGAATGTATTACAAAAGTCAGCTACAGATTATTTTACTCAATGTCATCATCATCATTAGCCCATTGCAGTCCACTAGCCTTTATGATCAAATACTTCATCTGATCTGATAAAGACCTCGAAAGTCAATTTCACAATATTATGAATAAATTGTGCCTAATCCGATCCGAATCCGAAATTGGTAATCGCAAGCGGAAATAAGTTAATTATACGCATTTACGAATAATATGACAGTACATTTACTTAGACGGGCACTCCATTTTTTATGATTCCGTACCTCATAAACGAAATTCGGAATGGAATCACTCAATTTTCTAAAACTGAGTAGCCTTATCATCATCACAGGACTTGCAAGGGAGCGGATAGATCTTCTTAGCTTATGGAATTTGACAATTAGGTTTTCAAGTTAACCGAAAAAAAAAAAGAATTGCCATCATTATTTAAATAAAGTTTTGCACGGAACCCTCGGTGCTTTAATCCGACTCGCATTCATAAAGATTTTTCGATTTGATATCCAGATTGAAACGGTTTGAGTTGAGTTTGTGACGTTGCAACGCTGATAATGAAATATGCGATCGACTTTAAAATGGTACCGCGAAACTGTCTAATAATTATTTTATAATAACAATACAGTGTTGATACTACACAAAATTTGTTTCGAGAAATAAATCATAAAAGAATGTCTGTATTATGTAATTCGTTTTGAATATATCTTACACTATTTTTCAACTAAATCCTATATGATGATGATGCAGATACACTTTCGGCTGTAGGCTCAGAGCTTAAGATCAAACTGATCCCTCCACTCGTTTCTAACGACAAAGCGACATACTTACTTTTCCTTGTTAAAAGGGTTATTTTTTAGTTTAGAGATCCGAAACCCTAAAAATATTTTAGTAAGTTAAAATTTATATTAAGAGAACACTAAGTATGTTAATCCCCTTTTAATATTTATTTCATACTTATCCTTCTTTCTTAAAACCAGTCCAAATGACATTTAACAATGTGATTTATCATTTATCACTTTCAAAATCAGAATTTGTGAATTATTATAATTCAAATAGGTAATGTATGCCTTTGGCACGTTACGGCACGCCATTTATAAATAAATTGCATTTGAAATTATGCAAAATACCTACGCATTCAGATGGAAAATAATTTACATAGACTCACATTTAGGTAGGTCCATAATAGAATGTACCATACAAACAAATATCGATTTCTTGCAATAAAATGAGGCCTTCTGAGTGATACCTGCGGAAAAATAGGTCCAGTTAACACGTAAAAGAGAAAAAAATTAGTAACATAATTTTAATTCCGTTCTCGAAGTACTCTGGTCACGATAGTACACCCTAAGTTTTGATACATAGTAACATTAGCAAAAAGCACTCGCGCCTTAAGAAAATGACGCTGTTTTAAGACATCATTAGGTATTTCCCTGATATTAAAATAACATCACACACAAACACAACACTACTTTATGGTATTGATTTTGTGTTGAATTCATATGAGATTTACTTAAAGTAGATGCCTGTATATTCAGTTAAGTACAGTCACTACCAGAAGTAGTTATTCTCTATTTATTCGGCTTAAGCAAACTTGATTTTCAACATTTCTATGAACTGTTATTATATAGTTATAAATTATTTTTCAACATATTGAAATTGATAAGTGTGTGTATAAAATAAGTGGTGTCGGTTTTTAATTTGACCGATAAATTCATGACATTTTCATTTACAGAGTATGCTATTGTTATAGCTTTTGGCCTGCGGGGTTGAATAAGGCCTGATCGCCCTAGTTTAGGGTAGGCCCGTGCCCAGCAGTAGGGAAGTATATAGGCTGATGATGATAGAGCTTTGGCAACGTTAAAACTTTAAAAGCCTGGACTATGGCTAGACCGGCTTTTAGCGTATTAAGTCTTTACGTATAAAAGGAGTGACATATCTCGTACATCAAGATGATTCTCAGTAAAAAATATCTTCGCTCCTCTTAAAAAGTTAACATAGTTTATATGTATACCAAAGGATAGCTTACCTTTGGAAAAACCAGACGTTTAGGAAATTTACTGCTGTGACGGAAGCTCGTACACAGGTGTGTACAGTTTCGTGCTGGGTCCAAAATCCACAAATCGCTCAAAAATCTTTAAGATTCGGGAACGTATCACTGGGTTGGTTGATTATTCTAATACTTTCTACAAAACGCGACTATATACCACGACAGATAAAGGAAGAAATTGAAATTAAATTAAAAACACTTTCGTGAGGATGGGTTTCAACTGTGGAATGTTGGGAATCCAGAAATACGTTTATGTAAAGATACAAATTTATGTAACGATAGTACCTAACTGACAAACGCCAAAAATTAATCTATACAGTGGTGATTCCAAACTAGAAAACCGGCCAAGTGCGAGTCGGGCTCGCGCACAAAGGGTTCCGTAGCAGCAAATATAATAAAAATCAACCTATCTCAAAAACTATAAGAGATACTTTGATCAAACCAAAAATCGTTGAAAGAGTTAATTAGCATGCATCACCTCTATTTTTTTAGAATTTTATACCCCGTAGTTATAAAAATAGAGGGGGGGACATACTTTTTACGACTTTGAGAGCTGATATCTCAAAACCGTTCACTTTAAGAAAAATGTTTTTTAGAAAACTTTATATCATTTTAAAAGACCTTTCCATTGATACCCCACACGGGTATGTACATCGAAAAAAAATTTCATCCCTCAGTTACATGTATGGGGGCCCCACCCCCAATTCTTTTTTTTTTACTATTTAGTGTCATATTTTTGTAGCGGTTCATACAACACATATTCCCATCAAATTTCATCACTGTAGTACTTATAGTTTCCGAGTAAATCGGCTGTGACAGACGGACAGACGGACAGACGGACAGACGGACAGACGGACATGACGAAACTATAAGGGTTCCGTTTTGCCATTTTGGCTACGGAACCCTAAAAAGACGTCTCAAATCGTAAAACATCGTATTTATAAACAATTCGAGCCTAAACAAAAAATGTACATAAAAAGCCCTAAAGAAGTCAATAACTTGCCATTATGGTGACTATGAATACATTAAACAGGTAATATATTGCATTTAACGGTTACCACGGCAACCGGTGACTCAGATATTTGAATACAACCTCGAAACAAGTCAAAGGACAGATTGAGACACACTGACCCAGTATTTTTGTACGAAAAAACAGTTTATTACGTAAAAAACAATTTTGTTTGTCACAGTACAGCGGGATAGATGGTAACTTGTGGATAGAACGTTCGATTGCTTTATAGGCACATGTATTTTGTAGTTTATTTTTATGATATAACTTTATATTTATTACTGTTATTTTTGACTTTTTATCATGTGTGAATATAAGACACATTAATTCATTAAAGTGTCACTTTAAATGTACAAACTTATAGGAAAAGCTATGTTGACAATTACGTACGTACGTCTTAATATTATTTTAACATTTTTATGATTAACGTATAAGTCCCCCACTATGTTTCGAATTCAGTCAGTGTCATTTTATTTTCTACAAACCTATATACAGGTCATACCGACCAACAAAAACAAATATGAGTTACTGTCTACGCTCGCACTGCAACCGAACTTTTTTCCTCTAACTAAAACAAAAAACAAAATGGCGGATTAGGAGTTCGAAAAACGAACACAATGAGTGGATCGTTGTTTTTACGAGCACCGGCTCGTGTGATAACGAAAGTTCTTTTTTTTTTAATCCTCGCGGTGCGTATCGATGGCAAAAAGTCTTGCGTAATTAGGTGGCACTAAAGTCCGATTTTTTTTCTTTTTTTGTCCATGTTTTACATCATAATTTTTATTGGTGCTCAAGCATTTTATTAATTGTTATTATAATTGTGGTGATTTATGAGATACTATTTAGTTTTTTTTTCTGTGTAAACGTAAAGCGAGCGGCACCAATTGTGTTTTACATAAAGTTTCTACAATATAAAATATTTTAATTGATGCGTGTAGTTGCCAATTTTTTGTAGCCGCAGTCGCAAGGAAAGTATATGAAATGTCGAGTTTTTAATATTTCTTGTAATGATGACTTAATATAATATCTGCAATTTAATTATGTTTTTATTTATAGCTAGCGCTAGAGACAATATAAACGAATTTGTTTAAAATAATTATTATTTACTTTTTGATATAATGAAGTACATGATATCTAAACATATTGTATATTTATATTTAAACCATTATAAGTTGGTACTTTACATATAATATAATTGAGCATATTTTTCATATTTGATTGATCATTGAAATAAATAATTTGCATTGATTAATTAATCTATTCTAAGAGAATTTGATTACACGCTGTGCAAGTCTGCGGATCGAGTTGAGTTACATACCTACTAATAAAATGTTTGAGAACAAGTTTTTTTGTTTATAGGTACGTAACGTAATTCTTGATTTGTTTAACAAAATTTACATACTTACTCCCACTACTGGAAATGTTTTATTTTGATCGTTTTTTTTTTGCTGCGGATTCTTACATCAAAATACAATTGTTTGATACGATTTTAGACTTTCGCGTTCCATTACATTAAAAACTATGTATATTATGTGTCTGTTACGATAAAAGGAGTAGGTACTCTCTTTTTAATACAATTTTCTGGTAAGTTTTAACTTTTTCTCAATACATGTTCAAAGATATTTTTTGTGTGATATAGCTTACACGTTTCAAGTGTAAGTTTGTAGGTATAAAGAAAACTTATATAACAATATATTTTAGAGAAAACATTTTATTTAAACAAAAGTCTTCCACAGTGTATAGAATTGATAAATATGCTAATTAGTCCAGTTGACTATTTCGACTTAACACCAGTATGTAATTTGTTGTTATCTCGAGTATGATCAGCCATTATTTGTTATCACACCATTAAATAAAACTGAGAACAACGAAAAATTATAATTTCATGCTATGTTTGAGTCATGAATAATTCAAAACCTAGGTTTTGCCCGAATCCTATGCTCGCGTAGGATTACAAAAGTAGTTAATTATTACTAGTTCTTATTTACATAAAAACGGACTTGATACCAGTTTTTCGATGTTTATTTTTTGATATATCGTTTTAACTCGAAAAGTTGCATCTATATTTAGGAACTTACATATTGTTACATAATTTAACAGCGCAAAAGTGATGTAACTCCAAAGCACATTCATTATTAGGAGATAGTGAGGAGTTAAATTGTTTTTTAATTTAGATTTTGTTTTAAAAAATATTATTCAGGGAGTTACGTGGACATATACGTATATCACATGTGGGTTGATACAATATTAAATTTTGTATAAAACTGCGCCCAGAATTACCAAATAAAAGTATATCGTTTCAAAATTTGTGAAGTATATTAAAGCTTATTGAAATATGTATAATAAAAAACGTATTTACGATTTTATCGATTCCGAAACATCTTAACAATCACAATAAGCTTTAATTAAAGTTAGCGTTAAACTAATTCATACCGAAAAAATCTTTAGCTAACATTAGCCATATCTATTTCAAGGGCACGGCCGTTACTATGCTATACATGTGACAAAGATAACGAATCAGATCGACGAATTCACACGTTAAGCATACAAATCAGCGTCAAAACACAACAAACTATAAATAATCGCGCGTTAAAAGCCGTGACGACAAAACCGCCAAAATTAGACCATGTGACGTAATGTCGCATCTATATAAAAAACAATATTTAAAAAAAGGAGTAGGTATATAAGAACTTTTCGGTGTCTCAGGTGAGGAGCTGTGCTCAACACGGAAAGGCTTACCGGAAAAACCTGGTGTGTAGGTAGCAATCTCTTTGAATATGCGTCAGATCACGAATTTACTTCCACGTAACCATTCGTCTTAAATGCCGAGAAAATCGGACAATCGAAAAGAGACTTTGTTGTGCAGAGATAGAGGTTAAAATTGTGTGTGTGTTAGGAAGCAATAAGGCATTATAAAACATTGTGATGTAATACGTGTCCGCTACAAGGTCAGCATAGACCGAAAATCAGGTTTTGGTCCCCCCCCCCCCCGCCATGCGCGGGAGTCGCGTCATAGAGGCGCCGATGTGCGTTTGGATGGAAGTGCCTTTTACGATTTTTGTGTATTTATTTTCAAGGACACGTGTCAGTTTTCAAAAATTCTAATCGGATGGTAATGCAACAGTATTTAAAGGGTTCGGTAAGGGTTTGCAAGGTGTAATGTTATTCTTGTGAACTAAATTTCCTCATATTTACAAATATTCATATAAATTTAGATCTGATTTAATAATATCCTTTAATAAAATATCCTCCCCAAATTGTTACTTTATGAGATTTTTTATACTGTACACATTAATGTGTACAGTATAAATCAAACAAATATACTATATTTTCCTTCAATTTATTGCCACAATTTTTCAGAGCAAAACGTTAGTAGTATGCATTTCAAAATGTATTAACTGAATGATTCTTACGTTAGGTCTCTTGTTTAATTATAATGATAGCTGACATTTTCTTGTGCTGCAGGTAAATCTACATCTATGATCATGTTATTAGTCTAATAACTACTACTACTGACTAACACGCCCTTTCAATTACTTATTTATGAGATTTTGAAATGACTCGTTAATTAGTATCCATCAATCATTTATTGCGTTTTTAGATCTAGATAATGAAAACAGCCATCACTCCTATTAAATCTTCTGTATTAGGAAAAAACAAAACCATTTCTGCATATTTCCGAATATGTACGAATTTATTAGCAATTTTAAAGAAAACGCATTAAAAAATATTAAACGTAACCAATATCGGTTGTGGGCAGGTCCCGCTGCCGTAACACACACAGTCTATTCGGAATTCGTCAAAATACTCGACAACGAACTACCACATGGCTCGCGAGTCATTTTTCATCGGTGTGCGCGCGTGTGTGCGCGTGCGCATCGAGTGCGCACACACACGCGCACTACTGCGTTTGCACCGTTTCGAACCTTTTTGATGAAACTTTCGGCTATGGGGATGATTTAAAAATGTAATATGAGACGGGGTAGTTATTCGTTGTGTAGAGAAGTTTGTTTGAAGATAATAATATGCTATTTAAATAGAGTGGCTAATTTATTGTTTCGATTTATTATACTTATTCCTTGGTCGCTTATACTAAAATTGATGATGTACAATTAACTTTTTCCCGTATATTTTTTCTTATTTTTTATTACTTACTTTACCTATATAAAATAATATTATTTTTTGTACTTGCTTTCATTATTTTTAAAAAAGAGCATACTTTGTGAAAATGTGTTTTGATTTAATCCTTGCTAACTCATGTTTCAAAGTTTCAAGTAGGGTTTTGTACATTTTTGTATGCCCAATTCATAATTAAGCGTCGTCGTTATAATTAAGCTAAATGTATTTTGGATAAAAATAAATACAATTAGCCTAGTAGCATCATTCAAATAACTTGAAAAATAGGTATGTCTTTTACACGTGTAAATGGTATTGTACGTTTCGTTTGCTAGGTATACTACTTAATTCTAATCTTTATGTATATTAGGGATGTCTTCGAGATAATTCAGTTCCGCAGGTGAATATTAAGAGTTTTGAAAACGACCCATCCTCTCTAGTGATGATAGTCGATCATAATGTATGTAGGAACTAATTTTTTTTAAATCTGACCTTTTTGAGCATGGACAGGCCAATCAGCAAAGATTAATGGGTAATGATTCACACCAAGCGTTTGGAGAGCTATTTGGTGAAGTCACAAGGTTGATAGCAATGCTTATACTCGGGCACATTGGTTTTGCACGTGACAAATAAATTACCCGCGTCACCTACTGCTTAACCTTAATTAAAGTTTATATCATTAAAAATATTTAAATGATCTTGCACAAGAGTATTGGTGATAGTGACTGCATTATTTGGTTTCACAATTAACACTATCTATGTATTTTTAGTACTTCAATTTAAATATAAATTAGCTAATACTCAGTTAAAAACAAATGAAATCCAAAAGAATGAAATTCTTAAAAAATGACAAAATTTACGAAAATATGTAGGTAACATTTATGGGAAATATTTTCTCATCATTTATTATTATTTTTAAATGATTTCAATTGGGGATTCGCATCCGATAATTATAATTTGAAAAAAAATCAACCTATCCTAATATTAATACGAGTATAATAAGTTAAAAGTTTTAAAACCTTTGATATCGTAAAGTTTTCATTAGTATCGAAGCTGAGCAGTGTTTCATTGATCAATACTATGCTAGCGCCATCTTTGGCACCCATGTTGAACTAATGAATAGTTCGTGAAGTTACCGCTAGATGTCAGTGGCAGTTTGCTATAAGGGATCTATGAGGCTGTTCACGTGTCGACATCAGACAATGCAACATGCAGTTTGAGATGCACATTACCTATGCAAATTAATTCTAAATTTACCTTTAGATGTATCGGCTTCTTAACATACCTGCAACAAATAAGATAATTTTAATTTTAACACACGTTAAATTATTTCTACAGGTGTCACTGCTTGAAATACTTATAGTCCAATTATTTTATCCCACTCTCTTAAAAGATAGTAAATGAAAAAATCTTCTTTATTTCATAAAATAAATACTCTGGTTTTTATACTATACTTTATAACTGAATTATTGAAACTTTTGTGTTGTTGTATCCAAGGTATAGTGGGTAAAAATTAAAATTTGATAATTGTATTCAAAATAGCCAATTCCTAAAATAAGACATAAGAAAAAATCTACATAGTAAAACATGTAAGCAACGCGACTAAAATCTTTCAATGAATTAGCGAGTTGCCTAATTTGTCATTAAAAATACAAAAAAAACTTCTTCATCTAACGGTTCAAATCACCCTGAGCTAGAACACCAGAGCATTCCCACAGTTCTAAAACTGTAATTCAAATTTGCATACGCGAGTAATATTAATTTTTTATCCAGGTTCTTTTTCTTGCTGCTCACCCCACAAAAGCTGAAAAGATTTAACACAATACGATGCCATTAAAATAAAAGATTAAGTAGTATCACTCATTTGCATGAGCTTGTGAGAAAGGTGTCCCAAGGGACGACTCTGGGTCCACCTTTTTTTAATATATGCACGACTAGATAGACAATGAAAAAATTGTTTTTATGTTTATCACTCTCCATACAAGCGGTTTTTTTATTATTTGTTTTTCACGTTCAACTTCGCACGAAGATTTGCATAGCCTGTTTCGGTCGCCCTTCTTTTGTCAATTTTGCATACTATTTTGCATATGAGACTGTCTTTTTGAGTATGTGTGTTTACTTTGATCTTTATTTTAAGGTACGCGGAATTTTTAATTCGATTCATTTCTTTGGGGGGTCAGGTTTTTTCTTTATAGTATTGTGCGCGTCATTAGTGATGCTATTGCGATAGTGTGAGAGTTTCTTCTGTGGATCTTTAATAGTAAGGTGAATAATTAAAGTTGTTTGGAACAAGAACTTTGTCCCCGCAATGATTCCTTTTGAGCGTCTAATTGAATTCCGGTTTTGATGCGCCAGTCATCGTTTATTCATCTTTTTTGTTTGAATATTAAGGAGTGGAGTTTTTTTGGTATGGCTTTTGATTTCGGTGGCTCATTTTTTGAGGAACAAACGGACAAGCAGATGTGTGCAGGGTCGTAATTAAAAAATCGTGAGAACACGGGGATGAGGAAGTCCGCATTAATTAGGATCTTTGTTACTGTCTTATTGTATAGTTTGAAGGACCGTTATAAAGCTTTAATTCTTTAACGGTTATTATAAAACATAGAAGTAGTTTTGTGTTGGTTTAAGTTTGTTTTATGAACTGGTTGACGAGTTCATAAAATATTATTGTTCAACTCATATTGCCGATGAAAATTTACCTTTTAAACATTAAACATAGATACCTAATAATTAAAACCAAACTTTAACAGTTTTGCCTGGATTTTGATTAATAATAAGGTAATTTAGTAACTTTAAATATTTTTATTTAATGATTACCTATCAACTTCAGAACATATTTTATTTCCAAGTTATGACAGTCAGAAACAATATACGCTTACAATATTTGCAATTGAAGAATACAGATGCGTGTATTCCAACGAAATTTACATAAATCAATCAGCATAATGGTGTCAATAAAACGATACAAATTATAATTCGATCAAAACCAATTGCCCCAATTTTCAATCGCACAATGTAACAATACGTACAATTAAACAGTGGCGCGTCGTCCTCACGCACACCTTGGTGCAAACCCTTCAAATATAAAATTTCAAGGGTTGATAAATTCATAACTGTATTGATTTTTTATCGATTGACATTGACGCGTGCCGGATAACGATCTATGGATCGATGATGGTTCGGATCGATTCGTGTTTTTGCGGTGACCACAGCCACGGACGGAGTTTTTCTCGCGTCCATTATCGTTTGATTCCGGTGGTTTTTGTTAATTTTTCTTGTACTTGCGCAGGGAACTGTAAACTATTCGTTGTTCGGTGCTGTTTGTCATTTGGTTGTCTTTTTTTCTTCTAAAATAATAAACGTTTCCGTTTTGTTATTTTCAGGCTTTAGTATAATAAAACGACAATAATATGCTACTAAATCTACTGTATTTTAACATCTTGTACGAGTATAATGAGAGACTAACAAGACGTTTCTTATAAATTGTAATAATAAGTAAAAAGAAAACAATTATTAACAATTACAAATCGATCACATTCTTATTCAATTTACCTATTTGCAGTTAACGAGAGAAAAAACATGCAAAAAAAATTGTCATATATTTTGATATTCATAAATCCATGACATTTTGCACACTAGTGGTTATCAACGTAAGATGCGATCTATTTGTTCCATTTATACCAAAGAGTGGCTTACAAATCATTGAAAGCAACATCCGTTATAGAAAGACCATAGAAAGTTCCAAGATAAAGGTCTAATGAAGGACCCAAAGATGGATTAAAATTGTTACTCGCGAATGCCATTGTTTTACCACAAAGCGCTTAAAATCGGCTTTTTACTAATCCCTTGGAGCCAACCCTTCAATAGTCGTCAATAGGGCGTTTTGTCAAAGATTTTTAAACTTTTAACCCTCCTACCTGCTATTATAAGATTATTGGGTATTGATGTATTATGGGAGGCGAGAAGGGTTAAATGTAGGCTTGTTAAAGATTTTTTTCGCCAATATTTTGCATGACATTGTGATGTGGTGAAACGATGAGTATTGATTCGTAGCGATCGATTGTAATGTGAAGAGTTGTTGAAAAGCTCAATGCAGAAAAGTATTAAGGGGGTCAATTGTGATTTTTGCGAAGTAATTAAGAAAACTACAAGTTCAATAAAATAAATATGTACATTAATATAATATCTACATTGATCGATTTAGAGAGAAGTCTAGTTTAAGCACTTTGTTATTAATTTCAAGAATTAACAATCATCATACATAACTGAATCAAATTAAGTGAATTTTTGACTAGTTATACATGTATGTAATTTATATTTGTAGTATCTTTTTTGCAAATTATTTATGTAGATGTTAAGTTATACCCAAGTACAAAGACATGATTTGGTACGAGTAAACTGCTTAAGAAAATGTTGCAAATAAATATAGTCAATCCCATCTGCTATTGGAAATCATCTTTTATTGGAAAAAGTTATATTTTATCATGTTTAACTCAATATAAATTATCAATACCGTACGGGTCGAGCAAAATAAAACTGTTTAAAAACGAAATACCTACATGTCATTTCCTTACTTTTATTAACAAAATTTACAACTCGGTAAGACGCATTTAGTATTCCATAAAAATCGTTACAGTTGGTTCCCAATATTCCCACATACGTCCATTAGCCATTATACAGAACCACTAGATAATGCAAATATCCATCTATCGTAATCTCCTGAATTTCCATAAAATCGTGCACGGCTTAAAAATTTGGCAATGACAAATTACTTCTAGCCACTTCCAAGACGTTCTCACATACAAATGTATGGGTTGCATGGGACAGCTGTTTGGTTCACTTCTGGATGTAATTGGCGCGGATCGATTGTGATGTAAAGTAAGGCGATTGTGATTGTTCATGTTGACATAATACCATCAATCTGGTGTTTGATTTATTCGTAGGGTTGTTTGGTGATGTCGATTAAAAGTATTGCTCTAAAATATTGTTCTTATGTTATCATGAAAGTATGAACTCACTTTTTGTTTTCTTTTATACTTTTAGGTGTCCAACTATTAATTAGGATGTTTGTACTTATTTTTAAGATGAAATAAATCGATATTCTATGGCGGTAAATTGAAAACACTTTTAGGTAGCACACAAGACTGTGGTTAGCCAATAATAGCCATATTATTATTGAAATGTAAAGAGCTATACACCTCGAGTCGAGTATATTAAGCAAATTAATTTCTTAATAGTCATTATCATTAAAATAATTGAGACTGTATTATTCACAAGGCTTAAAATAATACAATCAAATTTGTATCGACATCGATCAACCAAATAACCACCACTGTGTCTCGGCCCTAACTATTAAGATGACGGATTATCTTCCTAGGAGCCCGGACGAGGGCGCATCCACACAACGCCATTAGCAAACCGATGCATTGTCATTTAAAATCTGTGTTTAACCTGCATGCATGTACTTAGGGATTTTTTTGCTTCACTTTTTTAGCAAGTTCGTGCCGTGAATTCAACTAGCCGCATTAGTATGGCTTATTAGGATGTACAACCAGAAAATTTGGCGGTAGTACACTTTTCAAACAGATTTCTTTAAACACCATTAGCCCCGCCCACTGACCAATAGAAGAGCACTTGAAGAAAATCTGTCAAAATCCAAGCAAAAACGTTCCAATAGTAGGAGAGCTAGTCAGAATTTTTTGGTAGGTATTTGAGGCTAGCTGATAAGTTATCCTGTACCTCGCCTATTATATCCCAGCACGAAACTGCAGACCTGGCTGGTGAGTAGCGGGGCTAAAGCAAACCCCAAAAATATTTTTCATCTTTTTATTTATAACGAAAAAATAAGACTCACTAATGTCTTAGTGAGTCATTTCAATCATTTCGATGGAACTTCTACCTGTCAGGTGAACTGACAAATTATATTTTTTTGGATTATAAAATATATTTTTAAATAAAATATATTGGGGGTTTGGTTTAGCCCCGGTACTGCGGGTTTGTGTTGGGATATAATAGGAGAGGTACAGGACAAGTTTTCAGCATGCCTCAATATCTACCAAAAATTATTGCCAGCTCCTTGACCACAATTGGGCGGGGCTTGCTCTGACAGACGCGTAAGTGCCAAGCGATTTTCACCTTATAGGTGGTCGACCGCCAGCGTTGCTGATAGTACATTGGCGAGTTTAAGCGTTATTTCCGTTGGTTGTTAATGTTTACAAGTACCTATATTTGATTTTAAACCGACTTCAAGAAAAGAAAGAGGTCTGGCGTCAACGTGTTGTATTAAAAAATAACTATAGCGTAAAAATTGTGTACGCCATAGTTATTTTTTCCTTTTTCTTATTAGGTATTTCTTTAAAATAAAAAATCAATAGTACCCCAGAAAAACTACGACAGTATGCGCTAACTTTCAATGGAAAAACAAAATGTGAACCGTTTTGTATAATTGAAGAAGTTGCCGGTAGCAAAAGTTTAAAACATACTCCGATTGCGAATTTTTACCGTACTGTTTTTTTGTTTACGTTGGCGTAACAAGTTTTTTACTAGTCGGTAAGTTTTTCCGTTTACTGAAACGCCTTGATTGTGGTATTATATACCTTTTTCAGGAAATCTGGTACATACGTTACGTAGATACAATGTAGCAATTGTCATGTATACATTTTATCTAGCTTTAAGATACAAAATTAATGACTATTTATACAAAATCTAACTATATTCTGACTATAAGTAAAATATTGATTTAATATTATTCAATATAATGGAAGCTCGCCTGTTGAATGGAATGCTCATGGATACAGATAACATACCTATACCCATTGACGGTCCAGAACATACTTATCCTTACTAATCCTTATTATAAATCCGAAAGTAGCTCTGCCTGTCTGTCTGTCTATCTGTCTGTCTGTTACGCTTTCACGCATAGAGTACTGGACCGATTTAAATGAAATTTGGTACAGATATAGTCCAGAGCCTAGGAACGGTTATAGGCTACTTTTTAACCGACTGCGCCGCGTCCGATAAGGAAGTGATGTTTTACCCGTTAAACGTCTCTACGCGGACGAAGTCGCGAGCGGAAAGCTAGTTTTTAAATAAAACATACATTTTATAAGGTTACATCCCCATTTAGGCTCTATTTTGTTCTAAATAAATACGGGCAACATAATATTAAACATAACTACGAAACATGACGATATTTTCAAGACACTCAGCGTCATGTAGGCTTCAGATATATTATAAGCTTCAAAGCCTCAAGGTTCCCTCAACGTCTTGCGGTCGACTTAGGAGTTAGATGGGCACACACCAACCACATGTAAAGGGTTTGTTTGTGTCTCCATGTTCTTAGGAGGTATTATTTAAGATGTTATGAAGACGTCGGTAAAGAGTATTGTTAAGTTATTTTGAGTATAGGGTTGGCTCAAGATCGAGCAAAATTTTTTGTTATTGTTGTCACAATCATCTTTGAATTAAATAGAGAAATCATAATCATCCACATTTAACTATTTAAATAGTTTTAAGTGCTTTGAAAATGATTTTACAAATTCACATTTTAAGAGATGAAAGCCATCCGTTCCCCCGCAAGTCCAGTGACGATGACGAGGCTACTCCAAGCCATCATCGTATGTCAGTTAGGGAAGAGTACAAATCCAAAATTTATAAACGATGGCTCTCTGTCCGCGACTTCGTCCACATGAAGACTTTATCGAGAAAACGTTACATCTTTATAGGAAAGTCGGTTAAAGAGTAACTTTCTGAGTCTCTATATTCGTAAGTATATTTGCTTTTTAACCGACTTTCAAAAAGGAAGAAGGTTTGGCGAGCCTATATTATATAAATTAAAAAAATAATAATAACTCCATTATTCAACGACAGTCTCGCAAAATATGCGAAATTAAATTAAAGTTATATGTTAGTGCGAAAATAAACATAATCTTATTAGAACATGCGCCATGATATGAAATACATGACATAGGTCCCTACATAACGATGACAGCGCCATGATCCCGGATCAACTGCAGCTGGCCCGTGATCATTGTGCTTGGAAGAAAAACGTGCTAAATATCCCGGACGTACTCAGTTTTATAATGTGTCTACCCATGACAGTTAAACATAAACCTACTATAAGACCACCACTCACTTCGATTAAAAACGGGTTCAGATTGAAAATCTCAAGTGAAAACTTCAAAATTCCCTCCCAATACCTGACCAGTCGTGAGCATTCAAAACATGTCATATTCACAGTAGCTCCTCTCTATTCGCCCCTTACAATGGTGCCCCAACTTGTCGCAACTTGGACTATTAATCTTGTCAGAGCCAGCAACGCATTATCCCGTACAATCTAATGTAGCCTTTGTGGTTTTAACACCGCCTTGATAACATTATCAATGGGTGATAACTAGGGAGAGAAGTTCTTCGTGCCTTGGGTGTCTGTAAGTTTTAAAACTCAAGGTGGTTTCTAGACAGGGCTTATAAAATGGTTTCATACTATTTATAAGTCTTGACCACTTCATTTGTCAGTTGGTAAGCCTGATGTAGATGGGTACACAATTTTGCTTCAGTAATACTCATACAAGTGACTTAATCTACGTATTAAAGACACAAGTCAAGTTTTTCAAAAACCGCACCTTCCATCTAATCCAATAAGTTTATTCGCGCAACACATTGCTTTCTTATTGCAATGTCGATCGATTGTCGGTTAAAAGCTTATTCCAATGTTTGGACTATATGTGTAAAAAAAATAGCGCTGGTGTCTCTCCGGAGTGCCAGCTACCTCCATAACAAATTTTACAAGGCATGTAGGCTATTTTAATACATCATTGCTACTAAAACCCATTAATACGCGGACAAAGTCGCGGCCGCCGCTAGTTTCACATAAATCGGTTGAGCAGTTTTTCAAAGCGTGACAGATATACAGAGTAACTTTCTCATTTATAACAATTAGTTAGCATCTCTTGGGTTGCAAACTAAACAATTACACATGTAATCTTTACGGCGCTACTAAACGATCGTAAAACAATACATCCATCCATCATAACTAACTCATAAATGAACGAAGCACCATTTTTACGGTCAATCGTGGTATCTTGATCTTGGTTCCAGGGCAAGCACAGGTGACAAGGCTTATAATTACACACACTGTAGGCAGACTGGTTGCTGCTAAATAGACATAAAATTGGTCACTTCCTTTATACCTATATGCCATTTTGCGAGCTTCTGCCGTAAAATTATATTAAGTCAAGTCAAGTTTAAGATTGTGTTTTTGAAGGTTCAGTAGTAGTTTCTGTTTATTTATTTTTTATACAGCCAAAAGGAGGGTACTTTTCTGACAGTCTGTACATATGTATGCGTATTAGTGTACGATAAACCATTTGTTATTTTAAAAGCAGAGTCTGTTGGTATATGTATTTTTTGTGAGAGTTTTCCTTTCCCTGGAATTTAGTATTTTTATTAATGTAGCGAATATTTGCAATAGGTTAAATTGATTAAGTTGCGGATATATGTAGTTAGAGCTATAAAAGATAATCTAAAAAGAGCCTTACGCTTTTTGGGCAAGCGAAGCAGGACTGCAAAATACGTAAAATTATATTGTAGTATAATAAATATGATATCAATGTAAGTCGTTTCTGTTTAGGCACGTTTAATAACAGTCATACTTAAGGACCTTATTGTACAGTGGCGCCACCTGGTTCGACAGAATTGATAGTCTCTTTACATAATAAAATGCAAGCATTTGTCGTTAACAAGACATTCTGCCGTTGGTTTTTCCCTTCACGGCAGAACTCTAAAAGCTCATTTTCTTTTGCAGCCGCCTCATAATGAAGTGCCGTAAATTACCATCGGCCTGTGATAAGCAGCGACTGTTAACGGCCGTAACTGAACAGTATTAATATAAAAATGCTAAATGGCATGCTATGTCTAACGCTTGCTTGGACACGGCGGGCCATGAGAATGGAGTATTTAATATAATCTTTTTCTTCAATCGAACTAGCTAAACTTGGGAAAAGGCAATGAAAATGACTTTGACTGGCTCGGTGGAACAGTGGTTAGTGACCTTTGGTCGGTTCCAAGATTCGTGGGTTCGATTCTCACTCGGGACAAACATTTATGTCTGGGTTTTGTAAATATCCATGTATGTATATCAGTCTCTGACACCCACAGTACAAGCTCTGCTAAGTTTTTGGGGCAATTTACCGTGTGTGGAAGTGTCCCAAATATGTATTAATTTGTTTAAAGCCATAAAATCTAGCTTCTTTTCTCCATTTCCAAACAATAAAGATCTGGACAGCGAGGCCATCTGTACCGCAAAGTACCGTACAGTCAATGTTGATCTTGTTTCGCCGAAATAAAATTGGAAAAAATTCCCAATTTTCCTCCTTTGCTTTCACCAACTGATGGCTCGCACCAAGTTAATTTCTTATTCCTGTCCCGAGCGGAATGCCATTCCAGGTCTAACTCTCAGTTAAAGAATAGAGAAAATAATGGAGAAAACACATGTATTTCTCCATCAATTTCAATTTCTATACTTCTATACTTTGGGACATTTTAATTTTCGCCCTTCATTTCCTATTTATATTATAATATATAAGGGTAGGAGAAGGATGTATATGATGATTTTAGTAAATTATATGAGTATGTATTAAGAGTTAAGTTATGCAGCGTTGGCGGACGCAGGTTCATACACAATTCTCCGCCACGGGTCCTGCGACATGTATCCACTTTGTAGTCCGATACCAAATAATAACGAATACCTACCACCATTTCCACCCGCATTTCTCGTGGCCCCACACCGCCGCGATACGGCCAGGTCTTCGTGTCAACTTTTAATTGCGCATGCGCCGCCCACCTGCCCGCGCGTTAATGTTTCAATATGACATACACGCGTATAGTCAGCTGCTTGCTAAACGCTACAATTATGAGGTTAGAAGGTAGGTTACTTCCCTATATTTGTAAAGGTTAACTTAGTACAAACCCAAACTGCACCCATTATCATCATCATCATCATCATCAGCCCATTTCTGTCTACTGCTGGACATAGGCCTCTCCAAATGCACGCCGCTTCTCTCTATCCTCGGCCACTCGCATCCAGCTCCTACCAGCCGTCCTGCGCAGATCGTCATACCACCTGGCGTGACGATCTGCGCTACACTTTGCCGAGACGCGATATCCACTCCAGAACCCGCCTACCCCAACGGTTGTCCGTTCTACGGCTGATGTGGCCAGCCCACTGCCACTTCAACTTGCAAATGCGATAAGCTATGTCGATAACTTTGGTTCCCAAAACATAGTGACTCTAAAAATAGTGTGCCCAATCGCGGTGTAACATAGTTACAATCAAATAGTAATTGAAATACAAGCTAATGACATTCAGACCCGACCGTGACCGTGAGACCGTGTATAGTCAGCTGCTTGCTAAACGCTACAATTATGAGGTTGGAAGGTAGGTTACTTCCCTATATTTGTAAAGGTTAACTTAGTACAAACCCAAACTGCACCCAAAACATAGTAACTCTAAAAATAGTGTGCCCAATCGCGATGTTACATAATTACAATCAACCATGCGGTGTAAATAATGATTGAAATATAAGCTAATAACATTCAGACCCGTGTATAGTCAGCTGCTTGCATTATGAGGTTGGAAGGTAGTTTACTTCCCTGACTCGGTAAAGGTTAGTTTAGTATTCAGACTGGTCCCTGAACTCAATAGTAGGTATGCCTAAACACGATGTCACAAACTACAATCAACCATCAAAAAGAGACAATGTGAATAGATTAGGGGTGAGAGCCATCCGCTCCCCAGGAAGTCCGGTGATGATGACGAGGCTACCACAAGCTATCATCGTATGTCAGTTAGGAAACTAAAAAAAGGTGTAAATGTAAATAAAATACGAGCAAATGACATGCATACCAGCATATAGTGTGTTGCTGTCTCTACATCTATAGGAGGTTAAGTATGTCTAAATACGGTGTCACAAATCACAATAAACCATAAGGTTTAAATAAAGAAATACACAGGCATAATATAACTCGTTGCTTAACGCTACAATTATAAGAGATTAGAAGATATTCACAACCCCATTAGCACCCTAAACTCAATATTGGGCCTAATCTAGGGTTTAACTAATTATACAAATTACAGGCAGCTTATGACTCACAGGCAAGCATAAAATAACAAATACGCGAGTATAATCCGTAAAATTATTATAAGTTTTATTTTAAATCTGAAATGCTCGCGCAAATAATAGAAAATACTAGGCAACTTATCTTATTAAATTACTTATAGTCAGCTGCTTGCTAAACGCTACTTAGAAGATAATATGTCATTTCCCTATAGTTGTATAGGTTAGTTTAGTATTAATGTATTATTCTCTTCTTTATAACTAAGTAACAATATCTAGAAGTAAAAAAAATTGAGGGCGTATCACGTAACTTAGAGAAGGCACATACACGAATTTTCATATTGTGTACTCTTGAAAACTAGCCAGCTTACAAAGGCTTTTAAAAGTACAGTAGAAATACTTTTGGGGTTTAGCAAATAAAAAATGCTACAAATATCTATTTGAATTCAACATATTACAAACTTTAATGTTATAATAAACGTCATCGGGCAAGATATAACTACGGATGGAAATAAACAAGCCAATATTTTAATAACATAAAAGCAATTTTAATAACCTATAACAATTACCAGTAATATGCAAAACATGCAAATATTTGCATGATGACGTATTTATTATTAAATACTTAGGTTTTAATTTGTCGTAATATTTTACGTCTATACTTATTCCGTAACCTTTCCTTTAAACTAGCATGTTAAAGTTTTGTGTTTGTATAAAATTAACATTATACGCAGTTAGTTACGGTACACTCTCACTGGACAAGTTTTTAACGTGACTGTACTTATTAAAATTGCTAATAACTTAATTATTATGGAAAAGGCGCATCCTTACATCAGTTACGATAATGATACGGTTGATGCGAAAACAATTGTGGTCACGAGCAGAAAGAAATGCATGTTTGTTTGTTTTTAAGCTATTGCATAGCTTTTATCGCGGGCTTTGAGCGCGGCGACCGAACCAAGAAATTCCGTAACGAAAAAAACCTCACAATCGTCTAACGTCGTTTCAGTTCGGTAGACTTCGGCACGGTGTTTGTGTGCGTGCGGTTAGACGTATTGTACGACTCTACGAAACTCGCACGAATCGAGACGAGCTGCTCCGAAATCGGACGATGCTATGCAATAGCTATACCGCGGCAGTCCCCGAGTGCCACACGTCTGTTTTTTTATTATGCCCTGACATCCAGGGTGACCTCACTCAACATGATGGTACTGTGAGGTTTACATATGAGGTACAATAGAATCTATTGGGTTTGTCGTCACCCTGAAGGCCTACGAAATGCCGACTTACGCCCTGCCTAAAAACCCAGTATTAAGGTCGCCAGTTCAAACCCCGCCACAGAATAATTGAGATAGCCGACTAAAACAATTCTAAATTTTTTTTTACAATTGTTTATTTGACTTTAAGAGAAATTCTTGTTGTAAATCAATTTTCATGAGTTCTTCTTTAATGCTTCAAATATTTTTCTTCATAACTTCGAAGGAAAATTTCAAAATGATGATTTGTATTATTCTCAAAAGTTTAGAAAAAATCATATAAAAAAACCCGAAGCATACATGGGGTGTTTTGGATGCCCCACGAACTATCACTTTTGAACTTATAAGATGTCAGCACTATAAAGTGGTAATAAAGTAACTATACGTAATTATAAATTGAGAAACGTAATTTTGCGAATATCACCTTTTTTCCTTACGAAGACAACAGATTTTCGGTCATAAGCCCTTTAAAGCTACCGAGGTAATGGATCCAGCGGCAAGGCGAGCCCTCCAAGTTCCCTCAAGCTTTTTGCGCCAGCTAATGACGTCATTAGGGCTAAGGGCGAAAATGAGGGAGTGCATTGTCCCTCCGAGAGGACGGTCGGGAGCAAATGTCTTGAGAAATGCATGTCTGTGTGGTGATTACCTTTATTGATTCTATTCCGGTAGATTGATTAATTCGACTTGTTCCTTATATTTTTGTGTTATTAACGGAAGCACTCCATACATGACTGACTCGCTGGAACAGTGGTTAGTGTCCCAGGCTCACTACCTACGGTTCCAAAAGTAGTGGGTTCGATTTCCACCCGGGGCATATATTTGTGTGACGAACATCGGTGTTTGTTATGTCTGGGCTGTGTTATTAAATTTAATTAAGTGTATTTGTGTATTCACTGTTGATTCTGATTTCCGTAACACAAGTGCTTAAGCTACTTACCACGGGATCGTTTCAATGTAAGTATGTGATATTGTGTTAACTTAATTTAATATTTATTTATGTACATATTATAACACAAAATCGTTCTCGCTGTATGTCTACTCCTTAAAGCTTAAATCTTTAAAACTACGTAACGGATTTTGATGGTGTTTCCACACCCAGACACTGAAGATTTACGGAGTGGAATAACTTTTTGGACTTCAAATATGGTTACATACAAGAGATCACCGCATTTACCAATTTTGGCACAGTAATTAGATTAAGTACATATACCCTTTTAATGAATAATGAAATATTGTTTCTCATATTATAAACTGCGCGATAACTTAAAAGTGTAAACGGTGGGTATAATATACATTATTATTGAACAGTTTTTGTTCCGTGTCTGCCTACGTTAAATATGTGTTTATTTGTGTACTCCACTTTAATTTCCGATATTTGTAATAAAAGTTCTGGAGTGGATACCGCGTCTCGGCAAACGTAGTGTAGGCCCGCAGGCCAGGTGGTGTGACGATCTGCGCAGGACGGCTGGTAGGAGCTGGATGCGAGTGGCCGAGGATAGAGAGAAGTGGCGTGCATTTGGAGAGGCCTATGTCCAGCAGTGGACAGAAATGGGCTGCTGATGATGATGATGATGATGTAATTTTTTTTATATTTTTTTTTTTTTTTTTTTTTCACAACATCACATACATCGATCTGATCCCGTAGTAAGTAGCTTAAGCACTTGTGTTACGGAAATCAGAAACGACAGTGGATACACAAATATACTTAAATATATTTAATATCACACCCAGACATGGAACAAACACCGATGTTCGTCACACAAATATTTGTCCCGAGTGGGAATCGAACCCACGACTCTTGGAACCGTAGGTAGTGAACCTGGGTCACTAACCACTGTTCCACCGAGCCAGTCACACATGTAATAAAAGTGCGTAAGCTACTTAACGAGGAATCCGAATGATCAGAGATATTCATTGGGTTTGATTAGTTTCATATATTTTTTGTCTGTTATTTTAATATGACAAACGCAGTGTGAACATATATAGTGTAATCTTTTAGGATATTGAAGGATTTTAGGAAGTTATTTTTGGTTCGGACATGGCACAATTTTTTTTTCTCAAAATCACGCCTCTGAATCTCTTTCAATAAAACACCGCAAACGACTCGTCCAAACCAGAAGCACGCAATAAGTCGTCAAGCGATCTTACAAATGTCCGTCATTTTGTCAAACACCCAATATGACATCCCTTCTGTCGTCCAAAATGAACCTTATTCCCTTGTAATAAAAACAGAATATCCACAATATTCACAGTACGAAAATCGGTAACGTACTTCGTAGTAATACTACTGTGTGAACGAATTTGAACTGTAAGTTTTAGGTAAGTAAGTTTAGAATGCTTTGCAGATATCTTACTAACATTTGGTCAAGCGTCATCGTTCATTGACGGCTATTTGTCAAGGAGGGAAAATAGAGTATTCCGGTCGTTAGTACGTCCGATGTCCGGATGGGGTGAGGAAAAAATAGAAAGAAGTATTTTAAGCTATTGCATAGCTTTTATCGCGGGCTTTGAGCGCGGCGACATAACCAAGAAATTCCGTAACGAAAAAAACCTCACAATCGTCTAACGTCGTTTCAGTTCGGTAGACTTCGGCACGGTGTTTGTGTACATATCTCTACGAAACTCGCACGAATCGAGACGAGCTGCTCCGAAATCGGACGATGCTATATGCAATAGCTTTACCGCGGCATTCCCCGAGTGCCACACGTCTTTTTTTTACATATCGACGCACCTTATGGCATATACCTAATGGAATGTGTTACCACGATTAGAGAAACGCCTGTAGGCGCCACATAATATAGTGAAATATCTATTACTCTGCCGAGCTCTAACATAGAGTAGATTTCCTAAGCTACTGCACACTGTGATACACGGGGCTTAGTGCATCTGCCTTTGCATAACAAGTTTATTTATCAGCCCATATATGTCACCACTACAGGTGCACGGGCCTACGCTAAACTAGGGCGATAAGGACTAAGTCAACCACGCTGGCCATGTGCGGGTTGGTCGACTACACAACCTTAGAATTTTTCCGTAAATGTGCAGGTTTCGCCGTTAAAGCGTCGAATAAGATCGTACATATAAATTTCAAATTAAAATTTGAAAACACAGTAATACTGTGGCGGGGTTTGAACTAGCGTCCTCTGGCATGGTAAGCAACGACCTTAACCACTCGGCCATCGAAGTTACTTGTATCATATTTTATGTGAACATCTTAAAGCGGTTCACGGAATACAACTACTTACCCAGTTTCAATAGTATTAGTATTAGAAATCATTTTTGGAAATGTTGCTGTGACATACGGACGCACAGACACGTAGAATCTATAGGGATTCAGTTGGATGAAAGTTCATACATTCTTTTGAAGTCCCCGCGTCGTAACAATAAAACCAAAATTTTGACAAATTCTAGCGAATGGCATCTAATTCAATAGTTTTAATTAGAAAACCGTTAGTTGCATTGTTTGGTTTTATTTGGCGCGGTGGCGTCAGACGAGCGTTTGCACAAAAAGTGCCGACGGAAGGGCAGGGGTTGGCAACAGTTCGCAATAGTAAGTAGATCGGTTTTTTTTCAACATAAACAAAACTTACGAAGAAATCGGGCAAACGGAAATATAAAAAAATATGATCAATATTAGTAATTTGAATGAAATAGAGCTTACAGGTAATTAGACTTTCAACAGCTTATTTTAAGCACAAATTGCAATGTAAAATTTAAAGAATATATTTTAAAAACAGAATAAAATAGCTGAGTTTTCAGATATTAATAAAAAAGACAATATTAGCAAAGTTAAAGTGACGTCTTCTAGAAGGCATTCGGACAGTATAAAGCAACCTTGAAACTGCTTATAAGGTGTCTTACTCCGTTTGGATTAGGAAAATTCATATTCTGCCATTGTCCGAATTTAAGTATCTGATTCCTACGCGTTCTGGGGTTGCACGCACACTACGCTATAGATAAAGCCGAATCTGATCTTACTAATTTAAATTAAACGGTGTCCTACCAATTTTAGACGTATAACAACGTGCACAAGTGTTCGCGCAAACACAACTGCACTTTCTGATACTCACTACTCGATGGTAATTCGGCATGACCAATAAGAGATCAAGCGCAGTAACACCGGCGTGCCAGCGACTTCGTTCGCGTTTCCCCCCGTTTTTTACACATTTTCCATTGTATCTTTGCTCCTATTGGTCGCAGCGTGATGTTATATAGCCTAAAGCCTTCCTCGATAAATGGTCTATACAACGCAAAAAGATGTTTCAAATCGAACCAGTAGTTCCTGAGATTAGCGCGTTCAAACAAACAAACAAACTCTTCAGCTTTATAATATTAGTATAGATTATATATCAAAAAGGCACCGAAAAGGTTGACCCCACCACCTCGAACCATCGAAAGCGAAACAGCCCGGGGTCGGAATGCGAAAATTTACACAAACGCACCAAGTATTAACCGATGAGGCTTTTTGTCGCGCGCCGGCCGCCGGCCGACGGGGGCATTTTTGCGATGACATTCCACTGGACCGATTTTGATTAGAGACATTGGTGCACTTTTGGTCCCTTTTGAGATTTTCGAGAGAAAGCGTTTTTTCCGTTTCGAGTGTCGTTTTAGGTTTTTTGGTTTTAGCGAAATTAATAAACTGCCCGCGATGGGTGACATTCCTGTGGTTCATCGATGAGTACCGCTAACTTTTATTGGGTTTCTGGTGCTTTTTACGGTTTATAATTTTTAACTATTCTCAATAATAAGTAATATATTTATACGCTGAAAAACATGACACACAATGAAATAAAACGTATATTTCAAATATTCAGCCACAAGTGTGCACGCAAACACAAGTCTACTCTATATTTCCTTACTCTTATAATTCAATGAGAGACGACAATCCGACATGACCGATGAGAGATCGGGCGCAGGACCACCGGCTTAACGTGCTTTCCGAGGCACGGGCGTTCAACCGCCAACTTCCTAACTCCGGGCTGAGTAATTTCATTACAGAAAAACTCACACAAATTTTGCCCGACCCCGGATTCGAACCGGGGACCTCTCGGTCCTAACGCAGCACTTGCTACCAATATACAAACGAGGCAGTTAGTCAGCCACTACTATAAATATAAACGGAGATTGTCATTACATGTAGTTAAGTCTCAAGAACTGTATTTTCCGATGGGCACTAGAAGAGCATTTGATTTTTTCCTAATTTTCTGAATGTCTAGTATTACATTTACAATGCTCAACTTGGTGTATGAGCTTTTCGCCCCAGTCAAAAGATCAGGACTAGCCATAATTAAAGGTAATTTATAAGGAAAAATATACCACATTGCATTAGTATATGCCCAATGGTCTTTCTCCCCTTTCGTAGTCCGATTTGTATATCCGGAATCACATCATCCGGAAATCTGACATAGTGTATTTTCCTGAAGCTATTGTGTTATTGTATCTTCTATAATAATATATTAATAGTATTTTAATTACACCAGTTTCACTTTGTTTTTATATGGGATTTAGCGATAAAAAACTTCCCAACCAGTTTGTTACCGAAATTGGACACTTGCCTATATTCAAACCTAGTCAAAATAATATGAATAATTAATCATGAAACCACAAATGTAATGGTCCACACAGGCAGTCAAATCAACATAAAATTATATGTCTCTGTCTGAAATCTCATTAGCAAAACGTATTTGCCTAAATCGAGTTTGATTCTATGAACACACCGTGTCTGATTCGCCCAAATTAGCATTACCCCTTGAATTATCATGATGATGATTGAAACGAATCATTTACAAATTAAACCGAATATTGTTTAGATATTAAGAACAGGGCTGCATCCAGGCGGTGGCAAAAAACACGATAGTGAATTAATTGCGAATTCTACAGGACGGTGCCTTGAGTACCGTCAGCAAGTTACGGTTGAATTTTGCTTGATTATAATTAGTTTATTTGAAACTAAATTTAACATTTATTGTTTTGTCCATATAAATGAATTAATTTAAACAAAAGCGTTTTCTTAGATTTAAAGAAATATTGGTTCGCAAAAAAAAATCTTTTGTAATAACAGCCCAGTTAGATAATTTTAAAAATTCAGAACTAGTTTGCTTGCAAATTTAATATTTTATAATAAAATATCCATTTTGTAACGTGACATAGGGGTAAAATAATTCACCATGGAAACAGTTGAATAACCAGAATTACAAAACAGGATATCATCGTTTGGAATTTATTTTCTAAAAGCCTTAATAAGCTAATAATAAAAATATAATTACAATAATAAATGTTGCGCGTTCGACGTCAAGTAAATATTAATTGTGAAATCGATAATGATTTATGTTTTAGAGCTGAGCAACGATTATTATGCTCAAACTACAACCCGTGAAACGGAATGAAAGCGCCGTAAATAACGTTTGTATTGACAGCAATGGTTTATAAATAAATAAATATTTCACAACATCACATACATTTATCTGATCCCGTGGTAAGTAGCTTAAGCACTTGTGTTACGGATATCAGAATCAACAGTGGATACACAAGCATACTTAAATATATTTATTAACACACCCAGACATGGAACAAACAACGATGTTCGTCACAAAAATATTTGTCCCGGGTGGAAATGGTGCCTACACCTCTTGAAACCTGGCTAGCGAACCTGGGTCACTAACCACTGTTCCACCGAGCCAATAATTCGTTTATATGGAAATGATACTGTACCAACTTTTTAACTGTGAATATTTTACAGAATCTAATACGCTTTATTGATTAAAAGAAAGTATTGATTCTGGCATTTCTGATACATTCATAATTAATTACAATATTAATTGGTGCTGATCATTACAATTAGATAAAATGAATTATAAGAGTCGTTACACTACAAATTAGTATTTATCTTCTATCTTAATTACAATTAACAACTTTTACGAATAAAAATGATGACAGTAAGAACAATAATTGTTAATTATTAGGTGTAAGAGGAATTTTAAGTCGCATAATATTTCTTGCTATTTTAACATGTTTAGTTCTGGACTTTAAAAGATTCGATCGCTAAACGCTATTGGCAATTTACAATGACTATTTCTTATGGTAACTTTATAGATAAAATGCATTTCATACCCCCTTTTTCATTTATGTAAATAAAAGTGCTTTGCAATAAAAAGACGTGTGGCACTCGGGGATTGCCGCGGTAAAGCTAATGCATAGCATCGTCCGATTTCGGAGTAGCTCGTCTCGATTCGTGCGAGTTTCGTAGAGTCGTACAATACGTCTAACCACACGCATACAAACACCGTGCTTTGTGTGTGTGTTTATTTATTTATATTTATTATTTTCGTTACGGAATTTCTTGGTTCGGTCGCCGCGCTCAAAGCCCGCGATAAAAGCTATGCAATAGCTTAAAAATAATTTCTTATATTAAATAAAAACTTTTATTTTTAGAGAGAATTGCATAACATCTATCTATACAATTTTGATCTTTGTAATTTTTTTTTGCAAATTTTCTTTTGACTTTTCTGCGGACCCTACCAGCTGTTGACGAATTGAATTTTGATGAGTGACAGCCGGCAGTCATTATCATTCGCTGTCGTCCACGGCCCTTCGAAGCTTCTAGAGTTTTAGACCGACTGGACAAGCCCTAACATAACACTTCAAACAAGCTTTTGTTTCTAAAAAGTTCGAGACCAACTATATTTTTTTCTAACTGACATACGATAATGGTGGTTAAAGTCGTTGCTTGCCACGTGAGAGGTCGCCAGTTCAAACCCCGCCACGTATCAATGTATTTTTCAAATTTGAAATTCATATGTACAAATATTCGACGATTTAACGGTGAAGGAAAACATCGTGAGGAAGCCTGCACACCTACGAAGAAATTCTTGGGGTGTACGGTCAATCAACCCGCATTTGGCCAGCGGGGTTGACTAAGGTCTAATCGCCCTAGTTTAGGGTAGGCCCGTGCCCCAGCAGTGGGGACGTATATGGGCTGATGATGATGATACGATGATGGCTTGGAGTAGTTTTGTCACCATCATCGGACTTGGGGGGGAGCGGATGGCTCTCACCCCTAAGTACTAACTATAGCATCGTCTGTTATTAGCGCGAACACAGCACATATGAAATCAACGGAACTAAGAGAATAAAACTGCTTATAACCGTATGTGTAACTCTATTTGGAAAGTTTAGTTATTTTTATAAACAAACTGGAAAGAAGAATTTTGGATGAAACAGCTAAGAATTTAGAGAGAGAGATTTAGTGTTATAAGATGTCGCTTAAGATTTCCTAAGGCAAGAGACCTTCTTTCCTTCAGTTTTCTAAAGTGTGTAAACGTGACAAGAATAAAACTACAGGGCAATAACGATAGGCCTAGAATAGCATAAAGATCAATCTTACAGCATAAATAAAGATTTTTTTAATTGTTGTTTTCTTCGTTGAATAAAGTACAAGTACTGTTGTAATAAAACATTCACAAAGTTTTTAAGCTATTGCATAGCTTTTATCGCAGGCTTTGAGCCCGGCGACCGAACCAAGAAATTCCGTAACGAAAAAAACCTCACAATCGTCTAACGTCGTTTCAGTTCGGTAGACTTCGTTCGGCACGGTGTTTGTGTGCGTGCGGTTAGACGTATTGTACGACTCTACGAAACTCGCACGAATCGAGACGAGCTGCTCCGAAATCGGACGATGCTATGCAATAGCTATACCGCGGCAGTCCCCGAGTGCCACACGTCTTTTTTTACGAAAATTTCAGTGAACGACACCATTGTGATTTGTGTTTTTGTATCTCCAACAATTTAATACATACACGCCTTACATGGTCAATAAGACCTTATTCTCATTCTCTCTTTCTCTACATACCTGAGGACACATCTTGCAGTGGTACTTCCGTGCGTGCGCATGCAGGGGCTGCAGCTTGGCAGGGCCCTTGCCTAAGGGTTGAGGGACCACCAGCAGACCGCTGCCGGCGTTGGCTCCACCCACCGGTGATGATGAGGAGGACCCTGGAAGGAGTGAGGGGGTGATGTAGCTGGTGAAGCGATTAGAGAGGAACCTTAGTTTTATAACTTTTTGTCGGTCTATCCTACCTTCTAGCTCTCTAGGTACGGTCGGCAATTTTGGCGGTAGTACACTTTTCAAATAGATTTCTTTAAACGCCATTAGCCCCGCCCACTGGCCAATAGAAGAGCACTTAAAGAAAATCTGTCAAAATCCAAGCAAAAACGTTCCAATAGTAGGAGAGCTAGCAAGAATTTTTTGGTAGGTATTTGAGGCAAGCTGAAAACTTATCCTGTACCTCTCCTATTATATCCCAGCACGACACTGCAGACCTGGCTGGTGAGTAGCGGGGCTAAAGCAAACCCCCAAAAATATTTTTCATCTTTTTATTTATAACTAAAAAATAAGACTCACGTTGTAAGACAAATTATTTCGATGGAACTTCTACCTGTCAGGTGAACTGACAAATTATATTTTTTTGGATTATAAAATATATTTTAAAATAAGAAAAATTGGGGGTTTGGTTTAGCCCCGGTACTCAGCCAGGTCTGCGGTTTTGTGTTGAGTTATAATATTAAAGGTATAGGACAAGTTTTCAGCTTGCCTCATATACCTACCGAAAAATTCTTGCAGGCTCTCGAACCACAATTTGGGCGGGGCTTGCTCTGACAGACGTATAAGCGCCAAGCGATTTTCACCTTATAGGTGGTCGACCGCCAAGTACTCCGATAGTACCTTCACGCGATATTAAGAATAGCAAATAAATAGCTAATAGCAGTTATTCATGTAATGGAACGCGAAAGTCTTTTGTCTTTTGCTTATATCCGCGAACACTACGCTTAAAAAAATACCGAAAAATTCGCAAATATAAACATGTAACGAGTTTTTCAGTCCGATTCAGTTAAGAACGCTTGTTTTCAAAGTAGAGTATGTTTACTTAGTTGGCGTAAAGAAAGAAAGAGTGTAAAAACATAATTTACTCCGACTTTGTTCTGATTTCAACAGGAACATAAAAGTATACCTAATACACATTCACACGTAACATTAAGGTGTGTCTGACCGATTTCGGCCATAACAGCCAACGAAATGGAGTTCACCCAACTGCGAAGGACATTAGTGCACAAGTGTGCGCGTAAACCCAAGTGCATACTTATTTAAAATTGATGAGGTAATCCGATGACTTCTACAAGGCAGATAAAATCATCTCATTAAGGCCCGCCATACACGGGCCGCTCGAGCAGTTAGCCAGTGATCAACATACACGGACCGCTCTTGCAGTCATAGTCAACAGCTTAAAGCTGCCATTTCATCGTGCTGCTAACTGCTCGGAGCAGTCATGACTGCTCGAGCGGTTCTGTGTATGTGTGTACGTAGAATCTGTAGTTTACTATGCAGCCGCAGCTTCAAGCAGTCCGTCCTGACTGCTGTCCGTGTTTGTCGGCCCTTAGGTATAGAATGCCCTTACAGCTCATATTTGCCACCCTTTTATAATCTGGGTTCTTCAGGCGGGAAACAGCATCGCAAGCCTTCATGGTGAGTGCGACAGGCTCAATAGGGTCCATAGTGTCTGTTAACCTCTCGGCCGCTTACCAGTGAGGTGATCTTGAAAATCTTTGTATAAGAAAAGGTGATTGTTGATCTTCTTACCTGACCGTCCAGGGCCCAGCCCGGCCCCGTAGAGCATCTGGCTCATGGACTGGTGGTGGCCAAGCCGCTCGTCCGCCTTCTGATGCCCTCCCACGGAACCATCTCCCGTGCTCATCTTGGCCTGAAAGAGAAGAGGAGACAGGGTTAGTGACGTGGAGAAAGGTTGCAAATCCTCGGAAGTAGCCTAGCATGCGCCCGGTGCGAGCTTTAAAAAATTACGCCCTTGAGATATAAAACTGGATACTGGTTTAGTCATATCTGCGCCCATCCAGGGCCTGCCTAGGCACCGCTAGCATGGCCATAGTAACGGCGCTGTCCTCACGATCCGATTTTAAAATCAAACACTGCATCTACTGACTGCAATTATGTCTCAGAGGAGATAAGAAAACAGGGTATCTGACCAGTGGCGTAACTACAGGGTCGTTACAGGGCAAGTCGGTAGAATGCCACGGGCCCCCACCCGGTAGGGGGCCCCAACCGATAGGGGTCCCCAGTCATAGGAGGATCTCATCTGCCAACCCGCATACACATTAAGACAAAAAGAACGGGGGGGGGCCCCAACCGATGAATTTTGCCACAGACTTCAACGGGTATAGTTACGCCACTGTCTCTGACTCCAAATAATTCCAAGGTTATCCACAGGAAACAAATGTATGATGACAAAGCCATTATTCCTTAAAATTTTAAAGGAATGCTAAAAGAATAGAATATAATACAATAAATTGTTTATTAAGTAATTGGTACCCGGACTACGGAAAATACCTTTCAACTAAGCTACTGCACACTATGGTCGTAAATTAAAATCTCAGAATATTTATCCCTTCTACTTTCTCAAGAGACAGAAGCGCCACCAAATGTGCCAACAAGCCTTAAAATATCTATAAACATCCACCTGGTCAGCAAAGTCACAAATCACAAGCCCGGGTGCAAAGTAATGATAAATAGTCGAAACAGCGGTCATTTAGTTCAAAACTAGACGCGTGTGAGTTACGCCGATAACGTCAGATAAATCAGTTGGCTGACACACGGTCACCACCGATGGTGAATGAATAAGATTTTTTAATTATTATAGAAGTTATATGCTCTCAATATACATTATATAGGCCCTATATCAGGCTTTTGAAATATATCTGCTAAAATACAATAACAATAATTTTGCAAATTTAGTTTATAACATGGTTGTATGGGTCAACATAATATATCTTTTATTACACAAATAAAAGATAAAGTTTTCGTGCATAAGTATTTCAATGTTTTAGCACTAGTCGATTTGATTCGTCAGGTAATAAATAAATGTAAAAAGTGGCATAAAAATCATCTTGTCCAAAAATTACTGCTAAAACGTGTGCAATAAACTATTTTAAGTAAATAAAAACCCAAATAAAATAATAATAAATAAATAAATATCTGGGACATTTCCACACACGGTCATCTGACCCCAAACTAAGCAGAGCTTGTACTATGGGCGTCAGAGACTGATATACATACATATATATTTATAAATACATACTTAAATACATAATCACACCCAGACACGGAACAAACACCGATGTTCATCACACAAATATTTGTCCCGAGTGGGAATCGAACCCACGACTCTCGGAACCGCCAGCCAGGGTCACTAACCACTGTTCCACCGAGCCAGTCATAAAAATCAAATAGCTGATGTGCCAAGCTTTGAAACTGTAATTGTGTAATCTAGAAAATCATCAATGATTTACAACGTGTTTTAAAGTCGAGTGACGCCTTTTTCAATAAATTGATAAGGTAATTGGAAAATGCAAGCCGATGTATACTAACTATAAATGTAATTGTTAATAACAATACAAATATTCCACCAAGAAATTACACTAGAAGTAATAAATCATCGTTTATGTCAATGTTGGTAACGTTTATTGCAGCATTATAAATACTAGTGGATTATGAAGTCACGTTTGAAACGAAGCCACAGCACGGAACATGCGATTTACTGTAATCAATCTAGTGTACATCTAATGAAGCATTGATAATTCACACGAATCGCCAGAACGATGTAATAATTTGTTAATTATTGTTCATCCGAAAGTGGGTCTAATCGTTCGGTGATAAAGTTGATTGACTCTTTAGGTGTATCCAGATATTTTTTATTTTATTTATTTTTCATACACACCAACACATTACAATCTCAGAAAGTCAAAGTACAAAGATATACAGTCCGGAGCAAGATTGCAATACAGAAACAATGTGTACATATAAAAAAAGTTGAAATTAAGTTATATAACACATGGCATGGATATAGATACACTAGATATTTATAATCCTTTATTGTAGTTATTGGCATTTATTGTGGTGTGAAAATGCGGTGTTAAATACATTACATACATAGAATCAAGCCTTTTTGAAGAGAGGAAGGCAGAGATCGCTTCCTGCCCTGTGAATGTGCTACGGTCCTGGCACAACATTTCGCGTCTTCCATCAAACTCTTAATGTACGCTAACTAGTATTATTCACAATGGGTTATTTACATAAGATCGCGATAGAGGTACGTTCATATAAATTGTACTATTTTTTTTATTATTGTAACGCCAGCTTTGTAACTGTTTCGTATTTTATTTGCAATGACCTGCTCTTTGAGTGTATTATGCATAAATCCTTACTTTTTATCTATCTATTTAAAAACCGCATCACAATCGGTTGCGTAGTTTTCAAGACCTAAGCATACTTAGTGATTATTTGTTTATTTATTAAATACCGTACCGTTATTCTCGTATTTATTAGTGTCCGATTTTTTTGTTCTTTTTAATTTTGGATGTTTGCCATCCTGCCCAGCCGTGTGTCCGCGTCCCGATCCCGTATTTAGGTCTTGGTGGCGCACTTACTGTTGTCAGCCGGCAAAAACCAACCCTCGCCCTCTGGTCATTCACTCCTTAAGAGGGGATCTACATGGAGTGGCTTATACATTAGAATATTTAAGAATAACTTAGATATTATTGTGCGTCTACTACCTGTGTGCGGGACTCAGTTTCGATAGATGCACAGATTTTACTTTGAAAAATATATCGTATTAGCACACATTGTAAGTAAATAATGTATTGATTTGTTTTACTGATAAAATTCCTTACTTTAACTTATCTTTGTTTTAGCGTTAATTAACTCGGCTGAATTAAACATTCTTACAAAAAAAAAACATTCAAATACGAATCTTTTATTTCAGCTTTGTATATTTTGCTCAAGAAAACTCTAAGCACCTACCAATTCCATGTAGTGACTTCTTAAGCTGAAACGGGATATTGGTAATAACAGCTCTGTGTAAATCCATAACAACCCTTGAATGAAGATGCCAAAGGGCAGTCCGAGGCCAATATTTTAAAGTCACTAAAATTAAATGAACAAGTAACCAAATCTAGAGGGGGGTGGGGGAGGATAGCAAATCGTGTGTGACTAACGCTTTCTGAGGTAAATTATGAGACTTGACCCCCTCGTTAATTAGAGTGGTATATGTTTATTAATCTGTGATGCGATTTGTTTGGTTAGCATTGTTTTGTCTTGTGTATTTATCATACTTATGTTACAAAGTGGAAACATTTGATTGTTTGTTTTAAATTATAATGGTGTAGAT
This sequence comes from Maruca vitrata, assembly GCA_039566165.1. Classification (NCBI taxonomy): domain Eukaryota; kingdom Metazoa; phylum Arthropoda; class Insecta; order Lepidoptera; family Crambidae; genus Maruca; species Maruca vitrata. The sequence continues at coordinate 9,191,770 of CM076936.1, read as the reverse complement.
TATTTTCATGCAAGTGTGTACATATTGTTTTTGTATTAACATGCTTGATGATTCAATTTACAAGATTATTGAATATATTAAAAATAAAATTTACTTATACTCGAGATTTACAATATAATAATAATTGTTGCCTATTTTAAAATTCTGTAGTATTGAACAGACACATACAATTTTCAAGACTAAAACAAACTTAGGCAAAGGATATGAGGGTAACATTTCAGCTTAAATATTATAGGTGCATAACATTAAGAGAGTGTGTCTGTAGTTTGGTACTGAAATAACAAGAAGAAGTCGTTCAATGTGACACCCAAAAAGTTTTAATTGTACTTGTCATTAGTATGTCTATTAATGCTAACGGTACAATCGCTCTGTAGCTAAAATGAGTATCAGAGTTGCTAATTTCAGAGGTGATGGATAGATTGAATTGATGTGATAATGAATAAATAGTGATCTATAACAACAGTTAAAAGATAAACAAGTCTTAGCCCAGACGTACTCTTCTAATGTATATGTATGTTTTCGGTTAGCAAAGAAGTATTGCGACACTGTTCCACACACTCAGTTTTTTTAGAATATTTTAAAAATATTAATAAGTATCATCATAAAAATAAACATGAGTGTTGGACTTTATTCCGTGCTACAACAGAGAAAACAAACAAAACATTCCAACTTCCAAACGAAATTACAATGGATATTACAAATTTTGACCAAACTATTTGCAAGCCAAAGGTACTCCGAGCCATAAATCAGAAACTATAGGGACCCAATGCGATATACGGCATTCGTTGCGAATTAATTTGCGTAAGATAACGCCCTCTGGCGACGAGATGTGAAATTTAATTTTGCTACCCGCATTTTGGGGTTGAGTTAACCACTGTGCGCACTAAAATTAATACAGTTTTGAAATTTGGAAGAATTGCGTAATAAATCAGTAATCCTTAGTTCGTTAATTACTAATATATATTATTCAAATATTTCGAATGTTGTCTGTTGCATTTTCATGCCAAAACTACTGGATTGACACTAATGGAATTTTATACACAGATAGTTTAATGTCTGAGAAAGAGTAAGTATGTTGCCTATGTCCTTTACAGAAGGCACTTATTTTTTAATCGATTTCGCTATTTGAGTTTAATTTTTTACGCGATAAATGGATTTACGTAGACGGTGCTACTCCGGCCGAAAGTTATTTTTTTGTATAGAATTTTTAGTAACAAAATAAAACATTATCAAATTGATTATCTGAAAACATGGTGGAGTCCTGTTTCAAAACAATATAGTACTTACCTACTACGAAAATGTGCATTTGTTAAATGAGAAATGCATTCTCTGACCGTAGTTATCGCAAACACGACCAGGATTAAGCGTTCTCCGATAAAGCCATCCCAGCTTAACTCCCATAATTTTACGAGCATATTTATATGGAGTTCAATCAAACTACAAAGTATGTAGGTCACAATATTCAACAAAACACTTTTATGCGGAGTCGTAAAGAGTCGCGTCAACGTCCCGGAGTGCATTCTGTGGGAATTCTTTAGTACACCGCCATCTATCCAGGGTTAATGGCAACTTTTGACGTAAACTGCGGCGAACGTAACAAACAGTGGTGTTTTTCGACCCACTTCCGAATTTTAGGGTTATCTAACGAGGATTTAGGATTTTAGTTTAAGCGATGGCGTGTTTTGGCGTATTGCTCATGGTTAAGATTAAAATGGCGGGTGTTTGCGGGAGATCTTTCATATTGGTAGTTTTGGATTAAGGAGATTGTTACGTGCTTTATAGCCAAATCTGTTGACGCGGGCAAGAGTGAGGTTTAAAGTTTTAGTTTTTTTAAATATTTTATGGAAATTGCTTTGATTTAATTTTGACAATAATAAATTTAAAAAAAAACTTTACAATCATTAGCTACAGAACTTAACTAGAATTTTTGGAGTAGGTCAACAATTATGAAAATTATAAGTAAGCTGGTCTTCCTTTTTGTTTTGATCTGAAATACAGTGTCTGCATAGCTGCATAGTTCAGGCACCATTTTCACACGCTTTTGAATTAGTTTCCTTGAATATTGTTAAATTGAATCTACCCTTCTAACAGTGTTGATTGAAATAAGTTTTCTTAATCTAAACTTTTAAATTATATTTTAAGTAAACTAGTATTGTAAACTTACGTGTAAAAAAATAAATACTTTTTATTTTTATTTATAATATTACAGAGTTAGAACTAAAATTTACTGTAATTTAAAATCTTACACAGACAAAAGATTCAAAACATGCAAGAGACTTATAAGAGATGTGGTCTATGATAATATTAATAAATGCGTCGGAGAGGCATGAGTAGGCGTCACCGCTGCGGGGGACATTGTCAAATGAGGCCTTTTGTCATACGGAACCCTAGTTTGAACTGCATAATCAAATATAAAGAGAGTAAGGACCACTTTATATGTATATAACTGCCTCGTTGGTCTATTGGTAGCAAGCGCTAGGAGACCGAGAGAGAACCGGGGATGGTTTGAGTCCGGGGTCGGGTAAAAATTTGTATGAGTTTTTCTGCAAAGAAAGTCCTCAGCCCGGCGTTGACGGTTGCACGCTCGTGTCTCGCAAAGCACGTTAAGCTGTTGGTCCTGCGCCCGATCTCTCATCGGTCATGTCGGATTGCCGTCTCACCGAACTATGAGAGTAAGGGAACAGGAGTGCACTTGTGTTTGCGCGTGCACAAGCACTATAAATAAATGGTAGGTATCTAAGATTTACTGCCATAGTCGCAGTAGGCTGGACAATATTACTCTATAAGTCAACAGTACTAATAATCTTTTATTTTCAATTTATTTTCAGCATTTTCCGTGAAATCACACGTTTTTATGCGTGGCTCGGTAGCTATTCTATTTTATTTTCCTTGAAGTCTCCCAAACGGCAATAACCTTTTCATATCTAATAACAAATGTAATATTTCATGTTTCCATCCATAAAACAAAATTGATTGTAATCACGCACACGTATTTATTATAAAAGAGATTCTAAACGAAACAAGTACGAATTAATAGTTACAAGCATAAGCACATAAATATTTTTTATTGATTTTACTTTTAATTAATAAAATCTGTGTAGAAAAAAACATGTTTGAAAATTGTTAGTTTTCTGTTTGGAGGACTCGTATCCATACTAGAATTTTATATTATAGTATAACATATTAGTAAGTATAAACTGTTCATTATGGACAAAATATATAAGTACAAGGTATTAGTATAAATACTTGTAGAAAATAAAAAATATGTAGCTCAATACCAATACGAGACTCCACGCCTTGTCTCGTTGTTGCCGCAGCAGTGGTCTCCTCTTTAAGCGGGCTTTCAGGGTGAGTGCGACAGCCTCAATATGGTCTATTGTGCCTGTCGACCTCATATTTGGATCTCACTACCGCTTTCCATCAGGTGGAGTGAGGTCATCTTGTTAGCTTATTATAAAAAAAAAAGTCCCAGATCGCTGTCCATAGGCATCGGGCCCAAGAGGCTGGCTGAGTTTCCTCTTTGGATGGCGAGGCTTGTTAATAATGAATACGAAAAGTGTATCCTTCTGTCTGATTTAGGAAATATTCGACTTCTCACTGACGAAGTCTTGGGCAGAAGCTTGTCTCGTATACTACTACAGACTACATTAGGTAATATTTTAACAATAAAAATACACTTATTATCTAATAACAAAAGCACAAAACTTGAGGTGCCTTGGGTTATTCTGAATTGAGCAAAAAAAAAGTAATAGCATAAGATTTATAAGTAATATCGATCTAAAAAATATCCCACAACATCACAAACATGAGTGACGAAAGATTTTTAAGCACTAGCGTAACAGATATCAGAAGCAGCCGAGGTAAAACTAACACTGACTGATTGTTAGCTGACTAATAGAAGCTTCTAGATTTACAGGCTTCTTATTTAGGCTACTCCTCACCCCGCAGTACGCAAGCTGACCTTACTGCTACAAACTTTTAGAACTGACGCGGCTATAAAATATGCTGCAAGCTTGATTAACATCAGAAACTGACGCTGACTACCTAACTAGTAGAAACGTCTAGAACTATAGCGGTTACATATTCAGGTTAAACTTCATCTCGTAGCCTTTCAAACTGATCCTAGCTGACTGACCACTAGATTGCTGATTGCTAGAAACTTTTAGAACTGCAGCGGTTACACATTTAGGCTACTCTATAGCTGGTAGCCTTGCAAACTGACGCTGACAACTTCTCGGTAGCTGGAAATTTCTGGAATTAATGCGGCTACAAATTAAGCTACGCGCTTGTTTACCTGAATCTAGAACAAAACCGACTGATACAAGTGACTGCTGTTGTTAGAATAGGAGAATGAGAATAGCTTCTAAAACTACAACTGCTACACATTTAGGCTAATCTTCTCTTTGTTGCCTTTTAAACTGACGCTGACGGGCTAACTCACTGCTACACTGACTACTTGCTGGCTGCTAGAAGTTTTTAGGACTACAGCGGCTACACATTTAGGCTATTCCCCATCTCATAGCCTTCCAAACTGATGCTGACTGACTAACTCACTACTACACTGACTACTGGTTCACTGCTAGAAGCTTCTAGAACTACAGCGGCTACACATTTAGGTTACTCCTCATCCCGTAGCCTTCCAAACTGATGCTGACTGACTAACTCACTACTACACTGACTACTGGCTCACTGCTAGAAGCTTCTAGAACTACAGCGGCTACACATTTAGGCTACTCCTTACCTCGTAGCCTTGCAAACTGGCGCTGACTGACTAACTCACTACAACACTGACTACTGGTTCACTGCTAGAAGCTCCTAGAACTACAGCGGCTACACATTTAGGCTATTCCCCATCTCGTAGCCATCCAAACTGACGCTGACTGACTAACACTACTACACTGACTACTGGCTCACTGCTAGAAGCTTCTAGAACTACAGCAGCTACACATTTTGATTAAGCTTTACCTAGCCTTTAAAACTGACCCTGGCTTACTCGCAACTAGACTGGTGACTGCTGGAAGCTATTAGAACTACAGCGGCTACATATGTAGGCTACTCCATAGCTTCTAGAACTACTACTACTACACATTTAAGCTACTTTTAACTTTGTAGCCTCTTAAACTGACGCTCTTTGACTGACTGATTTAGGTGTGAGAGCCATCCGCTCCCCCGCAAATCCGGTGATGATGACAGACTACTCACTACACTGACACTACTACTGGCTGACTGCTAGAAGCTTCTAGAACTACAGCGGCTACACATTTAGGTTACTCCTCATCCCGTAGCCTTCCAAACTGACGCTGATTAACTCGCTACTACACTGGCTACTAGTTCACTGCTAGAAGCTTCTAGAACTACAGCGGCTACACATTTAGGCTAATCCTCATCTCGTAGCCTTCCAAATAGACGCTGACTAACTCAGTACTACACTGACTAACTCACTACTACACTGACTACTCGCTCACTGTTAGAAGCTTCTAAAACTACAGCGGCTACACATTTAGGCTACACCTCACCTCGTAGCCTTGCTTGATGGCCATGGCGCCCCGTGGTCGTGACCACGCGGCGTATTCCAGGCCATCTTTCTGTTGGCAGTGCTGTTGGAGAAAAGATACCGTTTAATCATAAAGTGCCTCACTTCTGGACAAGGTGACCACGTAACATGTTGATAGCTATAGCATATGATGAGTACGATGCACCAGTTGTGTGTATAGGTATGTATATGTTATGGACCAAGTGATTAATGCGAGCATTATTAATAATGCCCGAGCATTATGTATAATGTCTAGCCCTATCGGGCCAAGTGATTAATTATTATTTAAACTTCATTATTTATCACAATGCCCGGGCATTATTATATGGATATGTGATGATTGGGCAATATGATAATTGTGCGTAATTTGAGGTAAATAATTGTCTTTTGTCTTTTAAAATAATTTAATAATAAAAGAAAACGTAAAATTTCCACTCTGTATTACGCTTTTTACAAAGTTACGCCGTTTGATAAGTATTCATAGTGACGTAATGGATAATACTCACTGCGTATTTTTAGAATGGGATGGATATTTTAAGTATTATGGGAAACTTTACTTATATTTTTTCGTAATTCGATTAATTTTATCATTCGTAACCCCCGCTGCTGTGTATTGACCATACATTTATCTATGTATTCAGCCATTTTCGTACATGTGCGCATAGATTAGGTATGTTCCTCCGTGTATTTATTATTTTTTGTGACCGTTACGTTGACTTTGACGCGTTATTGGACGTTGATTTTGCTTTGTGTTTGGACTTTGATTTAAAATGCCAAAACGAGGAAAAACAATAAATAGCCAATGTCTCCGTAATCTTAATCCCCCGCGCATCAATACTAACAATAAAAATGACACTCATGTGTGCAGCTATTTTGGGTGTAAACGCCATTTTACACCCAAAATAGCGCCAATTGCAATACACCGCGAAATTTTAGTGGTTGTTTTCCCGCAGTAAAATGATTCTATCTTAGTAGCACAAAAGATGTGTGCAGTTCTTTTATGGTAAAATCAATAAATGCCGGTATTACGAAAGGTTTAACCGTAACTCGAAAACACGTTCGAACCGCTTTATGACTTAGGGTGTAGAGCTTCTTTAGCTTTAAGCTTCGATTTCATGCGGCAAGCAGTACCTGAATACGTCACATCTTCAAAAACAACGATAGCTTCTCTCGTTTTCGAGTTGGAAAATTATTATACTGAAAAATCGAAAAAAAAAATTTTTTTTTCTCGGATTAATTTGCATAATTCGATAGTATTACTAAAGGCAAGTCGTTCTGCCACGGGAAAACAACCACTAAAATTTCACGGTGTATAAATATATTGCAATTATGAATAATAGCGTGTCTTACAAGTTACGCCGCCAAATTATGTCCATTACCCCCTTGTGTTATGACAATTTTTTCACGCCACAATATTTTTTAGAGGCGTAAATACTTTTTATATAAAACTATTGTATATCAAATGATAATAACGATTAAGGTTGTTTCTACATAAATGTTTGTATTACTTTGCCCAAAAGGTGATAAACATTATGTATAATGCCCGGTCAAAGTGATTATTTGAATAATTATTATTGAATTGCACTCTCATATTGGGCATCTTTCATATAGACCGGGCAGTATGAATAATGCCCAATTTATCATTTGGTCCATAACATATATATATATGACTGGCTCGGTGGAACAGCGGTTAGTGGCTCAGGTTCAAAACCTACGGTTCCAAAAGTCGTGGGTTCGATTCCCACTCGGGACAAATATTTGGGTGACGAACATCGGTGTTTGTTCCATGTCTGGCCGTTGACCGTTAATTCTAATATCCGTAATACAAGTGCGTTAGCTAATTACTACGGGATCAGATCAATGTATGCAATGTTGTGTAATATTTATATTTTGTATGTACAATCCTATGTATTTGTCCATATCAATATTACTATATTTTCGGAATACGTCGTTATAGGGATTCATAAAAGGCATAAACAAGAACCACATAATTCTATGACAAAAAGAAAATAGTTGATAATGAAACGTCATCATTGTGTAATTGTTACTTAAACTATAAAGAAACTCTGTCAGCCACATTACGTTATGTCTAACTCTATCTTTTTCTAAGCCGGTAAAGGTATAAAACTGTTTGGCACCTGTATTTAAACCCTGAAATTGGCTATAGTTTAAGACACTACGTGAATGCGCCAAAAAGATCATATGATACGAGGTAACTTTACGACTACACAAGAATCTAGTGTTATTTATATAACTAAAGTAATACATACATACAAAAGAAGTATCTAGTACAATTTAGGCGACCTTATCACTTAGGGTTTATTATCATTATCAAAATTCATTATTGGTAGACATACCTTCTAAAGCACACACGTGTTAATTAGATATTATATTAAAATTTGTATCAACTAAATGATTATTCTATTCTATTCTCGTAACTACATGAAAATGTTTAACAACAAAGAGCGCTGCTTATCATGTCAAGTTCCATCCATTTCGCATAAAATCAACGATCCATATCCAAGTTCTCAAACATACCTGTATCGTGACTCATAATCGACTCTAACATTACCGAGAGTGACTTAAAATTTTCCCAAAAACGCCATGAACTTTTAGAAACCACATAAAACTCTGTTATTGATTATCTATACAATGTTATTTCAAGACCGACAGCATAATATTTTACTACCCAAGACGGCACGCACACATTGACACACAAACACACACACATACACACGCCTTCACACACATGTGGAAGTTAAGAAAAATACTTGTGTCGCGGGTTTTTCTTGAGAACAGAATAGCATGGAGTCGATAGTATTTTTATATGTATTTAAAATATTTATTTCATAACATGGTTTCCTGAAGAAGAGAGAACTTAAAAGATCGTGCTTAATTATAACAGATATGTTTTTAACTCTAAGACTGCCCCTACTTTTTCTTTCGACAAACAAAAATATGTATATTCTTTTAACTATCTCCGAAGATACTTATCTGTAATGTTAATTATCATTTCAGTATAGATGAACACGGTCTGTCATTTAATAAGGTTTTATTTTTTACCTGACTTTCAATTTTATTCACATTTGGAAAATAAATGTAATCCTTACCTAAGTTAATATAGGTTGTAGAGATATATTTCAATACATAGCGCAAAGTCATATTCATACATTGGGAATTTGTACTCTGCCGTAGTACTTTTTCGAGAATCATCATTTATAAAGTTGATACAAAAGAAAATGTTACAATCCCTTGGGGTTGCAGAGGTCAGATGGTAATTGTTTCATTGCAGATAATGTAACTGCATACTTCTTGAGGAAAAAGTTGTATCGTAATGAAACAACATAATGATGATGATTGAAACTATAATGATCACTTATAAGACGAACATAAACTATGGCAAAGGCATCGAACTCGTGAATATTTAACCCGTTGGTCCACTCCATTCCACTTTTAACCTTTTTCCTACACGTCTCACATACATATACGTCTTTTCTCGCGTCACACGTGAATACATCCCTCCCTCTCTCTCATGTTACGTCGGAAAGAGAGGCCCTCCCAGTTTAGGACTAACGTTTTATATGTTGGCCGGGTCATGGATATAAAAATCGTTTTTCCAACATATATATATACATAAAATGTATGTAACTAGAGCTGTAACGGTCGTGGAAGGCATTAGGAATCTTCAATAATAGAGAATTATTGCTATTGTGCTGCCATTTTAAAGATTATACGAGTTTTCTGACTCATTTTACGCTTATTTTCCCGCGATAAGGAAGATTGGAATTAGTTTTTCACACGTAAATATAGTTCATATCATATGAAGGTTGTAGGTTGTTTCGTGTTGGCTTGGGACTATAAATGTTTCAACTGTATTGGAGGACTCAAAAAGATTATCATTTCTATGGTAGATGTTCTTTACCGTACAATAATGTTCTGTTCAGTACTATTTCCTAGATTCTATTTCTAGTTTCATACCGAAATCGTTCCCCGAATCGACATTTTAGTTTAAGTTTCAAAGTTCTATTCTTAAGTTTAAAGCAGAATTTTTATACATGACGGTATAATGATTGCTATGTCTTAAATTAGTTTATAATGTAACATTTGGTAAAAAAATTACCAAGTGTAACCTATAAAATATGAAATTAGTTAAATGACATTCTGGTATTTAATACATATAGGACGTTATATTGTACGTGTGCCTATGTGGTGCATCACTTCATTATTTTATATACTATAAATAGCATTATCCGAAATTTTCTCTACTATTGAATTCAATTTGATGTAATGGTTATCAATCTTTGTAACACGTCTAGTACAATCCATTCTGATAATATTAATGCGACCTGTTTTATGTCTATACTAGTGGCCGCCCGCGACTTCGTCCGCGTATTAATGGGTTTTAGAAGCAATGATGTATTAAAATAGCCTACATGCCTTGCAAAATTTGTTATTTATTAGTGAAAGTTCCGTCAACGTTCTCCTATAGTACGTCCCCCCCCCCCCAATAACTTCCATGGGGGTCATATTTTGAAAAAAAAAATCGCTGGTGTCTCTCCGGAGTGCCAGCTACCTCCATACCAATTACCAAGTTTTATAACAATCGACAAACACGTAAAAATTCTCCCATACTAATTTTCACCCCCCCCAATGATCCACTTGGGGGTTGAATAAAAAAAAATTGCCTATATGTTATTCCAGAGTGCCAGCTACCATCATACCAAATTTCATGAAAATCGGTTCAGTCGTTTGAGCGTGAAAGAGTAACAAACATCCATACATTCATACATCCATACATCCATACTTACAAACTTTCACGTTTATAATATTAGTAAGGATGCTTTAGATGAAACTTTATGTTTGCTTAAGTAAGTGAGTAAGACATTATTGTACCTTAGAATTTATCCATTAATTGGAAGAAATAAGGCGAAGGGTATCATTAAGGTAAAGGGTAAGTTTGTACGAAACTCCGTTAGTTTTGGAACTCCGTCAAAAATGTAAACCGCGTAAGATAGATGATTGAAATTTGGCATGCAGCAGGTACCCTAATGAACGTAGAGCTTACTTGCAACGCGATATTACAAAATTCCTACAGGAGTGGGAGTTATTAGGAAAAAAAAACTTTTGTATGTAATATCCTGTAATCCACGCACAGATTTTTTAATAGAAACGTAATATGCTACGAACACCTCGTCTTTATTTTGTTTAGTCGTGTGTCAAACATTACTCTCTTTAAACGTAGTTTATTAAAAATGCCTATGCCTTACTCACCATCATCATCACTGTCTTGGCCTTGTCCTACGCTTATTCCTTTGTGGAGCTTAGAACTATCCTTGTCATCATCATCAGACCATATAATTCCCACTGCTGGGGCACGGACTTACCCTAAACTAAGGCGATAAGGCCTTAGTTGACCACGTTGGCCAAGTGCTTTCAATCGGCTACCTCCTTTTGGCATGAAAACGCGACAGGCAGACAAAGAAACTTTCACATATTAGATTTGTACCTACAGATTTGTACTAGCTTTTTTTTTACTACTGATAAAAAGAAGTTCTAAATCGAAATAAAAAAAATAAAACCCCCTAAAATGACGAGAAGCAAAACGGCGGGGGGAATAATACAATGATTAACCGTTTAGCTGCCACGACGCATCCGAACTCAATTTGCGACGGCCATTTGTCACTCCCGCGGCTGGACTATCTCCGACGGTAATGACTGTCGGGTCGCGGGTTCGATGTGTGGAGATGTTCGTGATAAGCTACTGGGAATTTTGTTGGTTATACGTATGAAGAAATGTTTTTAAGCAAACAAAGGCACTATGTAGCACTAAAGGCATTTTGTTGATATTGAGGTACGCAATGTATGGGTTAGATAATATAAAGCTTGCCAACTTTATCTGACATTAATCTTCTCCTTCTTATCGTATGGTTGATGAACAACCTGGTGTCAGAGTTTTTAAACCGCCCGTAGGCCTCTGACATGGCTTGACACACCGTTGAAAAATTTCTCAGGTGTGCTGGTTTCCTCACGATGTTTTCCTTCAACGTAAAAGCGTCAAATGATGGTACATATGAATTTGAAAAACACATTGGTACCTGGTGGGGTTTGAACTGGCGACCTCTCGCATGGCAAGCAACGACCTTAACCACTCGGCCATCGACGCATTTCTTACATTAATTAATCCGTATTAATATTATAAATTGGAAAGTAACACAGTCTGTCTATCATTCTATCACGTCTTCGAAGCCAAAACAACAGACTGTTTATTGACGGTGGCCAACGTTACCTTCAAAGGCTAAATATTCCCGAGGTTATTGTGGAGCATGAATCTCATCTATGATTTGCTTTTGCGCCATTTGATGTACCCTCCTCCTCCATACTCATCGTGATCGTGAGTTCGATTCACAATGGAATATGATGTATATTATTGAAGTCTGTTCTTAATTCTGAAATACTAGTGCGAAGCTACATAATAATATGTAGCTATTTATTGAACATAAAACAAAACAATTTACGTAGTTAGCGTAATATTAAGGATGGCCTTAATTTAATTTTTTTTAAATAAGATAGCTTATAAAGCTATTTCTTCCTGGTAACCCACAAACGGAGCAAAATAAGTTTGTATTACAGGAATGGGGCTAGGAGTCGGATATTTAGTATCAAATAGATAGTCTACAATTCCAAGTGCTTTCCAAGTGCTGAGGGCATACCTTTTTAGTGGCACATTTAAAAAATATATATTTGTTTATTTTTACGAGTATAAGTAATTTTTTGTCACGTAGCGTTTCAGCTGTCTCAACTCTAACATCACTCAACAGCCAATGATCCCATCACCGATAGCTCCCCTTGGGCTGTGGAGCGTTTCTCCGTGTCCCAAAATTGTTCATATACGAGTATTTTATTATTATTACAAGTATAAGTTATTTTTCTTTCACTAAATAAACGTTTTCTTTCTTTCTTTCTTTCAAATGTCTTTTACAAAGCCTTCAGTTTTCTTTACACATACAAGATACGCGTCTAGTTTAGATACGTTTCAGCTGTCTCAAATCTAACATCACTCAGCAGCCAATGATCCCATCACCGATAGCTCCCCTTGGGGTCTCCGCGTCCCATCCGTCACCGTCAGTCGCAGTGACGCCCAGCCACACTTGAGGTTATGTTGACTTGGGGACGGGAATCGTGGACGGAATTAATAAATTGACTCGTCAAAGTTTCGACGGCGTGTAATGCGTTAAATGGTTGGTAATTTTATAAATTTGAAGGTGTCTTAAGAAATTTTATTTCAGGGATGGATCTTATTTTGAACAGTCGACGTTTCGATCCGATATTTCGAGCTCTTTACAGCGCTCTTGCCCGTCGGATCTCTAAATGATATTGTTATAATAATAAAACGCGAGTTTAATCCGTAATATTAGTTTTATTTTAAACATGGGTAATTTCAACGCCTGATATTTTAAACTGTTAGTAAAGTTATTCAGGGATCGTGGTCACGGTGACTCTTCAACTCCTCTAACCCTCACCTAAAGATATCTACGCAAATTTTGACTAAATCGATGAGAGCCATTAAAAGGTTTTTTTTCCAATAACGTAACAAAATAATGATTAAATATAAAAACGCGAATAGGGTTAAGTGAATGTGGAATAGATCGAAAACAAATGTGGCAAATCAGTTGCGAGATCTTTTAACTCCATCGCAAAAAGAAGGGTGTGATAGGTTTAACCGCTATGTGAATCTGTCTCTGTTGATCTCAAATGGGTGGACCGATTTAGATTTTTTGAGGGCCGATTTTTGGATATTATATATTTACCAGTGACCCGCCATCGCTTCCCTTCGGGTAATCCATTCTTAGCGGATGCCTACGTCATATCATCTACCTGTTAGCCAAATTTTAGCCCTATCCGTCCAGTGGTTTGGGCTGGGCGTTGATAGATCACTATGTCAGTCAGTCACCGTTGAGTTATACACCGTAAAATTTGAGTGGTTGTTTTCCCGCAGCAAAATGATTCTACCTTAGTAGCACAATATATTTGTGCAGTAATTTTTTATTAAAATCAATAAATGCCGGTGTTACGAAAGGTATAACCGAAACTTTAAAGTACGTTCGAACCGAAGAAAGGGCGTAGAGCTTCTTTAGCTTTAAGCATCGATTTCATGTGGCAAGCAGTACCTGAATACATCACATCTAAAAAAACAACGATAGCTTCTCTCGTTTTCGAGTTGGAAATACATTATATTGAAAATACTAAAAAAAATTTTTTTTTCAAGAAATAATTTGCATGATTCGATAGTATTACTAAAGGCAAATCGTTCTGCCACGGGAAAACTACCACTCAAATTACACGGTGTATACACCGTGAAATTTTAGTGGTTGTTTTCCCGCAGTAAAATGATTCTATCTTAGTAGTACAAAAGATGTGTGCAGTTATTTTTTGGTAAAATCAATAAATGCCGGTTTTACGAAAGGTTTAACCGTAACTCGAAAGCACGTTCGAACCACTTTATGACTTAGGGTAAAGAGCTTCTTTAGCTTTAAGCATCGATTTTATGCGGCAAGCAGTGCCTGAATACGTCACATCTTCAAAAACAACGATAGCTTCTCTCGTTTTTGAGTTGGAAATACATTATATTGAAAATACTAAAAAAAATTTTTTTTTCAAGAAATAATTTGCATGATTCGATAGTATTACTAAAGGCAAATCGTTCTGCCACGGGAAAACTACCACTCAAACACGGTGTATATATTTAAATAAATACTAAACTTTTTTGTCTTAGTAAGTACCTTAAGTCTAGTATTTGTCGAGGATTTTTATGTCCTTTTCCAGGTTTGACAGGATCCCGTCATTTAGCGCGTCAGAATGACGGGCGATCGCGCCGCGCGTCTCATGCGGCGCGATATCGACACGTTCTGATGGCTTTTAGCGCGATTTAGAATTTCGATATCAGGGTCCGATAACGAAGCTTACTATTTCTATGCCAAAATACATTCTATACTAAAAAGACGTGTGGCACTCGGGGACTGCCGCGGTATAGCTATTGCATAGCATCGTCCGATTTCGGAGCAGCTCGTCTCGATTCGTGCGAGTTTCGTAGAGTCGTACAATACGTCTAACCGCACGTACACAAACACCGTGCCGAAGTCTACCGAACTGAAACGACGTTAGACGATTGTGAGGTTTTTTCGTTACGGAATTTCTTGGTTCGGTCGCCGCGCTCAAAGCCCGCGATAAAAGCTATGCAATAGCTTAAAAATATGTTGTCTTATGTTGAAATTTATGATCACAATTAAGAATTTTGATTCGATTTGAAGTATTTACACATTGTCTATGATTTAAATATTAATTTTGTAACACACATGCCAATCCACTTAAAGAGATTTAACTAAACGTCAAAACGGCCTCAAAACAAATTCAAAAACGTCACACGTTTGTCCAAAAGGGATAGAGAACGGGTTTAGTACAGATTACACCGTCTCAAAGTGTCCCTTCAGATTAGCGAGGGTTGGTAATCTCTGGTCAGCCCTATCTTTACGGGTAGATAAGCGGTAAGCAACCTTTTGGTTGATCGGTGACCGTTATAAATATTACATGTACCTTTTTAAAGATGCACTTCGTTTTATAGGAATGTTAGAGACAGGAATAAAGAAAGACAACACGAATATTCGACATATCAGGGACTTGGTACGATTTTGTATGCCATTTCATAGTTAGCCATTTTATAGCTATAGGAAAATCAATTAGGTATTCTTGATACCTTAATCATTTTTTTACAGTGGCAGATCCACACACTTTTTTCAAATTAAATAAAATACTGAGTTCTAGCCTTCCTAACGTAATTTTTTCAAATTAATAATTTTGTTTGTATTACCTTTACATAAACACTGTAATGATGTCATAAAAAATATATTTATACGTCATAATTCAGTTTTGAAGAAATGTACATATTTTTTGTTTAGCGTAAATAAATATAACGTGCTTAAAACTTTCTTTATTTTTTTTTGTATAATGCTTCTATCACAAAACTCCAATATAAACATGTATCATAGCATAGTATAGTATATCTCGAGCAACAATAAAACAAACGGACCGTCTAATGTCCCCCGCTAATAAGCGAGGGGCGATGAAGTAATCAATTGTGCACAAAATGTTACCTAATAATTACCTTCTTTTCCGCCAAAGCTTTATACGACGAACTTTCTACCTACTGTGGCATTTTGTAAGTACGTTAGAATATCTGGTAGATTTGGTCTTTTGGCTAATACATGTTTTGTTTTTTAGACATCATAATTTAGATCTAAATATTCCTATTATTTTTAAAGAGTCAAGTATTCTAGGCACAGTGAAATAACATTGTTAGTTCATTAATAAAGTAATTATTTTCTTTTGACTTGATATCTTTTGGAAAGCTCTTAGCGGTATTCTTTTGAAGCAATATTATTACAACCGATAACGATTTCCAAGAATGCAAGAAGTACCTAGCCATTTCTCATGCTCTAAAATATCTGCGTGAAATTTGTTCAGCATTGGCTTTGTAAATAAGTAAATTCAGTGATATTATAATCAAAAGTACCCGTAATCGCCGAGCATGCATGAAGAGGTTAATGGATGTGGATGAGGCGAAAGTGGTGTGCCAGGACCGTAGCACCTGGCATGAAGTGATCTCTGCCTACCCCTCTGGGAAAAGGCGTGATTTTATGTATGTATGACGTATGTATGTATAATTGCAACCTTAGATAGACCGCCTAACTTCGCACTAACAATATCAGTAAGTATAACAAAAAGCAGCTCTACTTCCCAAATTCATTCGTCGTATTAGACCCGCACACGACGCGCCATCCGTCTCGTCTGTCGACAGACCGACTTACCGCCACTCATCCCGCTAATACGAAAGTGTGTACGCAGCTTTAGGTACAGCTAACTGTATGTGTACAAATGTTTAATGTATGGAGATAATTTACTAAGTGACGAGGTCGTGGGTGAACTGAAGATGTTTAATAGTTTTGGTGTGACAATCGTGATAGCGCATAGGGTTTGAAGCTCTATTTTTTTTTAATTTGTAGACAGCTTCCGCCACAATTTTCTTACGGCTGAAACCTTCTAAGACAATAAATATTTGAAGGCTTAAATGAGAACTTATACGGTAGTTTTTAATTTAAATCAAATTTGTCGTCAAAGCAGACGTAATTCGTGTTATGATTATTTCAGTATTCTGCCAGTACATTCAGTTACAAAAATTATAATTAAATATATATGTTACTTCTACCTAGCCTATAAAGACAGCACATTTTTTTTTCTCGCAAACAATTTTTTTTTTTATTACATTTATTAAACTACAACCTTTTTAATTAACTACAAAATGGTAAATATTCCGCACAATGTTTTCACCGCTGAGCTATGGGCAAAGGTTTCTAGACTGTTTGTTGTGAAAAATACCGCATTCCTACTATATTATTAACGGGAGTGCCTCCTATAATAACTGTTATAACTCAAACAAAACCAAATACATATATCACACACCTTTTATCATCAACTCCCCATAAAACTATGACAAAGAGTCGTTTTTTTGTCATTTGACGGCAAAAAATAGTTAAAAGGACGATGACAAAATGATGTTACTATGAAAAAACATGCAGTGGTTAGAAGCCCTGCTGATTTTGAATTGTGTTGTCATCAATGACATCGTCGTAAGGAAGTAGTTGGGTAGTTGGATCTAATAATTTTGATCATTGCTCACATAGACTGTTTTCGTGACTCAAATGTCACTACAATACACATAGGTGGAAATTGAGTATAATGAAACATTGTCATCAAGAAAAGGTTATAAGGGAAAAGTTTCAAAGATTTAGTAAACGATAATAATATACTTACAAAAATAAAAACAAACGAACGAGGCTTGAAATAACTATAATATAAAGATTTATTGAAAACAGTATTAAGCAATGTTTGATTAATCATCTTATCACTCGAGATCTTATGATTGGCTTAATACAACATCAAAGTCTTAAGCATAGAAAAACTACTACCAAGATCACCGACTCCAATTTTAAATTTATAAATAGGGTCATTCCACTGCATCTTTTGACACCTCACCCCTTTACAAATAATTCTCAAAGATCTGAGACGCCGGGAATCGAATTTACGACCCCAGTAATAAGCCCGTTATGAACTCCGTATTGTGAGAGCGTCATAATATTGTATTGATCCGTTATTTATTTGCTATCATCTTTTATTTAGACAATGGCTAAAGAGTGTTTGCAAAGAATTATATGCTTTTTAAAGCTTTACTCAGATGAGCTCTCGTGGTAGCCATACGATGTCACGAGGCCTGTAAAGCTTTCAAAGCTTCATGATATATCGAATAGAAAAAATAAAATAAAAAATTACCTTTACTATTAATCGGTGTCTTCAAAGAAACTCCGTTATAACGACTTAAGTTATATAAATATGTTGCTATGCTAATATAAATTAAATTCTTCGTTGGTCTCTTGGTAGCAAGCGCTGCGTAAAGACCGAGAGGTTCGGGCAAATTTTGTTTGATGTTTTCTGTAAAGAAATTACTCAGCCTGGACATAGGATGTTGGCGCCCGTGCCGCCGAAAGTACGTTAAGCTGGTGGCCCTGCGCCCGATCTCTCATCGGTCATGTCGGATTGTCAGATTGGAGTAAGGGAACAGAGAGTTCACTTGTGTTTGCGCGTACACTTGTGCACTATAATATGTCCTGCGCACTTGGCTGATATCAATTTAGATCGGCCGCCATGGCCGAAATCGTTTGGACGCCTTATTTATTTATTTTATTTTATAAATAGGTACTTATGGTAGGTAGAAAATTAGAACTTTAAAATAACTTCCCAAGCACTTCACGTTAGACAGACACACAAACAGACAGAGTTACTTTCACCTTTATAATATTAATAAGGATTACATGGAAAGTGCGATTTTACTCGCCCTACTCAGGAAAACTTGCGACCGTATAGATACAAGGGAAAGAAACTGATAATAATTGCCGATGCAATGTCGTTTGAAAACAATAATAAAGCCCGCACCAATCGGCTGGTAATAAAGAAGTTTCTTGTTATACAGCAGGCGAGGTCTCGAGGCTCCCTTCGCACAAACTTTGAACGAATCTATGTACTACATCTACCTGTGTACAGGACCTTAGGGAGCAGTGGACAATCTAATCGAACTGCAAGACTGCGATAACGCGCGCTGCTATGTTTGTGGCGTGTTGATCGGTTTTACAGATGGACTACTGACCCGTTGGATCTAAAGTTTGGCGCTAGTCTACAATAAGAATGATATTAAACAACATCATCACCAGGAA
Organism: Maruca vitrata; assembly: GCA_039566165.1. Taxonomy (NCBI): domain Eukaryota; kingdom Metazoa; phylum Arthropoda; class Insecta; order Lepidoptera; family Crambidae; genus Maruca; species Maruca vitrata. The sequence continues at coordinate 9,172,918 of CM076936.1, read as the reverse complement.
GATAATCTTAATATTAAAAATCAAACAATTTTGCGGACTCAAAATGTAAAGATGTGTTCCTTTACTTGAATAGTTTGGTAAGAGATGAGAGAGATAGGTCAACCGGACTAGGACCACAGATTAAGAAGGGACTAAGAACTTAACATGCGCAAATGAGTTTAGGTGTAACTTCTCCTGACTGGTCCATTCTATTCTTAGATTTCTTGACGTGTACGCTAGCCAAAAACATTAATATTTCAGATCATGTCATCATCATCATCATCACCATCATCAGCCCATATACGTCCCCACTGCTGGGGTAGGGGCCCACCCTAAACTAGGGCGATCAGGATTTGGCCCTGGCCAAGTGCAGGTTGGCTGACTACACAACCTAAGAATTTCTTCGTAGGTGTGCAGGTTTTCTCACGATGTTTTCCTTCACCGTTAAGCGTAGCGCAGATATGTTACTGGTATAAAATCTGTCTGATGGCCGATTCTAATAAATTTCTTGACGTTTACTCTAACTAAAGCTTCCATAGTTCACGACAATTTTCATGAGTTTCAACTATTACCATCCCACTTATGATCTTGATCAAAACACAGCATCATTAACAATAGCAGGTAAATTGGGCGAGCGAGGGTGTCCACGATTGCCCCGCAAATTAGTCGGACCCGAAGTAAATCGATTACGGTCTCCGCGTCTCGCGCAAGATAAACATGCCAGGGTTTTTTCGTTAGGTTGAAGACATTAAGCAAGGATGATAGGGTGGCTATGCTTTTGCAGGGTTTGGGGAATTGTCAGACGGATTTGTTTGCGGTCACGTCGTCGTGAAGGTGGTTTTAGCGTGAGTATCTTTATCTATCTATGTGATATTTTTTAAGAGAACAGCAGTAAAATAGAAAATTTAAATACAAAAATGTATGAGTCAAAATAAATCGTATATGATTTTGGATGTTATATCATAGGAAGAAGTTGTTGTGCAAAGGAAGTAAAAAATATTGATATGGCTGAACACAATCATTATGGTCAACCCTACTGCAAAATTAAGTTATTTTTATATTCATAGCACAGCTTTGTAGTGCGAAAGATTATTATATCGATAAGTGTTTTGACAGTTAAAGCGAATACCTTCTTTCTCCTTTTCGCGGATGCACCACGAAAAATACATTCAAAACTCAAGACACATTAACATTGTAACGCCACCATCTCTTTACTCACCTCAAGGTCAAACGGAGGTAACCCAAAAAAACCCACAAACCAAACAGAGTCCAAAAGTGGTCCGAACACAAACTAATCAATCCCGCGGCCTCCCCCCGCCCAGTCACCCTGGCGTCATTAGAGGCACGTCATTACGACGAGTATCCATTAATCTTGGGACCGGTCTCCCGGCTGTCAAAATCGTGGCCACAGGAGCGTGTGTGCGCCCCTTTGTCTTTGTATTAATTATGACTTTTGTGTGTGTGCGCTTGAGGAAAGTTTGAGGGAAATTTTTGCACGTCTGTTTGGTGAGGAGTTGAAAGTTTTTTTTTTTTGGGAAATTTATAAAGGTCTCGGTATTTGAGTTTTTAGTGACGATAAACTCTACAGGACACTGATACTAATACTGTTTCAAGATTTCTCTTAAATAGAAGACAAAATTTATCTTTATGATTTTGTTGCAATTTTATACTCAAAGAAATCTTGTTACAGTAAATAATATAATAACTGGCTATCGTATGCTTAAACGCAGAAGTAAAAATGTACATTGTAACTTTTCTCTAAAAGAGAAAAGTAAAACAGCGATTAAAAGTAATGACACAGCAGGACCGGGAAGAGAAAACTTAGTTACACAACTTCACACGGCAGGACTCGCGGGCAAAAGCTAGTGAGTTCCATCCTCCGGCAAAATCAAAATCAAACGAGCATGAATATTCAAACTCCCTGCACCTGGTCGCAAAACAAAATTAATTTTTAACACAAAGACGACTCGACCGATTCGTGGCAAATCAAGCGGAAAATCTTTCGAGCAAGACAAATGGTATTACGTACCCTAATGATAAACTTATAATCGTTGTATCGCAGAATGTGTGAAGAGAAATCGGTGGCAAAAGCAGCGAGAGTTGTATGGGTTCCGTACAAATCCGTCTATACGCCAAAGTAGACTTTTTCGTTTGCAAAATCACGATCTTGATGTACACAGTACACATATTATTATACTCCTAGGTAGGTGATATTGAAGAACAAATGGGTAAATACTGATAAGAAAATAATTTGAGAGTTGAAACCACTCACAAATTCTTAATTTATAATGAGGAAGGAGTCCACTTAAGCGGCAAATCAGTGCTCAAAAAGTGTGGTAGTAGGTATTATTGTTTTAATATTCAGGCGTAGACATAGTATATTGAATAGATAGATGACTGATTATAAACGTATTTTATACCAAAAACCCGCTCTATCGTCGTCCATTAAAGTGACAGAACCCTAAATAGTTCGGTAGCAATGAAGACATTACACTGCACAGTGGAACATAAAGGATTACAGATTAGAACATTACATTCGTTGCACAGTGGAAGGGTCGCGGAAACAATGGCCACAAATGCTTCTCGCGCCCTCAAGCGATTTTGATAAACGATTAAAAATCCGTCTTATTCAAATATCCGCATAATTTCGTTTGACGTAAGGTAATTAAAATATTATTGATGCAAGCCCAGTTATGCCATAGACAATTTTGACGCTTGACTGATTTGGCTGTGTGTTCCTATGAGAAAAATACTTCCTTGTGGTTTTTATGACGATGAAATTAATAAAAGTCATTTTATTGGAGTCGGATGACTGCATAGCATAATTAAATTTTTTTATACCTTATTATAACTTTTATTACTTTCCTTCTTGTTTTTTTTTAAATTTTTTAATTGATTGATAAACAGAAATTAAAACAGACAGAGAAATAAGGAAAATCAATTCTTTTTCTGTGTATATTATTATGTTAAATGTCATTAAAACTATATATCAATCGTTTTAATAATCTATATAAGAACCGTATTAAAATCGTTGCGTACTTTAAAAGATTTAAGCGTATTAGCGTACTGAGGTGGTAGGAACAGAGACAACGACTTTGTTTTTTACTATGTAGTGATTAACGTGTAATAAACTAATTTTTATTATAAACTTTATCAGATATCACTTAAGGCCCAACTTTATTCATAATAGGAACGTTACACATACTGTTTTATGTAGGTATAAGTAGATCAATAAATAAATAAGTACCCCTAGACTCGGAATACCTATAATAAACATTCATGTAAAAATATACATGAATGTTATAATATTCCTGATAATTCCTGTAAATTAATAAATTTACAGGAATTTTGATCAGTAATATTTTGATCATAAAACGTTTTTAAAATCAAATAAAACGTTTCAAAGGACTATAGGCCTTTTGAAAATAAAATATCAAACAAAAGTAACCATATTATTACCTATTCGATATTGCAATATGCAAGTAATATTTACACCATATTCGCTACACTACCGATTTCACCTTAAGCGCTAAATGGAACGAGAAAAAGGCTCGATCGAAATCAAACGACGTGTTATGTTAGCGCCACATATTATTTTCACAGGCAGCATTTTTTTGTCCACAAAATATCGCGCCCGCCCCACAGCGCACAGTAGTCTCACTTCTTTTTCTTTTTTCTCTTGTCTTTTTATTATTTCATTATTGTTCAAGCGCAGGCCAGTCATCAAAATATCGTTAGCCGGCTAAAGCACAATGTACCTATATTGGCAATTTTTTTGTCGTAAGTCAAAAATCGACTTCGCTTTTATCATTTTTATTGTGCTACATGTCAGTGCGGTGGTATTGTTGTTTTTTTTTATTCTGTCTAGCCATTTTTTGTCTCTGTGAGATACTGGGGCATTGTTGCTGTGAAAGAGAGTACGTGTCAATTAACTCTTTGAATGATGTTTTTTTCATACATTTTCAAGACGTATTTTCTCATCTGATTATGGGGTTTGAAAGTTTAATCCGTATTGTTATTCCGTTGTGACAGCTTACTGAAAATGTTATGGGTTAAATCTTGGTCTTGTACCATTATATCATTATCATGTAAGAGAATCTGTTATTTATAAGCCATACATTTATCCCAAGCTATCAAACATTTTCACAGATATATCTTAATTTTTTCCTAAAATTTCGTAGCTTTCCATAAACACTTCAATGTAACGAAATCTCGTCAAATTCCAACTGTACAAAACATCATCATCATCATCAGCCCATATTCGTCCCCACTGCTGGGGCACGGGCCTACCCTAAACCAGGGCGATTAGGCCTTAGGTACAAAATAAGATTACTATAATTTTAATCTTATGATTGCTTAATTTTTTTTTTTGCACAGTGCATAAACATATGCTATGCAAAAACTTGGTGATATAAAAACAAAACATTATAAGAAAATAGATAGCTGTTTTTGAGGATGCAATACGATTTTATTAATCTTAACCCCAAAACGCCATCTACCAATTTTTACATGTTCGTTCTAAGCCGGGCAGTGAAAATCCAGTTTCCATACTGTTTGTGATTTATTATTCATTCAGCTAATCCAATTTACGGTACGTGTGTTAAAAACAGAACTAAACGCAATCGCTAAGTGGTTGTAGTGACGGGAAATGTGATAAGAGTTTGCAAGTTTGTTGCTAGTGGTAGTTGCTTTTTAACCGACTTCAAAAAAGGAGGTTCTTAATTTACATTAGGATTTAAATATCTTCTATATAAATTAATATGAATTGCTGTTCGTTAGTCTCACTAAAACTCGAGAACGGCTGAACGGATTTATCTTATCTTAGTCTTGAAATGTTCGTGGAGGTCTAGGGAAGGTTTAAAGGCGAGAAAATATTGAAAAGATGCGAAAAAAAAGATAGTGAAACAACAATTTCATTTTCCAAATATATTTTCTGTTCATTTATGAAACATTATTGTCAATGTTATGACATATTTTCATGGTTGGCATTATTGATTCATTTCCATGGTTATAAGTCATAATGAAGTATAGTAAACCCTTTAAGTTTGTTTCTTATTAGAAAAAAACTGCTGGGCGGTATGAAATTTGCTGGGACCACTAGTCTTTAATATAATATGCCACCGGCCAAGGTATGTATTTCTTTCTATCTAGAATTTTAGGGTTAACTCTTGTGCCTCGGAATATTCTTTAGGCCGATAATTCTGCGATTGATTTCTGATCAGCCATGTGGATTTCCGTCTCACCAAATTAGAAATACAGGAAAAAGAGAGTCCTTACTTATACTGTAAGATGTCTCGTGCTTTAATAGCTGAACTCGGTTGAAAATTCCCCTATAACCTCAATGGGACATTATTGGTACATTATGATTATGAAGAAAATATGTCTGACCGATTTCGGTCATGGTGGCTGATATCAATGGAGATCCATCTACTGCACATATTATATATAAATATATATAGTTCATAAGTGTATGCGAAGAGAACTGTTGTTCATGTTCCCTTTATTATTATTAATTTTTAATTATTTGTCCTTAACAATTTAACCAGCCTGAGTCCTGAAATACATGCGTATATAATATGTCTCTATTGGACACACTTAAGACTCTAGACCGAGAAATATTTTGGGTCGTTGCTCCATCATCATCATCAGCCCATATTATACGTCCCCACTGCTGGGGCACGGGCCTACCCTAAACCAGGGCGATAAAGCCTCAGTCATAGTAAGTTAATATAACTCGATTTATACTGCATTATAGTCTTCAACAAGCAACTATCGATATCCGATATCCCCATCACTATCAATGTGCTTTCACAGCACTGGCGAAGTGTAACGAAATTTCGTGCGTGTTTAGTACAAAAACTGATCTGCGGATCAGTCAGGCGGATTGATAAAGGTGTGTGGCTATCGACGTTTCGACAGCCCGTCGGCTAGAAATGGACGAGTGACGGAGTAATGCGATGTTTGCACAGTGGGATGACAGGTGTGACAGCGAGTATTTGAAGCATCTGGACTTCCATTATGTGGTTTGGATTTCGTGCAATGAAACGTTTTCTAAACAACAAAGATAAAATGACAGACACAAAAACAATACAATATTGTAATAACGTTAAATTAACAAAAAAATACAATTCCATTAATATATACGTAGAAAAATAAAAGATAAGGAAATGGGCTATTTGGTACACATAGAGTATTTCTTTTACAACGGAATATGATTATTCTGATATGTGTCCGAGTTCAATGCACATTCTTTTTAAATATTGGTCAAATAAATAAAAAATTAACTCGCCTTTAAAATACCGTCTACCAGTATGATCTGAAAATGCTAGAATTATTTTCTTTTTTATTTATTGAAAAGCCACGCAGGAATAACAGACATTTTGGTAAAACAGCTGGCGATGGCTGCGATAGGCAAGATATATTTTTCATAACAACCCATTAGAGATGCAAAATAACTCCTATGGGAAGTAGGAAGTAGTAGTTGTCTTGTGAATTATTAAATGACATACTTAATCTTAATGCCAACCCTAAACCGACGTTCCCAGGCTATTTATGCAAAAACATTCGCAAACAGAACAATACTAAACGATTCTGATCCAACCTCAAGAAATATTGGAAATAATTAATCAAAATGTGCTCTGATTCCATCAAGTGTCTCGAAAAATTTACCTAATCCGTCATATTTAGCATATTCTCAAGTGCATTATTCAAATATACCGGAATTCAACCCTTAAGTTTTTAACATTACGACACATATTCGTTAAACTATAACCAAAGTACAACATAAACTAAAATTCAACTGTATTGAGGTTACAATAAAGCCCAATTTCAATAAGTGAAGTGCATAGTTTAGGGTTGACAAAAAATTTGCATACTTTTCCTGCACTGCGGGCGATAATTTCATTGTACCATGCTCTCTATACGCCAAAATTACAATAATAAACGTATGTTTAATTTAAACCTTATGATAATTGCCATAAGGGTTTCTTGTACAGTATGTGTTTAATTTCCGCATCCGGCAATGATGCGTACAGAATTTTTAAACAGGTTTTGTCTATTTAGTATACGGTGCGCGATTTCTTTTCTCTCCTTTTGAACCATTTGTCTAATAATGATCTAGTTCAATGGGACGCGTATGCAAAATAGTACGTGAGAAAAAAATGTTGATCTAACGATTTTTTGAACATTGGAGGTATGTGAAAAAATACGAACAATGAATTAAAGAAGTGGTTTTGCTAGTTCTTTTCTTTGTATTTAGAAGATCTTATCTCTCTTTTTTTTAAATATACAATCAGGTTCACTCATTTATTAGGATTAGAGTCAGAGGTTAGATCAGTTAGGAAATTTAACAAATAATAAAAATTCAAACGTAACATTTGAAGTAATTAGGGCCTAGCCATTTATTTTTGGGCTAACATTTATCAAAAGAATGGGAGAATAATGGTTACCACCCGCAAATTAATTTTTATCTCTAAGTATAACTTAATTATAAAAAATGTATCACCAATTTAATCTAATATCGCTAACTGTTTAATCAATAATTTTTTTATGAACAACTAGTGACCTGCCATTGCTTTGATTCAAGTGAATGTTACATAAAAACTTTTCTCTTGAAATAAAAAAAACCGCATCAAAACCCGTCGCGTAGTTTTAAAAGGGTTTTATTGACAGAGAAAGCGACTTTGTTACATACTATGTAGTGATAAACCTTATCAAATCACGTAAAGATGTAACAAAAATGTTCTTACAAATCAAACGTAAGGATCATGAAAGACCGAATGAACGATGACATATCAAATTACCACCGCTCTCTATCACGCCATGTCCTGGTTAGTAGTACTAGCGTCTTCAAGTTCATTCATTTACATTCAATGGGACGTCTGCATTCATTAACCAATCGTTTCCTAGTAGCCATTACGATTATTTATAACTTTAACGAGATATGCCTTATTGACACTTAACTGACTCTGAGGTGTGTGAATTTATGATCGGGATACATTCATTAGGTTTTTATGGTTTCTTAATGCTATTGGATGCTGTATGATATGAAGATATCAATGTATACTAACTATTGTATACATGTATGAATTTTAAAAATTTTAACTGCATGTTGACATTAATGAAGAAAAAATTTCTTACAAGAATGTGATTACCGGTAGTGATAATTTTGTATTCTAACATTACTAATATCAAAACATTAATATCAAAAAATTACTTCTTTTGTTTTATTAGTATTTAATATCACTCTGTCTATAGGTACGACGCGTTTTCATACCAAAATTACTGAACCGATTTGAATCAAATTTCTTACACGGAGAGCCTGAGAAAGGACATACCTAGACTATTTAAGATTCTTGATCTATTTTCCCTTACTTTACCAGGCCTAACCTCACTCAGTCTACATTAGGCAAAACATTATGCTTGGCCTTTTTACTTTACGAAGCTTTCATAGGCATTCGTTTATCGTGTATGAATTAATACTTGGCACTATGTCTCTGTACACAAATCATAAAAACACGTAATACAGCAACGACATAGTTGTCATCTCCTCCCAAGTCTCCAAGTCTGTATTTAATGGCCGAATTAGCAGTAACATTTGACAAAACTTTATGCAAATTAATTAAGTTACCACCAATTATTTGCACACAGCTTGAGTAATAGTGGAGAACCAGATATGAACGAACATTAAGGAAACCTATATTATAAAGACATCGGGTTATAATATGACAATTACGGAAGTAAACTAACTGAACTATATAATTTACTTACCTACAATTACCAAAAAATGAAAAAGGGTGCTATAAATCCCTACAAAATCATAATAATTTGTTTTACTGTGAATCGTACTGAATGTAAGTTTTAATTTTATTCTTTCTGTAGAATCAACAGTTTGTAAGTATTTTTTATGCATGTGGTGGAATTTGCATAGGTGTTCAATCAAACCTAGTTCAGTATTAAGTGTTAAACATAATTATGAGTTATAAATCTTTCAGTTATTTTTGTTTGAACATTGGCCCGAAATAAAGTGAATTCTTACCTAGTGTTTCCCCTCCCTTTCATAAAAAAGCGATACCTATACATCCGGCTAAATCCCATACAGATAGCTCGATCCCATATAAATCGATGCAGGCGCTGGTAGCTCGGACCAATGAGTTTAGTTCCTCTTATCTGCCACGTGTGATTAAGACGTGGAATGCCCTTCCACCTCATGTTTTCCATCCCTCCTATGATCTCGGGCTCTTCAGGGAGTGGGACGGCATTTAAGTGTTCAAGATGAGTGCGACAGGCTCAATATGGTCTATTGTGCCTATCGACCTCGTACATGGATCTCACTACCGCTTACCATCAGGTGGAGTGGAGTCATCTTGTTAGCCTTTTATAAAATACTAGCGGACCCGACAGACGTTTTGTCCTGCTTTGTGAATCTAAACCAATTTCAGCGATCCGACCGTTTCCAAGATCACATGCTTTTTCAAGCAATCAGCGCCATCTGCCGGGCCGATTTGTGAATCTAAACTATCCAGGGAGCCACTCAAACGCATACAGAAAAATTCATCTTTGGTCAAGCCGTTTAGGAGGAGTTCAATTACATACACACGTACAGTAGAATTATATACATATATTAAGAAAAGCTCTTGTACTCACGTCGACGCCACCGTTGTTCCATGGCGGCAGCGCGTAGTGCGTGGGGTCGTGGTGGCTGCCGCCCATGTGCTCTGCCATCACGGACATCCAGTGGACCAGACCTTGGGCCCCGCCGCCGCCCGACGTGCCTACAACCAGTTAATAAGTTAATACATATGCCTGATACCGAAGAGCAGTGATATGTAGAAGGTTGAAATGGAAGGTGCAAGAAATGGAAGACATGAAACATCTCTTATGTGAATAACCAAAGTTCCACCGAGAAGATAGATTGTTGTAATTAAGTCTCAGTAGAAGAGTGGACCAAATTTAATGCTTAAAATGCAAAGCTTGAACCAGCTAGTACAAACGGCTGGTAGAAATGCATGGCTTGGGGGCTACCACCACCGCAACCGCGTGAGTCCAGTTTGCAACCTCAATGGTCAGATTGGACAGCGCATTTGGTAGTACCCGTTCAAACTGACTGATATTATATGTATTTGCTACTCTTAATATCGCGTGTAGACCCATAAAGACTAATATTTAGTGTAATGGAACGCGAGAGTCTAAAATCTTATACAATTTATGGTGCTCCACAACGATTAAAATGAAATATTTTCGTTCGTTACGACAACATAATACGGAATCAGATCAATGTATGTGATGTTGCGTGATAAAAAAAATAAGTTAGGGATACTTACCATTATTTGTAATATTTTTGTAATTTTGGGAAGAAAATTCCAATAAGATAATCTCAATTAACTACAAAGCCACTTGCTCCCACTAAACTTCCTATTAGAGTACAGTCAGCCAAGAAAGTGGTCTACTACTTTTGACAAAAGTTTCTGCGAGATGTAACGATAGTTAAGGTTGAAAATAGTCACTGACACAATTTTATTGTCATGGAAAATTGACCTTGTTGTTTCATGTCGTTTAAACGAATCTCAACCGTAGGGTGGTAGACCACATTTATGGCTGACTATTCTTCTTATCGTATGGTCGATGAACAACCTGGTGTCAGAGTTTTTAAACCGCCCGTAGGCCTCTGACATGGCTTCACACACCGTTGAAAAATCTCTCAGGTGTGCTGGTTTCCTCACGATGTTTTCCTTCACCGTTAAAGCGTCGAATGATGGTACATATGAATTTCAAATTTGAAAAACACATTGGTACCTCGCGGGGTTTGAACTGGCGACCTCTCGCATGGCAAGCAACGACCTTAACCACTCGGCCATCGACGCTTTTTTGCTGATTTATGGCTGACTGTGCTCAATAAATAAAATAAAGAATTATTTTACTTACCAGTTGGCACGGCGGCGGGTTGGGCGGCCGGCTGCTCTTGCCCGCCCGCCCCGACCCCCCCTCCGCTCCACACGAACGCTGATGACGCGCCGGCCTTCTGGAACAATACCAAGCCTGATCACCTGTTGATGGGGAACGGGTATCCTTAATAGGGACGTAAAAGACCGGCCAAGTGCCGAGTGAAAATTGCTTAAAAATTACGTTTGTTGAAAGAAATACCCTTTAATTTTTAGTTTGTTATTATTTAATTTTTTTTAAGGTAATAGAGTAGTAAATATTCTGTGAATATTTTAAGCGTCTACCTATTAATATTGAGCAAAAAAAATACGAAACATACACGTGTATGTACACCCCTAAATATTTTTTTTATTTTTTTATTTTTAGTATTTGTTGTTATAGCGGTAACGTAAATACATCATTTGTGAAAAATTTTGATTTCTAGCTATCACGGTTTATAAGATACAGCTTGGAGACAGACAGATGGACAGACGGACGGCGGAGGCTTAGGAATAGGGTCCCGTTTTTACCTTTTAAGTACGGAACCCTAAAATTAACTGTTTGATGAATGTTGTGAAATTTTCTCTTATTTTTCAATGAACGAACTTACAGACTATGATATGATTTGACCCAGTCGTTGTGCCTATTGTAAATAGGACAGTAACTCAACTTAATAATGTATGTATCAATCAATCCTATCAAACTATGAAACTGCACCTAATACCTACCGATGTTGACGTGATGACGTCAGAACATAGTTGAGATTCACAATACTTAGGTCGCAACCTCTTTGTACTTGATCTGTGATTAATCTATACTAATATTATAAAGCTGAAGAGTTTGTTTGTTTGTTTGTTTGTTTGTTTGTTTGTTTGTTTGTTTGTTTGAACGCGCTAATCTCAGGAACTACTGGTTCGATTTGAAAAAATCTTTTTGCTTTGTATAGACCATTTATCGAGGAAGGCTTTAGGCTATATAAAATCACCCTGCGACCAATAGGAGCAAAGATACAATCGAAAATGTGTAAAAAACGGGGGAAACGCGAACGTAGTCGCTGGCACAGCTAGTCCTTCATAATATTATAAAAAAGTAACGCTCTCTCTGAAGAGTAGAACTGCTGGACTTTAGCATCAGGTCTCGATACAGACTCTAGGGGCATCAAAAATAAATCTTTTGGTTGATGGTTACTCACTGGACGAAAAAAAAATCATTTGACATTCATTTGACTATTTTAAAGGGTTGAACACAATCTTGAACATATGTTTTAATTTTTGTTTCTCGAGAGCCGTAATAAACCACTTCTTATTAGAAAATTCCTTCCAATTAGAATAGGATAATGACTTATTTATGTATAATTTTTAAAGGCAAAATCAAAATGCAACACTGCAGTCTAATAAGAAAATATTTTTGTATTTCCTTGAAAAAAAAAACATTTGAAGCTCAGTATTATTAAAATATTTTGAAACTCGCAACATTGTCTTGATTAATACTTTTATTATGTAAGCATACGTGAAATTAATGAACGTATACATCTTAGACCTAGATGGACTTATAATTTAAAAAGTCGGTTCCCTATTTGTCATTGGTAAACCAAGCGTTATTCTTGCTTATATTTGGGAAATGAACAGAATTTTATGGCATCATAAGTTGACCAAATTTACAGATTATGTATGCTGCAATAAATTGTATGCAATTGTATGCTGACCTAATTTCTTAATTAAACGATTAAGACTCGGTAAATAGAAACTGCAACCAAATAAGCCAAACCACATTAGAATGTCCTAAAACTATAGACCGATACCTCATCCGGCGAATCCGAAGTCCTATCCACGTTATTCTCATCATCAGACGCTTCGAAGCCAAATCCGTTCGTCCCGAACAGCATATTCCTAGGATACAACGAGTAGCAGTCTGTCACATTCCTCCTCCTCTTGCCAAGGCTAGCCAGGAAACTCTTATACAACTGCGTGGGCAGAAGGAACGGCGACCGGTTCTGGAAGCCATCTTTGAACGTCAAATTTTGACCGCGAAACGGATTTCCAAAATCAAAATCCGGTAGGAACTCTTTCTTTATAAACTCTGCAACTGGCTGCAAACTCAACGCGTTCTCTGTATAATCTAAGGCTGTGTTCCCACTCTCCTCGTTAGGACCATTATTCTCTAAATCACTCATCTCCGAGTTTACATCACTCGAATTATTGCTATCATTCTGGTCTATCTTCGCATCCCCTTCAGCTGTGAACTCCTCGAATTCTCTCTTCATTTGCAAATTCATAGGGTTCTTCATAAAATTCGTCAATGTCACAGACATTCTAATTGGCACTTTGTTACAAATATATTTTCACTATTATTATACACTAGTGTTCATATAATCTCGAAATAAAAATAAATATATCTTCGTAGATAAATTTAGGTAGGTATTTATAGGAACTATCGTTGGGTTGGGAGGTGCCTGGTGACAAATGTTTGAAGAATTAGTATTTTTCTCAAAAAATGTATGACACTCTAAGGCATAGATTACACCTTTGATATGAAAAGTTAAGGAAAAGCGAGCATTGACATCCACCCGTTTCGCAATTTAGTTTTTTTGTTTGTTTTTAAAATAGTTTTATAATTTTGATTTTTCTAATTATGGTTAATTTGTTTACACATTAAAATTTAAGAGATTACGACCGAAATCGTTGTAATTCTGTCATCGTTTGAGATCCTCGTAAATTGAAATAACTTTACACTACTCTGCTTCATCCCTCTTAAACCTCATTTTCTGAATAGCAATAGATTTTTGGCCCTATAAGTTTTTCAACCATAAGGACGCACTGCTTTATTATTCTGAGTATTACTTAAAACTCTGACAAACGGTTAGGATTAAATTCTTCAACAATGACAGAGAAAATCACTATTTTATATCTAAGATGCTAGCTAGCCGCAAACCCGTATTGTGTTATCTTATTGGCCATAAAAATATGAAACATTTCATACAAGAAAACGTCAAAACAAAACTTATAAGATTTCGATCAATACCCAGAACGAGTCTAGACTTTTCGCAATATAGGTCGCCTAAGTTTAAATATTTCGTTCGACGTTCATATTTTGCGGCGAAAATAGACACCTGCGCTTGAAACCTGCGAGATACCTGTGACCTAGAAAGCTTTTGACAAAGTTAGTAACTGTGTCAAAGATGACTAAATATAGGGGAAACTTGACCAGGCTAGTTTTTACCATAATTAGTTCTGGGCACGAAGTTAGGTCTGTCAGTAGTGCATCTAGTATTTGATTCTATAAAATGTAGCTGTTTATGCCTATGCCCTGCTTGCAAAGCACAACTTTTAATTCAATCTAATGGTACAATGTGATGTACACTTAGTTTGCAATGAAAACTTTGCTTTAACTATGATTAAATGCAATATTTTGTGTCTAGTAGTTAATTAAAAAAAAAAGCAACATCTCCTTACAAAATCTTCAGATTTTAGCATATTAAGGGTTCTGTCTGTCCGTGGCGATTTTATCTACAGAACATATATATTATTGTACTATTTTGTTCCGCAAACCATTTCGGTCTAAATATATTTCACCCATTAATATAATCTTTACCATTTAAAATAAAAACAAAACATTACAAAATATGAGATTGTACTATTTAAATAAACCTATCTTTACAGCAGTGTGTAAGCCTTAGACAGTGCTCATTAAAATCTTATAAGTAATTCCTTTTAATTAGTCTTGTTGGAGTCTTGTAAGAGAGAGAAATAAATTGTAACGGTCTTCATTTGCAACATTGTCCATCTCACGACAACCATATGCAGAAATAAGTATACCAAAGCTCTGTTAAAGTGTAAAAAAATATATTTTAGCAAAATTGTTTAAAAATTGGAAAATGGATTTAGGCGTGTCGAAGGTTTCTTGTCACAAGTTGTGTTGTATAGCAATGTCTAAACATATGAAAGCATTAGGGGGAGGTTTATCCTTTTCAAAACCTAGATACAATGCAGTTTTACGGATAATCCGATTTATAATTAAATACTACGGCCGCTTTCATAGCCTCTTTATTTATTATCCTGACCTTTAGCGTTTTTCTTACAATTTACTTTGTATCTTGAGACTTGGATGTTAATAATAAAAATGAAAAAGTATCTAAAATCAATGTGATATATGCAAAAGAACAAGCTTGTTGAAGAGTTTTTTATGCATTTCATTCGCTAACAGAGACAAATATCATTAATTGTTTTTCAATCAAGATGGCCTCCTAAATAATATTATTTATTTAAAAACTTCGAAGCTTACTGCATGTATAAAATGTTCTGATGTTAGATGTAAAGCATATTTTACCTCGGTACCTATACGAAACAAAGAAAAATATTTTACACAATCATACCTCTTGATATTTGGCTGTGTCTATTGTAAAAATAATGAAATAAAGTCCGTCCTCCAAAAAATGCAAAAGAAAAATAATAAATATAACCATATAAAAATTTAATTTAATTAAAAATGAACATAAAACTGGCTACTATAAAATAATAAAGAAAAACCTCATTGTCAGAAAACTTACATAATTGAAGTAAGCAATAAATATTCTAAAGTCAAATTTTTATTATTTTCAGTCTTATAAACCAGCAAATTGGTCCAATAAGAAAATAAAAACCATAAAATAACTCCTCATAAACTTTCCAATTCTCAACTTCACTCAATTAATTAATTAAATCATTAAACAATCACGAGCAAAAACTAAAACAAACAAACTAAACAATCCAACAAAGCTCACAAATGCGATCGCTATTTAATTGCTCATTAACACTCAATCATTATTCCATAACGTTTTCAAAAATAGAAACAAAAACGTATTAAACACGTAAACTGAAACGAAAGCGCGAGGGAAATTAACAAAACAAATTAACGCGACGCTTCCACACGCAAACCGTAGACAAAGGACAACAACCACACAGACGCTCCTATTAGAGTACGTTTTAACACATTTACATCACTAATGCCCGGCCACGTGGCTCCATTAACTAGCTCCAATCAGAACTCCCAATTAAAAACTAGCCGTAACACCGTAGTAACATTTTTTAAACGCTATTTTTCGCGCTTTTTTCTTTCCACTGATTCGAACTTAGACTTTTTTTACGCGAAACGGGTGGTATGCCTTTTTGAATTTCGAACGACCGCCATAGCCGATCGATTACGGAGTTATTTTCGAGAAAAAGTTTTAATAGTTTTTTTTTTCTAAACGGCTTATTGTTTTCGGTTTTTGTGGCAAAGGAATTTCGGGACGACTAGATAGACTAGTCTTTACCGCGAGGTATTCGCTATGAAACTCTTCCCGTGAGGTCGGTGCAAGGAAAAGCATTTTCCCAATACATGGAAGGTTTTCTTCGTAGCGTGGTAGTGTGTGTCTGTCTACAGTTGCATGCACGTTAGTGGAGACTGCCCGAGGCGCCGTCCGTCTGTGTGTGAGCGGCTCTGAGCGTGTGTGAGTATTTTATGACTCTGAGTGCATCCCTTTCGGGCTGCATACAATTTATATGTGTGCGCTTGTATTTTTTTTCTAAACGCTACGTTTCCTTGTGTATACGAGCGAATTTTTCGTGTATGAGTGCTCTGTTTTTTCCATACGCAACGTCTGAATTCAAACCATATGGTGTTGGGTATAGGGTTGGTTTTAGGTTGTGTTTGTTAAATGTATTTTTCAGTTTTATATCGGCGATATGAGAATCGCGGATAGCAAAGAAAATGTGGGAGGAATAAAAAAAATGCGCCGTAGATTTTCAGGTAGACACATTTTTCTTTAACCCATTTATAGACGTGTTTCGCATGTGTGCCGTGGGGGGACGGGCGGAAGGGTTGTGGGGGGTGAACATATAAAAATGATAACGCATCGCAAGACGGCTGCTTTTATGGTTTTTCTTTATTTTTTAATGTTTTATTTTTTATTTGAAATGGCGGAGGAGGTACTCGCCAGTAATATTCTGATGCTAGTCTTTGGATGGAGGATGGTTTGTATTCATGTGCAGTTTTCTAGTTCATTGCAGCGCAAAGGTCTTTGATAAAACACTCAAGCTAATGTGCAGTTTATTTACCCCAGATTATATTCAGTAACTGAAAAACATATTGTATTAAAATTAACAAAGGCAATTATCAGCTGCTTGGCTAAACGGAAAATCGAACCCACGATTTCACAAACACAAACCACCGCCCTCAAGTAAACAATATTAATGTTAAAAACTAATCCGTGAATAAGATTTCATTCTACACTTTAGTCGAGTTTTGCCAAGTAAGACTTTTTCAATAGAAGTAAAAATGCTTTTCACACATTCATTTCCTAATTATTTATTTTAATTTAACTAAGAACGTGAATATAAATTGAAATGAATGTATAAATTTCATTGAAAAGTTATAAAAAGGAATGCCCCGGGTGAGGATCGAACTCACGACCTTAAGATTATGAGACTTACGCGCTGCCTACTGCGCTACCGAGGCCATGGGATACTCGACAAAACTATCTGATATATTCAGCGTAAAGAGGGTAGTAACAGTATCCGATTTATTTTTAAAATTAAATGTGACTCTTTAACCAAAGAGATAACACTAAAGAGTTATTATCTTTTTGTTTTTTTTTCTGAACTTTTGGCATTGCCTTCTTGATAACTGAATGCGAGCGCTCGCCAAAGAAACATTGTTTTGACCTATAGGTAGGTATTTAAGAAATAATTTATTTGATAGTGCTTTCGTTCTTATGCAAAAAAAAGTTAATGTTCATGTTTTATAAAAAGTGGTGAATCGTTTAAATTTGAACCCCGGTATTAGCTCATCTATAAGGCTGAACACTAAACCTATAATAATAGCCACCCTAAAAGATCATATGACCGAAATCTCCGGTCTTTGTCAGTAATGGTGAAAATCACGAATCTGTTATTTATTTATTTCTTTAAGGAATTTCGACTTAGCTTTGACTTTTGAGTTATGAGTTTAGGACCTTATTATTCATTTAAGTCGAAGTCAATGTACTAATTTAATTAACATCACTATCCGGCCGTTACACATACTATCATTCTACGTTATCCAAAAATGAGATACTTTATCAAGAAATAATTGAACTCAGTTCGCGCTTGGCTGATTTTCACCATTAAAGGTACACTTTGTACCACCATTGCGTGCTCTGAATGCACTGAATGCAAATATATTCCATAGAAACCATTATAAAGTCACGCATTTCACCCTTACTTGTGACCTTTAGCTATTTATGGCCACTTAGCTTCTAATAGCTCAAAAAAAACATTGTAAACCAGTAACTCATGAATTAAGTACTCATTAGAGCTGTGTTTATTATGCAATGGTATCTGCCTTATGTTGTATTGAGAAGTAATTCTGCTACGGACTTTTAGTTCTAGCTCGTAGCTCGATAGACGATCTGTAGCGGTACCATGAGTTGGCTATCGAAAACGTACATACGTTAAAAACCTATCGAGTTGTTTTTTTCATACGACCGATTTTAGTTCATAGCGTAACCACCAGGGACGCTGTACAAGTTTTTCATAGACATATTTACGTAGGCGATATCGAGTCCGTAACTTTTAAACTCATGGTAGCGCTACTGGACAAAATAGTGGCTTACGATCGCTGGAGGTGTTGAGGACTAAAAAGACCACGCTGGTTTATTAGAGGCGTAAGAACTATCACCGTGGAGAATTTAAACTGTCGCTATGTCCAGTATCGGGTGAATATTTTATAATGCTTATGTGATGATGATCATGATGTATAGTTATTGACGATGGGGGAAGGGGTGTAATATCTTCGTGCCCAGGAGCTTTTCCAATGTGCTTTTACTGTCTAAGTTTTACACCCTGCATACTGTCAGAAACTGCTATCCAGTTAGCAAATAGACGAATGTGAGAACAATTTGTTTATACTTTTATGTGATGATGATGATGATTATGTGATCAAGTGGTCGGTCTACTTTGTAGAAGGATTTTTTATCTGTCTATTGAGTTGATCCTGTTCGTTTAGTTTTTTAAGTACGTATGATGTTATTACCGTTCTGGTGCATTAAAAATATCGACTTTTACACGCTAAACTAACAAACTGCAGATAAAGTAGAAGTAACGTATGCGGCCGAGACGAAACTGTATGTAAATGGAAAAATAATAAGGAGAATAGATGATTAAACATACATCCCAGCACTTAAATAGGCCTCCGTATTTTACTCACTCCTCAATCTTCCGCCCTCGACCAAAGAAGCATACAAAACCCAAAGAAAGAGAGCTAAAAAAATATACACAGGCGTATATGTACGTACGTACATAGTGAAAATATAAAATACTACCAGTAAAAAATATATAAAAGCAACAAAAATATATTATTCTCAAGACATGTGTGCACACAGGTGCATAAACCGTGCATGCGAGTGTGTGTGGGTGAGGACAGGGGGTTCAATGGAGTTGAGTGGATTGAGATTTTTTTATTTAGTCCTTTGAGAAAGATACTTAGATAAATGTAAGTCAACATTACATGAAATAATCGATATGAGGACTTTAACATGTTTTACGGCCAATAGAAACAAAAATAGATAATGATACACGTATTGTATTGTATCACCCAAACAGGGAACAAACACAAACTTTTGACCGCAAGACGCGCGCCACAGAACCAGTCCTTCGGAACTGAAAGCCTGACGCAGCCTGCTTAAATAGTCTTGATTTATCCACTACTAAGAATTTCAAACGCAAAGTACTCCGTCAGTCTTATA
Organism: Maruca vitrata; assembly: GCA_039566165.1. Taxonomy (NCBI): domain Eukaryota; kingdom Metazoa; phylum Arthropoda; class Insecta; order Lepidoptera; family Crambidae; genus Maruca; species Maruca vitrata. The sequence goes on along the minus strand of CM076936.1, from coordinate 9,153,279 downwards.
AGCATTCATCATCATCATCAGCCCATATACGTCCCCACTGGTGGGGCACGGACCTACCCTAAACTAGGGCGATAAGGCCTTATCAACCACCCTGGCCAAGTGCGGGTTGGTTAACTGCACAACCTAAGATTTTTTTATACCCATTACTAACCCTATTTCAGTCCAAATTGATACAGTGATAATGACATACTTCTAGAGCCTAAGATGGACACTGCTTTTAACCGACTGAGCTAGAGCATTGTAATCGGCAGACTTTGTTTTACGAAGAGCAGTGGTACTCTATAAACGAATTTACATGAACAAAGTCACCGTCAGAGGGTAATATTTTTATAGCTTTCAAAAAAAGCTTACCTCAGAGGCTCCTTAGGTTTCCCTGTGACCTATTCCTAGACCAAATAGGCGACGGTTCCTTTGTGAGCGTGCATGCACCTTCGTGTATGATACACGGACACTAGAAATGAGCACTGGCCTAGATGTGGTCTCATATTAATAGCAGTACTTTTCGAACGGGAGGACTATATAATTTTGCTGTCTAAATTATTTTATAGTGGCAACATCAGTGAAGATCAGCTACTTTGCAAGACGTGTTATATTTTTAATTTTCTTAACTGACTAACATGACGGCTTGTGAGCTTCACCGAAATGGTAAAGGACGGCTCTCACTTATAGTGCTCTGCACAAACAGAGTTGCTTCTGATTTCCAAACGACCTTTTCCCTTAACTCATGTTTATGTGAGACGCCTAGTCGACTGAATCAATGAGAGTTCAGGCACAGGACCAAAATCATGACCTGATCTGTGTGTCTTGACTGGGTGGTGGGATGCATCACTCACCATTTCATGACAATAGCATGCGTCATTTCTTTATAATGAATTTCACACAATTGCCGCTGACCCAGGCCTTCTTCTTCTTCTTATCGTATGGTTGATGAACAACCTGGTGTCAGAGTTTTTAAACTGCCCATAGCATTTATTCACACACCGTTGAAAAATCTCTCAGGTGTGCTGGTTTCCGCACGATGTTTTCCTTCACCGTTAAAGCGTCGGATGATGGTACATATGATACCCAGGCCCAGGTACCAGGATCTTTGGGTCCTCACGCGATGCTTGACAGCAATATATCAACAAGACACTATAACTTATGATTTGATGAATGTCTATGAGTCATAACTATGTCAGTTCTACATGACCGATCAAGGCATACAATTTTAGTTCTAAATGTTCTACAAAACCGAACAGTATTGCAGTCGATTTTTATTCTAGAGGCCAGATCTAGAATATACTAAAAATCTAGACATCTCAGGTCACGCCTACAGACGCAAGCTGCCCGTGTGCGATACGAACCGAACTCATATCGTACTTACGCCCTTATACGGCGAAGGCTTGAGATTACAATGCGTGACAAAGAAACTGGTGCCGTGTTTCGAGTTTTTTTTTATTACTTTTTTCTTATGCTCTGCTATGTATGATGTCTTTTTGTTAATAAATCAAATTATTAAGCAATCTAATTATAGTTCTTTCGGAGAAATAAATCAAAATGGCATTGCAACAGACCATCACAAAAATACGAGTATGTACTTGTATTGAAAAAGTTTTTGTCTCATTACTCATAATTTAAGCCCGTAGAACATCATCATCGGCCCATATTACGTCCCTATTAATGGGGCACGGGCCTGCCCTAAATTAGGGCGATAAGACCTTAGTCAACCACGCTGGCCAAGTTCGGGTTGGTTAACTACACAACCTCATATTTTCTTCTTAGGTGTGCAGGTTTCCTCACGATGTTTTCCTTCAAAGTTTAGCGTCGAATAATATAAATCGTACATATTATGAATTTCAAATTTTAAAAACACAGTGGTACGTGGCGGGGTTTGAACTGGCGATCTCTCGTAAGACAAGCAACGACCTTAACCACTCGGCCATCGACGCTTTTTAAAGCCCGCAGAACGAAGTCAACCAAGTCAGAGTATCAGACTACACTGTTTATAGTCGCAAAATCCGAAATCAGATGAGACATCAGACTAATTGTCAGCAGAGCTGTGTTACACATATTATTATCATCATACGTTTTTATGGGATCAACAATTCATCATTGTTAACAATAATATTCTGAAGAGTTTAGTAACTTTGCTCGATCAAAGATTTTGCACCATAGAAACAAGTCAACTCACTTTAAGTATTCAGATTACGTTAGGGAAGGCGATAAGACTACTACACTTAATAGTACACAACGGTTAGTAAAAGCAGGTGTGTGCAAAAAGTAAACATTCAGAGCGCACTTTATCGGATTATGCCACCGCAATAACTCCTAGTATCAATTCGGTCCGCTTGACGTGTAGAAACAACGTTTATCAATGAATTTAAACGTCAATTTTTGGTGCGTGGACGATGTTTCTAGTTTCTTTTGTGCGATAATGATTATGCACCATGAAAATTCATGTCACTATTTAAAGTGAGTCTTATTGCAATGACAATAGAGTTAAGTTTCAAATGACTATGGTCAAGTTGAAGTGAATATTGATAGTGCGGTATATCACCAATCGTCCAGTCCAGACCTACTCGTATTCTATTATATTGATCAATGATAGTTTTCGAATGCATGCCTACTACAATCAATTTCAAATGTTTATTTTTGTCTCCATTCGAAAAATCAAATTTCATAGTGGTAGTAACTCAAAATCAAATGATTTTTCAATGAAAATCTTGTGTTCTGGTACCCAGGTGTCAATACCGGATAATAGTTTAAAGTGAAAACAGTTGTAAGAAATAATTTCCAATCAAATACTAAACTCGGTCTGTCTGAAGGCTCGTTTTCACCGTAACATCAGAACTGAAACTACATGTTCGCCGGAGCGGCTAATACTGTAATCGGTGGATTTTTAACATTTTTTACACACTTGTTGTGGATTAGAAAAAGCGATAATCGTATGTAGCCCGCTCTTTAATGGATGAACGGGTCTGTTGTTCATTTTGTTGCTTAATTAATCAGATCGCGATAAGTTGTTGAATTAAAGTTTTAAATTAAACGGTAGTGTATTTTGTTTTTTCGGTACGCAATACCATTTTATGCTGTTACAACATTAATGTCCATTTTGTTTTTAATTATAAATGATCTCAGTATATCTTTCAAGTAATAAATATAAACGCAATAAGAATGTGCATCACAAAACAATATAATTTTGAAAAATAATACGAAGTTTCAGTTTTCATGATTAAAAAATGTTTTTTTTAAATTAATGTCTCAATAATTTGTCCGACAGTGTAAAAGAAAAGCCTCGTACGGTCAGAAAATACATAAAATATTCTATGAATTTATTTCGTAGCTTTTCAGCGAAATTTCAAATATATCCAGCGCTGTATTTTTTTTTTGTGTTTCAATTTCCTGATACTGTAATTTTTGTTTCTTTCATAAAGAGATATTTTGAATTCGCATACATAGCAGATGCGATTTATTTATCTACTCTTCAGTCCTTGCTGAAATCTTTGAACTTTCATCTTTCATCTTGAATTATACCTTTCGTAGTTAATGAAATAACATTTCTTGTATATTACTTGTTAAAATCTAAGCGAAAATTCATAGTCCATGATTACAATCCGTAGTTAAAGTGAATATATGAAAAGAAGGTATAAACTTTAATATTTAACTCAATAAGTAAAAGATCAATAACATAACTAAGCAAGTGAGAAATTGTTATTAATAAGACTTGCTTCACAAATAAAAAATCCGACTAATGAGAACCTACTCTTTTCTTTTGGAGTCGGGAAATAAGGATAACTCTGGCTTCTAGTTCTACCAACCTGTCATTGTTATTGTGACATTCATAATGCTTTTGACGTCTTCTATCGAAATTACTCAAAAGTTAGATGGAACTCAAAAGTTATATGGGACTCAGTATTTTGATCTTTGGGTAATGAAATGTAAGGTCTACCTACATTCATCAAAAAAAAAGGATTTTCGTAACTGACTACGATGATGGCTTGGAGTAGCCTTGTCATGATCACCAGACTTGCGGGGGAGCGAAAGGTTCTTAAAAGATATACTTTAGAACAAAGAGTATTTGGATTTCCTACTGCAGCTTTAGTGTGTCGCATAGAAGAAAATATAACGAATTATTTACAAGTATTGTTGCCGACGGTACCCACTATCTCCACGCTATAACTTATAGTTTCGGATAATGCATTAGAGAAACTTCTTTATGGCATGGAATATTCCCGTATCTATGTATGAAATATTATTATTTTTATGGGAGCCGAGTAAAAACGCGAATGCGTCTTGCAATAATAATGCAGTTTCGATTGGCGATGTAAAGTAGCTGTTATGTTGAGGGGCTAGATTTTTGTTTATTGAATATGAATAATAAATATGAACCGACATACAATGTTCTGATAATATAATACGAGTATACAATATGTGATTAATGTCATGCAAGATATATCTAGTTTCAGATTTAGTGTGTGGTGGAGTTTTGCCTGTTAGTGTAAATCCATTTGTGAAATCTACTTTTGTTTCCCTTATCGTTCACCCAAGTGCTTAAGCTATACTTAACGCAGAATCAGATCAATGTTATGCAACGTTGGATATTTATTAACATTCTATCCCTGGAGTATCCTTGCTCTTATTAAAATGCTAAAATAGCTTTGTCTGCCCGACTCCATAGTCGCAAGATATTTTTTTTTCTAAAACTCCTTTCACCGATTTAAATCAAACTTGGTACATGACCTAAAATTTCGGAAGATACTTTTTGACCGACTTCGCTCTTAGAGAATTAATGATTTTCGTAAATTTCATGCGGACGACAAACTACTTATTTAGTTAAATATTAAATTGGCTGAACTTTGGCTGCACTAATAAAATGCTATATTGTGTCGAAACAAGACAATTATATTGATATGCTTTTAAATAATTTCCAAAACGTACATCGACCAGAGATGAACGCAACTTCCGTTTGCTAAAAGCCTTACTCGGAATCGGAAGCCTCTCATGTACCACGGCCATACTCAAAACAACATGTAATTGATCGATTATCTTTCAATAAGCCGACGCGAACGTTTTTGTGTTACGAATACTTTGTATCGATATTACCGATTTAATCGATTACAGTCAAGTTGGGCCGGAAGGATTTAAGGGAACCATTTTGTTTTGATAATTTCACAATTATTCGGCTGGTGGGAGCTGGATGCGAGTAGCCAAGGATAGGAGAGGATAGAGAGAGGACATTTGGAGAGGCCTATGTCCAGCAGTGGACAGAAATGGGCTGATGATGAATTTCACAATTAAAGGTGGTGTGATGGTCTGGTTCAGTTATTCAAGAACTGGCAAGTCCTAGTCTTAGTTGGAGAGCAGTAGACAGGTATTGAGACTTTTGCCTAGCAGTAGGATAATGCAGTTTGAAAAAGACAAAATAAGGAGGCTTTTGCCTTGTCACGAGAGTTTTGTTACCGGAACAATGTATGTGATGTTATATGATATTTCTTTTATCATGGCTCTAGACCCTAAAATCTTCTTGGCTCTGGATTGCAGGAGAAAAAGCTCTTAAAATGAACATATAAGCCACACTTCAATCACAAACATAGCTACATGGACCTCTTCAATCTTCTAGGCCCTGAGCTGTAGTGTAAAAGCTCTCATAACGATTCTACCCAGATTAAAAATAGGCTTCCAAAAAGGGCAACCACTCTGATTACCAGTAGCCTGATTACGGTTGTCCGGTTGTGGTCGGTTTGTGGTTGCGCCACCAGTATTGGTTTACGGTACTTATCTCGATTCGAGAGCTTTGTCGTTAGTAACATTGTTAAAGTTTGCTTGATTTGTTTTGGAGCCATTGGTACTGAATGAGACGTTTGTATGAAGTTCAATTGCTGTTACATATTTTACTGTCGACTAATAAGTAAAGTAGGTATTATTGTGTGCGTGTTTTTGTGGTTGTCTAAGCACCATTCATAGCTGTTATCATAATTTTTATTCTACCAAAATGCAATATTTTAGCTAAGTAACTTACAGTTACGACAATTATCGTTATTGTATGTATACAATTATGTTTGCTAATGGGACCAATAAAAACCAAGCCCGTTATTCTAATAATTACACGACTAAGTTTATTTCAAAATAAAAATGGAATGACGAATACATTGATTCCCAAGAAATTATTAATTTGATTACACACCGAAGGTTATCATTTCCCAATCAGTCCCCAACGAATTAGGATCACCCAATTCCGAAACTGAATACCTGTCCCGTTTACCCCAGCAGCAAATGAAAAGGACAAAATACGTATTAGGCTTAACACAACCACAGATTATTTCGCAACAAATTAGTTTGATATCAGCCTCCGCTCCAATTCATTATACGAAACAATCATCATTAGCCCGAAAACAATAATACTGGCCGGTAAAAAAACCAAACGCAAAAACCATTATCTGGTGGAAAAAGAAAACAAAAAAGAAAAGAAAGCCGATACCGACCGAGCAAGAGAAAAAAGATTTGAAATTTGAATCGAACGGAAGCTAAAATGGCGGCGGAACGAATTTGGTATCATTATGTTATGGTGTTTACATCTTATTTTAGATGTGGGCTATTTGTTTTGTTCAGGATGATGTCGTTGGAGTAATGAGTCTGGTGATTTGATAGGGACGTTACATCTGAATGGTCAGCGATCTGTATTACCGGGGGTAATTAACTTCAGATAATTCAGGTCGTTAACCAACGATATGTTTTTGTACCAAACCATAATATTATGATTATCAATTTGTGATTTAATCATAGTAATTATGATAATAAGAAGTTTCTTATCACTTGTTACATAATTATGGATTCATGCTAAGTTGTTCAAACAAGTGTTTCACATAGTATTAACCAGCAATGATAAAAAAAAAATTCAGTTTATTCTTTTTAATTTCACTTAATGTCACCTTTAGAGGGATACATATAGAGACTACAACCAAATAAAATAGATGTATTATCTAAATCTTAGTATATGTTAGCTCAAAGGTGACAGACTGCCATAGTGATCTATCAACGCACAGCCCAAACCACTGGACGGTTCGGGCTGAAATTTGGTATGCAGGAAGATGTTATGACGTAGGCATCCGCTAAGAAAGGATTACCCGAAGCGAAGCGAGGGCGGGTCACTAGTAAACTAATAAGTAGGTTCTGAATTCACAACTCACTCCAAACTTGTATTACAGTTTAGGACTAAGTATAGACATAGTGAAATGAATATCCACCTCAAATTATTCAATTTATTTTAATCTGAACCTTAGTGGACTTTCCTGTAAATACCCATAGAATCTATTAAGCAGATTCAATCTAGGAGTCTACAGGCGTATCTTAAGTAATGCCAGCAAGACATAACATCTTTCTTGCATAACAAAATCTACGACGCAATGAAGGTTTTCGCGTAGCAGAAATCCACTTGATGCCAAGTCGTACACATGAGGGTCTAACTGGTACGTAATTGGTGAATATTGACATGTCTGTCAATGTCTTGTAAAAAATAACCAATCACGTTGCAGTTGGACCTCACACCTTCTAGTGAATTTCTCATATGCGAAAACCTTCAATCACAACACACTCGATCTGCCGTGAGAACCGCACTTCGTAATACCAAAAAAGTTCGTTCATAATTCGCGCTAACGCTGGTATGATCGTCTGGTATTTGTTTAAATTGTAAGCACTATATATGCGGTCGTTTTCGAACCATTACCTGTCAATATGGAGTTGGCGTGTTTACGATCTGCTTGAGAGCCAATGGGTGATGGCTTAAGGAGTTTTAGAGCTGGCATATTGGAAGCCCAATTTTTAGAAGAGATCTTTAACAAATGTGAAGTATCGGGACTTAAGGCTGGCAAAGTTGTTGTTGTTGACTGGCTCGGTGGATCAGTGGTTAGTGAACCAGATTCCCTACCTACGGTTCCAAGAGTCGTGGGTTTGATTCCCACCCGGAGCAAATATTTGTGTGACAAACATTGATGTTCGTTCCGTGTCTATGTGTGTTATTTATAATTGTGTTTCCACTGTTGATTCTAATATTACGGATATCATAAGAGTTTTTGCTACTTACCACGGAATCAGATCAATGTATATGATATTGTGTAACATTTATTTATTTAAAGTTACTTATTACTCAAAACTTTCTGGTCTGGGGGACTTTTGTCTCTCGGCCATTTCGGCCTGAACATTCAATCACACATATTCCTAAATACTGACGTGATTCATGTAGATTTCTTGACTACACCTGTGCAATCGTGCATTGAAATCTGATCGGGCAGTCTCAGAATGAGAATGGTAATAATTTTTTTGTATTTGGCTTTATTAAAGGGATCATCAGACTGATGTTAAATATACTTAGCTACAATCATATGCATAGCTACAATATGTGCTAAGTCAGCCAGGAAATCGGCGATGGTTTTAACACCACCATGCCTCTGAAGAGATCGCCTGATTGACTCATTATAAGGCATTGTCATTTCACAGGACTGAAGTACAGTGAGTGAAAGAAAAGGTTGTGCGTGCACCTATGTATGATTTCATTGCGGGGCGCTTTTGAACTGATCTTAACCTAACACTCTTAAGCTTTGAAGAACTGTATTAAAGAAGGAATCTTAACTGAGACTGACTTGCATAATATCTTAGTAAGGATATTTAAATAATAATTACAACATCAAACTAGAATGTGAGCTCTACACTTTGTTAACCCTTCAACAGTCCTACATCTGGGCATCAATGTCCACACATTTTTAAGGCGGTGCCCCATAAAAGCGGGGTATAACCGACCCCACAGCCGTGGGACTGGCAGTTCGTTATATTAGCAATAAATATCCGAACGGTGATACGGGTTAAACAAATAACTGCCCTTTTATTTGCTTTTGTACTGATTTTAATGTGTTAAGGCTTAAGTGCTTGTAAGATGAAATTGATTGATGAATGTTGGGTGGAGACAGCGGAATAAGTCTCACTTTAAGACGTTCAAATTATATGGGCCAGGGTGGTAGTGTTCTCTGAAGATTGACTGGAGTATTTGGTCAGTTACTGTATTTATTTATTTATTTAATAAAGCTTACCAACTAAACACATATTAGAAATACACTGTTACAAAAAATCAAATATAAGGGGGTTACGTTTATATGCATCTAAATTATAGGTATGCACAACATTTCAGTAAAAGATCAGATCAGAAAATCATTATTAACCTAAGACTTATATCTAAAATACTACTGTAGTGTAGTGTAGTGACTGCGTCTTCTTTAGTAGTCCACCAGGCTAAATTCGATACACACAACCATTCACCACTTGATCCACCTTGACTGGCTTGATAGCGCATTAGATAGTGGCTTTAATTGTCCTAAAAGTTGCGAGTTCGATTCCAACTCGGGAAAAATAATAAAATTGTTTGAAGAAAATCGGTGTCTGTATGTGCTTTTTATATATTTAAGATTTCCACTGCAGTTTTTTATATCCTTAAAACAAGTGCCTATGCAAGTTATTTCGGAATTTGAACAGTATGTGATGTTGAGTGATATTTATTTATTTATCCTCGTCCATCGGTCTAACGGTTTAAAGGATAGCTAAATAATGAGATAATATATTTTATTGCCCATAACCTTTAAGTTATAAAGTAAACTTTATTAACTCTACTAACGTATCAAGGCGTTATGTGTTCTAAAACATATTCCCATAAGTGACGTTCAACCGTAAAATGTCTAATGACAGTTTTGAAATGGCAACATGGGTCGTTAACGTCCCTCGAATCGCTACCGAGAACTATTTCTGATAATGTGAATTTTATTCTTTCCAGCGAGATCTTAATCGTTTGACATATTGTAAATAACGACAATTTATGGAATAGCACGTGCTTGTTGATTAGTGAGTAGCGTTGATTGAGTAATCATTGCGTGTTTGCATTTTGATACCTGTAAGCACATTTTTATAACATGTATCTATTTGTATGTAAGCTTAGTGCATGGTATGAATTCGAAGATGTCAGTATTTCGTAATATGTATTAGGCTGTTAAGTAAGTCTTAATTTTTTACTGAAAAATAAAACTCATTATTCGACAGCTTTGCTTAGAAGCTTAAAATTGAGATTGAGATTGAATGGTCTATTATTTGCGCGAACACTTCACATTTGAAATAAAACCTGTCAAACTCGGATTTAATCTACATATTTTTTTCCTAACTGAAATATGATGATGATGGCTTGGAGTAGCCTCGTCATCATCACCGGACTTGCGACTTTCACCCCTAAGAACCTATTTAATTGGAAAAAAGGCACTTAAATATCTAATATCGTTTTAAATACGATGGTTAGCCTCCTAAGATAAAGTACGGAACAGGAATTGTACACGTATTTATATACACACACATAATATTATTATTTGCTTAGTAAATCTATATGAATATTTCTAATGAATTTCTTAACTCTAATTAAATGGTCCAATGAAGCTGGATATTAACATAGATACGACGAACAAGTTATTATTTTTAGTAGCTTTTCCTTACATACGAAATACGCTGGTACTAAGACTTTTCAGCAGAGCGCCATCTGGCGGCATTTCCCGCGAGCATCTAAAACTCTTCTAGGTTCAGAATCATGCTTTTAACCATCCCCAAATACGAACAGTTTTGGGACAATCATGATAATTTGTCTACTCAGAGTTTAAAATAGTATTAACCATAAGTTTCCATGCAATGCCGGTAAAATGATCAAGAGTGTTTTATTTTTTACTATCTTTGAAATATTGTTTAGAAAATTATAAAGCAACTTTGTATTGAAATCATTGACAATTATAATCAATCAATATATCCAATGATGCCTAGGACTAATAAAAAATATGTAATACTAAATCATAATCTAAAATCGTACAATACATAATAACACGAAACATGACAAATCATATCAACAGGTGGCAATCATATGGCGAACTATGAAATTATTAACTTGATAATAGACATCATCTATAAATAAAACTACGTACAAAAATTAATAACTAGAAAATTCTTAAATAAGCATATTAACCCTTCACTTTTTGCATTTTTACCAATGACTAAAAAGTTTCATCTTTGCAATAAAAATAAAACTATCTATACGCCGTCCGCTAACATCTAGATACTATGTGGTGTATCGATAATTGTAATTAATTTACATGCTAGTAGAACAAAAATATTACTAAAAACTTTTTAATATTACACGTGGATTTAAGTTAATATAAGTAACCGAACCACTTAAAACTATCAACGCACTCACCTCGACTACATCGTAAGGATTAATCTTTCCAACGTCCCTCCCTCGCCAACAAAATCACATCCTCTCATGAACGCACCTCACTCATTTCACAAAAACAAATTTTCCCACCAAAACTAGCAACTTGCAACACCGCTAACACAAAACATAACCTTTACGAACACACGGACACGTAAATAACAACAAACAAACCGATAAAACACTAGGAATAAGTGTATTTCATCTCAGTTCTATCAAAACACAGCCCGAGAAACAGAGGGTCGCAGGCAAATTAAGTCGATACGTAATTAAAAGTGGAACAACGCACACATACAAAGGATCGACATAAAAATGCGGGAGTGAAAAAAAAAGTATAGGTTTAAAATTTGCCCGGTATAAATTTGTGTTTTTTTCCCTTCAACTACTTATGTATGGGGACATGCGCAGTAAAGGGTTAAGAGGTGGCAGTCCGAACGATTTAAAGAGCCACCTTCGTTACACGAGTCAGAGGGTAGTTTTGGTAACCCTTCAATGTGGTAGGGTTAAGATTTTCAATTAGTTCACAGTTTTTCCGCTCCCGACGCGGCGTTGCAGTAGCGGTATCACAATTATCAAACCGCTCGTATCTTTTAACCTACTTCTAAGAAGATAAGTTCAATAGCAATAAATATTTTGAGTTTGAGTTTGAATGTTTTTGAATAAAAAGTATCGATAAAAACCTTTTATGAAATAATGAAATTTTGGAATGTGATAGCTTGATTTTATGATGTTTTCAAGGATGGAAGGAGTTATCAAAATGAGATTTGGTATATTTGTGCCAATTGGAGGTATTTCTTATCCTTTTTGAGTTATTATACCTTGAGGAGTTATTTGTGGAGCTGAGTAATCATAGGGGACGTGAGTTCTGAAAGACAAAGCTATGATAATTAAAAACGAACTACCGAATAAACCATAAATGCCCATTATTAACATACTTACGCGTTAGATTTACTCAATAAAATCTTGTCTCATCAATTTGATTTATCTCAAGTGAAATTCCCGTAGATACTTCTAGTAACATTCAAATATGATTTCAAGAAAAATAGCAACTAAAAGTATACACTTACTATTATTATCGTCAGTTATTCGCGTGAGCATAACACATTTCAAACCCCGTAATGCTGAAATTCGCACAGATATAAAATATTATTAAGATCTTACAAATAAAACCTGATGTTTCAAACACTTAGGTAGACGTAATTTGTAACGTAATTTCTTGATAAATTCGTTTTCATTATACAGCTGTTACACATGAGAAACTAACAACATCCAAATATCTACTCTTACCAGCAATTTAATGGCCAAAAAAATGAATTCACTAGAAAACTATTAATAAACATGAATCGTTCCATGCAACAATATCGGTGCTTTTTCAAATAACGTGATTAGCACAATACTACTCTACTTTATTGTACGATCGACATCTTCACAAAGTCGTTCTTTATTAATTTAAGATCGTATAAAATACATTTGTAAGATTAACAGATAACATTCTGGAGAGGAACAATTTATAGTATTAAGAAGAAACAAGCAATTGAAATTGAAACAATGAAAAATATGAATACTTATTCTTTTTAAATTAGTTAAATAAGGAAGATTTTAGATAACATAATAATATACTAGATATTGCCTGAGACATCAGTCGTATTAATTCTTTAAATTGTTCAAAACTTAACTTCCTGACAACACTTAAGTCAATCAATAGTAGCAATCTTTGATGTATGAAATTCATCATAAAATTGTCTCTGAAGAATCTGTTCTTAAGTTTTTGCGACAGCATTACAAACATTTTTCGATCCATTATGTACACTCATCCTTTTCACATTGAGGCATTCGAGTAAAATGCCATGATACAATTTCATCATCATCAGTACTGTTGGGGCACGAAGTACCCTAAACTAGGGCGGTAAGGTATTAGTCAACCACGCTGGCCAAGCGCAGGTTGGTTGACTACACAACCTAAGAATTTCTTCGTAGATGTGCACTGTGCAGGTTTTCTCACGATGTTTTCCTTCAACGTTAAAGCCATCCAATTAACTGACAATAATAAATGCTGTAACTCAGTATGTATGCCTAATTTAAATTTGGCACACAGACAATCTAGAGTCTGAAAAAGGAGATTTGACCAACTGTATGCTATAAGGTAGTAGTAATGTTTTTCGGGATATCGTTTATCTCGAAAATCATGACTAGGTACTCTAACACGAGTTTTCACTGATGGATTCTGAAAGCTAGTCATAAATACAAAAAGAAAACATTCAGTTCATTTTGTTTCTATTGGCAACAGGATTGAACACTAGATTTTTTTATCTCTTTGCCTAGAAGGATCATTCGGTAGCTTGTGACGTCAAAACGGTTTCAGTGCCCACGTACTCATAGTAATCACAGTGATGTATAACAATTAATTGTGTTACCATAACCTTAATGAACACGAAGTATTGAAGAAATGTGGTTAATGGATTTTTTTTGTAAACCATGTAACTGATGTGGTCTTTGTTGTGAGGTTATAAATTTAGGTCTGGTGCATTGATTAAGAAAGATTAAACAATTATTTGAAGGTAAATCGATCTACCTTTAATTATAGTTTAATCATTTATAAACCAATCCATATCCCCTGTTCAGAGCGCTTGCAACAGTGCTGAAATATCTGGAACTCGCCAAATAAGTAATACATGGTAAATATCCCGGACATACTTATCTTTTAATGTCTAATATGCCGTAACCATGACAATTTAAGGTAAGGTACCTTTTAAAAATAGCTCTTCTTGCATATTATGTCTAGTTTTATTAAAAGACTCATATGGATTGAAACTATTAAATAAATAAAATTACTAAATAAAAAACTACATAATATTATCACAAATGAATAATGAAAAGATAATTAAGCTTGGCTTCTTCTTACACGATTAATAAGAATGTAATCTAAAAATGTGTATACGAAATTGAATTTACAACCTTCTTAATAGTTGTAGACGACGAATACTTATAATATAATTTATTGTTTCAGTAATCGAGCATTAATTACCTAGATCGTATGTTCATTAAGTAATAGATAATGACGGAATCGCCTGATCTTCGCAATCCAATACAGCCAGAACCAGATAGATTCGATCATTAGTAACACAGATAACAAAACTTAGTAGGAATACCTACATAATAACTAAGCACATATTTTCTAGATTTTGCTCTGATGTGTTTGCTCTTACATGATATTTGTGCCTAATTTGTCTTTACATTATTTTGAGATACGAAAAAACGACCAATAAAATGTAGATTAAGCAATTTCGTGAAAATTTTTTTTTACTATATATTTCATATTCTTCTCGGTTTAATCTCATTAAAAAATTGCAATTATATTGCAACAAATGCAAAAATAGAAAGTGGGTATGCTATGACCCGTTTTCATTTAACTTTTTCAATTCTAACATGTCTTAATTCCATCGAGAAAGGAGAGTGAAATACCGCGTAAAAAACCTCAAAAAATGTGGCAATGGACGGTTCATTCATTAAACGAACAGCGCCATCTAGTAACGGTATATAGTAGCACTTTTTTGTTGAACTTTTTCAGCCGTCTGAAGCACAGATTATGTGGCCGGTGAAAAAAGCGGCTAGAGGGCGCGACGTGACTGACCGCTTTTTTGTCCGCGAAGGTTTTAGATTAAAAAGTTATGCTTTATCTGTGGTGTGATGGAAGCTGTCATTTTGGTCGATTTGGCGGGAAACTTGTGAATGAAAAATACCGCATTTCACTCTGACAATGCGTGCATTGGATACAAATTCTATAATAACAGTTATTGAATGATGTAGTAGTTTTTTTTTTGATATAACTTAATCACGAACGGTATCAATCTAGATACATTTTTGACGGTTTCTTCATGTAAAAGGGGTTAGAAGTTTTCAATGGAATTTTCATAAACGAAAGATAACCCATTAACCACTTTTACAGCTTACTTATATATTTCACATAATTCTGTTGTCTATTTGCATACAATTTTGTATGCAGTTAGAGGTTAATCACGCTTTGGTAGCTTAGGCGGAAGCATGTCAAGCAATGGAATGACGTTGCAATTAATATCCAGCAGACGAGCAAAAAACATCGATTTACCTTACCATTTAGGGTTCCGTAAACAACCATACATAAATAAGTTTTTCTATATATTTATTAAGCTATTGCATAGCTTTTATCGCGGGCTTTGAGCGCGGCGACCGAACCAAGAAATTCCGTAACGAAAAAAACCTCACAATCGTCTAACGTCGTTTCAGTGCGGTAGACTTCGGCACGGTGTTTGTGTGCGTGCGGTTAGACGTATTGTACGACTCTATGAAACTCGCACGAATCGAGACGAGCTGCTCCGAAATCGGACGATGCTATGCAATAGCTATACCGCGGCAGTCCCCGAGTGCCACACGTCTTTTATTTTACGTATGGAGCTTTAAGCTTAGGTGGATCAGTTGATGATGGCGCTTGCAACATGCAAAAATATCGGGAAAATAAATATCACGAAGTTAATTCTTTTGTCATTTTCGGAGAATAAAGAATTTAAACCAGAAATATTCAGTGTTCTAATAGGACCTGTAAGCTGTTAGAGCTGTTACTGAGTTTGGGTTAATGCCATGATAGGTCTGATCATAACTTTTTATTTTTATTATTCACTCAATAATTATATTATAACTGAAAATGGAAATGATGAAACATTTCATGGAGTAAGTTTTGTTTTAGAATCCTGTTATTGTTCTGGAAGAAATATTAAACCTTATTAAGTTATTTAACTTGACCCTCAAAGTTAAAACTTCAATAACAATTTTAAAAAAGTACATAATTACTACAGTAATCTCATCAGTAATTAAATAATCATCAACGCATTTAGCTATCTTTCCTATAAAAATGTATGCGGAACCAACAACTCTATATCTCAACTTCAACCTGCCGATTTTTTCCTGCAAACATACAAACAGACGGTTTGAAAAATGCAAAGGCATGTTTAATTATGTTAATATCTGCATACAGCGCGCGTCACGGATCACTGACCATCGTATATGAGTCCAGAATTACCAATACTACACGTACCTACAATTGGCTTCATTCTATGAAGCTCGATTAACCGAGGGAAAAAAGTTAATTTTATCATACTGTGTTGTATATCATTTATTTTAATGAATCAAGTGATAGTAATCGTAATTGTGTTTTTATGATAACTGGGGGTTTTTTTTTAATTATGTAAGATGATAATGGCAAGCGCCATAACAAAGCACTAATAACGCTGGCCACACTAACGGGAAATGAAGCGATTACGAATGTTTAACGTATGTGTAAGGCGTCCGACCGATTTCAGCCATGGCGGCTGATCTCAATTGAGATCAGCCAAGTGCGCAGGACATATTATAGTGCACAAGTGTACGCGCAAACACAAGTGAACTCTCTATTCCCTTACTCTTATAATTCGGTGAGACGGCAATCCGACATGACCGATGAGAGATCGGGCGCAGGACCACCGGCTTAACGTGTTTTCCGAGGCACGGGCGTTCAACCGCCAACTTCCTAACTCCGGGCTGAAATATTTCATTACAGAAAAACTCACACACATTTTGCCGAACCGGGGACCTCAAGGTCTTAACGCAGCACTTGCTACCAATAGACCAACGAGGCAGTAACGTGTGTGTAGCCAAGCCCTAATGCGATAATTTGGCTATGGAATCCGTGTAACAATGAAATTACCCGTTTGCTTAACATTCCTACAATATAGCAATTAGCTGCATAGAAATTCAATATGACCGGTTAAAGATTAGGCGCAGGACCAACGGTATAACGTCCATCCCGTGGCATTTCCGGGCTGATTTCCTTAACAACTGAAACTTGAAAAACTGCCAATTTCACATATTACTCTTGCGTAAATAGTTAAATCAGGACAGGACAAATATTATTGTGAAGGAACATTGTGCATCGTCTCTGGATGTTACATTTTATAACATTTTTCACTCACTCACTCCACCTGGATGATGATGTAAGCGGTAGTGAGATCCACTTATTCACGTTTGAATTTGATATCCGTAACCCAACCGCCTAAGCTTCTTACCACGGATTATTTCATGCTATTAATTAACTTTATTTATACTCTCTTGGCCCGAACCGGGTCTCGAACTCGGAACCTCTCGGTCTTTACTCACCATGCCACCAACGTACCAACCAGTCAAACAATTATGTTAATATCAGCGTGCCACGGATCACTGCCCCCGACATATCGTTTTGTATAACCTTTAGACCGACTATTAATTAGTTCTAACTCCTTATTTGTAGAAGCGATTACTTAGTAATTACATTGTTTGAATCGTTCGTCCGTTGGTCTGTTGGCAGCAAACACCGTTTGCTAACTGAGGGGGTTCTAGGTTCAACCCAACTCCGTGCTGATAACTATTACTTAATTAATCTGAAATTAACTATTAAAATTATAAAAGCTTTTCGCCCGCGAATATCAGTTCAGTATTTTTTACGGTGTCAAAATGTGGCAGATAGACAAATAATTCACTACTACACTTTCGTGAATATTTACTTTGAAATCGCTGCCAAATATATGTAATAACATACTGTTCAGTTTTCTAGATACAAATGACTAAATACCTCTCCTTAATAACTTAAAAGAACAAAGACTGCTACTGGTATTTTTAATTGTAATTTTAGTGCTACACAGAGCTCTAATGTAAATTAAAAATTGGAAAAATTCACATTCATGCCTGACTGGCGTAATCCCAAGATCGTGGGTTCGAGTCCCCGTCCAGTCAGGCATGAATGTGATTTTTTCCAATTTTTAAACTGCTACTGGTGTTGAAAAAAATTATGATTTCTAACTATTTCATACAAACTACAAATATTAACCTCTATCTTGGGCAGTCGGGTAAAACCCTATTTACACCCAAATTGGCCACGCTTCTATCAATAATTAGGACATTCCACACCAATCGAATTTCGAACACATCCAAATATCGTCACGCGTCAACCGTAAACGGCAAACGTCACTGTCAAAGGTTCGTTGACCCCGAGGGCGGGAGATAGTGAGTAATCGTTTTGCGGCGGTTTTTGCCGCGTTTTTTCCGTCAACTTGACGCTGCCTGACGATTTATGGGCGTCATAGCTGCTCGGGACAGTCAGATGTGCCATTTGTAGGGCAAGTGTGTTTGATATTGCTTATTGCAGCGGAGATTTTGGAATGGAAGAATAAGGGCGGTATGCGGTTTGATACTTTGCTAGATCATGCTTTAAGGTTCCTTTTGGTTGTTGTCGCATATCAGACAGATTTTCAAAGGTTAAGTGTGATGTGTAGAAAGATATCAATTTTGTAGCATTATTTTGCAAGGCTTTATCATAATGGCTTTCCAATCAATACATAATGTTTATCCTTGGGATTAAAAAATATCAGAATAATATAAAAAAAAAAATTAAATAATTTTATTGCTAGATGTGATTTACTTACCATTAATTTTGACATACCAAAAGTATGTGATAATATCCTCAGTTATTAATTGATTCATGTCACGTACAAGTAAGAATTTCAATAGTACATATTTTTCTGCTTTAAAATAAGGTATTCAGCAAAGGAAAACAAACTCGTACATGACGGTATATACAAAGTACGAACTTAAGCATCTATTCTTATTAACAACTTACATACTTATCTAATCTAAGTAGTGTGCTTCTGGGTCTAACGACATTGAAATAAGTAGCTTACTTAAATACCCAACCGATTGTAAAATAAGAAGCCAAACAAACCATAAGAAAACCCCCAGAATAATAATATAATAACGCGGAGCTTCTTAAACTCTGCAGAGCCCTCTCCCTTCGGATTCCACATATTAATGATCGGTGTGTGCGGTTGAAATACAGCGTTTGTCTTTTAAATTAATTGTCTTTGTCCCGGGCTGTCGGCGGCGTGGTTACCCTGGCTTACGTTTGATGTGCTCAACGGAAAATGTACTGAAATTTCTTTTATCTCGTTCTTATTTTTTTTAGAGGAAGAATAATGAAGTGTTTTGATATTAGCAGCTTTTGTGCTCGATACACGCTGCGCTTTTGTTCATTCTACCTGATCATGAGCAGTTGTGTGGTCCACATATTATGTGGTCGACAGGCACAATAGACTAGGTATATTCAGCCAGTCGACCTCACCCCGAAGACCAGCTTAGATGCCGTTTCACGATGTTTAAGCACATCGTCTTTATCACGGAAATCTACACTCTTACAGCGAAGTCGGTCAAAAATTTGCCTTTTCTCGTCTTTCTTAGTCTTTAGACTATTTGTGCACCAAATTTCCTTCGAATCGGCTCAGTTGTGTTGGCGTGAAATCTCGACAAAGAGTAAGATAGTACTAGATTTACTGTTGCATTTATACATTGGTAAGGATTTAATGTGCATGTTTTCTAAGGTCGTCATATTGTAAGCAAGTCAATTTCCGAAACTAATTATAACTAACCTAACTGACTACGATGATGGCTTTGACTATGGAGTAGCCATCATTATCGGATTTGCCAAGGAGCGGATGGCTCTATCCCCTAAATATTTAAGAAACGTTACGCTAAAATCTTGTACCAATAGTAACGGTATCCGAAAGTGCTAATCTTATTTGTTAAACAAAATAAAAATACGCAACTTTTTAAAACAATTTAACTTACTAATAAATAGATTTTTTGCATCGTCTTGCCTATTTGCGAGCTCTTTCGACTCCGTTACGAGCAAGGGGGACCCTCGCGCCAAATCATTCCTCTATCTTGATGCATCAGCTACTGTGACGGGGAATGACGTAAGCACAAAAGTGGGAGGTAATGTCCTTTTAACTGGATCTCAGTTGAAATTGGTCTCAAGATTATTCGATTACTTTTCTACTGAAAGCTAGTTGAGAAACACTGACACTCTTAATGTTACGCTTTGACGGTGAAGGAAAACAACGTGAGGAAACCCGCACACCTACACCTGAAGAAATTCTTAGGTTATGTAGTTAACCAACCCGTACTTGGCCAGCATGGTTGACTAAGGCCTTATCGCCCCAGTTTAGGGAAGGCCCGTGCCCCATCATATCATAGATAGCAACGTTTCATAAATGTGACATTCGTAACCTCCTAACTTCATGATTCATCTTAGAAATTTATATAGTACAAGACTCACAATACAATAAACGACATTCATGGAAATGGTCAATTCATTGCAAACTTATTATGAAACAGTCATCATCATCTCCGCGTTTTCCCGGTTGCATCCTTGCGGAGCCCGGGGTCCGCTTTCCTACTTCTATCTCTCCACTTCGCACGGTCTTCGGCATCCTTCACGGAGAGTTTGTTGGCACGCATGTCATCCACTACGACGTCAAGCCAGGCCTTCTTGGGCCTTCCCTTCTGCCGGACCTGGCGGTAGCGACATAGCTAGACACTTGTTCCCTACGTAGTTTGCCGGTTTCCGTAAAACATGACCGTACCAACGTAGGCGGCACTCTTGCAATTTGTCAGCGATGTCTCGAACATGAAGGCTGCCGCGAATACGGGAGTTCTTTACGCGATCTGCTCGCGTAACTCCCGACATCCAGCGCAGCATCTTCATCTCCGTGACCCGCAGTTCCTGCTTGTGCCGCTCAAGTACTGGCCATGCTTCACTGCCATATAAGAGAACAGGCCTAATGATGGATATTATGAAACACTATTATCGTGTTAAAAAAAATTTAACGCAACATTTATCGACATGCGCTTTCTCTCAAGATAGGTCTTCGCCAGAAAACACAGTACCGAATAAAAAAATATTTTACAACATCACAAGCATCACTTTAATATACATAAGTGGATTATCTAAGCTAACTTGAAAATCAATGTCCAATTGTCCATCACACAAATATCGGTTGAACCCATGACTTCCCGCACAAGGGAAAAGGCCTCTACCAAGCTCTATCAAGCCATTTCACAGAACTAGATCGTCAACCATCACCATCCAAGAGACAGGGGCCCTACCATATTACCATCAAGCCAGTCTTAAGACCCAGATCGTCAGCCATCGCCATCCTATCCTATACTTACTTATCCCTGCTATCCTATCCTATACTTGCTACCCTATACTTACTTATCCGTGTCGTCACTACCCTAAGACACGGCAGTCCGCCCTCGCTACGACGTGATTAATGACGTCAACGATATTCCCTAGGGAGCTTTGTCTGGCCGAATTAGATGTGTGACCCAAATAAGATGATCGCATTATTAGAGACAATAGGAGGAATGCCCTTCGTTTGTACCGAAATCATTGTATTAATTTGGCTTTCCACGCTTTGCAACAAAGATTTATGAGTAATCGGTGAACATACATTTGGGGAGGCGTATGTCCACCAGTGGACGAAAGTGGGCTGATGATGATACGTCATATAAAAAAAGATTGAGACAAATTGAAAACCTCCTTTTAAGTCGGTTAAAAATAAGTCCAAATCTTTACTTTTTATAATTTTAATATGATGCGCATTTATGCGAAGGTAAGCCTGTCTGTCTGTGTGTTACGCCATCACGCCATAACTACTGAACCGATTTGAATAATATTTGGTGAGGATATAGTCTAGAGCCTGAGAAGCTACTTTTTTACCAACTTCAATAACAAGAGATTAGTGATTTGGGCGATGACTGACTCCACGCAAGTTGCGGGCTAAAAGCTAGTTTAATATAAATTTTTAGACCCCTTGTATTTTATATCGATTTTCATATACCAAGTAAGAATTCAATATGAATCGTATTCTAATCAAGATTTCGTCACTACGTACTTCGATCAATTACTTAGCCTGCGTAACTCTATTAATAACAGGAAATCGTTATTGATTCCATCAACATGGGGATAGATTATTAGATTTACTTGCAATTAGATATATAATAGATATCTAGATCAAGGATGCTTTCGATTAATTGAAATTTGCGTCATCATCATCATCATCAACCCACTTTCGTCCACTACTGGACATAGGCCTCTCCAAATTAGCTTAGACCCTTAACAATCATCAGCCAACTCCATTGCTGGACATAGGCCTCCTCAAATGCTCACCACAACCGTGTATTTACGGTTACTCTCATCCAATTCCCACCATATTAGACCCTGGAAAGCTAAAATTATGGTACAGTCAAATAGTCTTAAATAATGACTGGCTCGGTGGAACAGTGGTTAGTGACCCTGGCTGGCGGTTCCAAGAGTTGTGGGTTCGATTCCCACTCGGGACAAATATTTGCGTGATGAACATCGGTGTTTGTTCCGTGTCTGGGTGTGATTATGTATTTAAGTATGAATTTATGAATATATATATAAGTCTCTGACGCCCATAGTACAAGCTCTGCTTAGTTTGGGGTCAGATGACCGTGTGTGGAAATGTCCCAGATATTTATAGATTTAATGTTATGGATTGCCCTTGCCCCAACTCATGTTGTACCTCTCTCCTATAAACCTGGGCACTTCAGGCGGGGAGTGCATACGGCATCTAAGCTGACCTTCAAGGTGAAGGAGACAAGCTCAATAGAGTCTCTTGTGCTTGTCGACCTCATATGTAGACCTCATGGATTAGCATTGGGTGGAGTGAGTTTATCCTGAATCTATTATAAACATTTTGAATCATTTATTAGTGATATGTGTAAATTTATTTATTTGCACATCACGGGCCTAAATATTTATGTTATGTAATAATGGAATACCCGTATTGCTTGATTTAAATTGATAATATTTTTCATGCAAATGCTTTCAACATTTGTAGAATTAGTGTGTTGCCATAAGGCGAAAAATGGTTGTACCTATCTTATATTTATCACCATCTTGTAATACCCATGCTTAAGAACCAATAACTGAATTGAATTGAAAAAAAAACTACGTAAATATCAAGGAAAGGACCTAACATTTTGTCTGTTGAAAACAAAAGCCGTGTACAAATGACATCTCATACACATCTTTATATATTTATATATATACTATGACCCGCCCTCGCTTCGCTTCGGGTATATCTCTATCTCTATATAATATATTTCAACCCCGTAAGGGATTTTACATACAGAAGTTATTTCCCAATAACTCCCGTTCCCATGGGAATTTTGTATTATCGCGTTGGAAGTAAGCTTAACGTTCATTAGGGTACCTGCATGCCAAATCTCAATCGTCTATCTATATCGCGGTTTAGATTTTTTCATACAAAAGTTTTTTCCTATTACTTCCGTTCCCGTGGGAATTTCACAATATCCTGTTGCAACTAAGCTTTTAATTTATTAATGTACCTGCATGTCAAATTTCAAGCGTCTAACTTATGCGGTGTAGTATTTTTCATACAAAAGGATTTTCCCGTTATTTCCCGTTCCCGTGGGAATTTTGGGAAATCCTGTCCTAACGGATGCCTACGTCATAACATCTACCTGCATGCTAAATTTCATCTCGATCCGTCCAGTGGCTGTGACGACTTCGTCCGCGTAGAGATGTTTAACGGCTAAAACATTACTTCTTTATAGCGCAGTCGGTTAAAAAGTAGCCTATAACCGTTTCTAGGCTCTGGACTATGTCTGTACCAAATTTCGTTTAAATCGGTTCAGTACTTTATGCGTGAAAGCGTAACAGACAGACAGACAGACAGACAGACAGACAGAGTTACTTTCGCATTTATAATATTAGTAAGGATTTTGTCTTCCCGCAGGATCCGCGTTTGGCAGGAAGACGTCACCGCTCCACGGGCCATACATCAACGTCGGGGGACGCAGAGATTTTTATAATCCTCGGCTTAACGACAAACAGGGCCTAATAGACGAGGGGCAAGGGAAACCGCCGGGAAATAACGAGACAATTGCAGTTTTCAGTTGACGAAACATTTTTTTTAAGATAAATAATACTATTTTTATTAGAATATTTAAGTTTGGAAATAATGTTACATGTGTGATGCTTTATTTTTATTGTGTGCTCAACATGGGCCTCGCCAATAGATTTCCTCTTCGACCCGTCTACAGCCACCTGCCTTATCGGTTCGACCATGTCAGATATAGATAAAGATAACAATTTAAAAGCCAATAAACTATTTCCAGTACTTCTAGCTTATGTTTTCCCTCCATTCTATAATCCCGGGCTCTACAGGTCGGGCGCAAAACGGCTTCTAAGCAGGCCTGCAGGGTGAGTGCGACAGGCACAATAGGGTCTTTTGTGCCTGTTGACCTCATATATGGACCTCATGAATTAGCATCAGATGGAGTGAGGTCATCGAAATTAATAAAAAAAGTGAGGCCACAAAACTCTGAGCTACCAAAGTACGTACTCGGTAAGGTATCTCTCCACTTAATGACAGATCAAATGACAATACCAACACCAATCGAACCGCCACGACTCCCGGAGATAAGCCCAGGTCCATGACACCGCACGCCCGTGCCGTCCCGAGCTGATCACCTAAACGTATCCAAAAACTTTCTCAACCATGTCTTTCTTATGCTTCAATATCTTTGCCAATTGTTGCCCACCGCTGAACAGATGGCTCTCCATTGATGTCTAGCGCAACCGATCTGCCGCCACTTTCCTCGACCGAGACCGAGTGATCTTACAGGACATCGGTCCAACCACAACATGCAATTTGTAAAGATAACAATTTGAAAGCCTTACAACTATTTCTAGTACTTCTAGCTTATGTTTTTCCTCCCTCCTTAATCAGGCTCTTCTGGTGGGGCGCGAAACAGCATCTAAGCAGGCCTGTTGCACTCACCCTGTGCGACAGGCTCAATAGGGTCTATTGTGCCTGTCGACCTCATATATGGACCTCATGAATTAGCATCAGATGGAGTGAGGTCATCCTGTACGAACTTAATGAATAAAAGTGAGGCCACAAAATTCTGAGCTACCAAAGTACGTACTCGGTAAGGTATCTCTCCACTTAATGACAGATCAAATGACAATACCAACACCAATCGAACCGCGACGACTCCCGGAGATAAGCCAGGGTCCATGACACCGCACGCCCGTGCCATCCCGAGCTGATCACACAAAAACCCATCGAAAAACTAAACAACCTGTTTATACTAGTCCAAAAGTGTCACGCACGACCGCCCGCAATCTTCCACGCTCCGTGCTCGGTTCGAGTCTCGGGCCGATTTGGGGGACCGTGGAGATAAGGAAATCCATGATGCTGCCTCTTAGTAGCGGTCTTCTTAGAGTGATCACTGATCTTGAGACCTAAATTGAGTATACCTAAGGTGACCAGACGTCCAGTTTTGAAGTAATGTGTCCCGGTGTCCCCGGGGAACCCAAAAAATTGCGCAATAGTCCCGATTTCGGCCATCAAAAAAATTTTAGGCAAATGTGTTGTGTAAAAAAAAATAGACACATTAAGTATACCTAAATTAAATAGTTTTATAATTGAAACAACTTGATTTACACCGACTGGCACTTAAAACTGATGACTAGGGATGAATCATGATTGCTTTTTGCAGCGATATGCAGAATTCCACACAAGTAAGAAATAACACAAAACCTGTGGCAAATTCTAATGGATAATAGGACCAATATGACATTGAATGTAATAAGTGCCTCGATTTCCATCAATTAAAAAATATTACAAAAATTGAGTATTTTATTTCGCGCATAACGATCGGGTGGCCTAAATTTGTACTCTGTGATTTTTTTTTGTTTTTATGAGCTGTGAAATATATAATATCTATCAATCTTCATTAAAGAGCTATGTATGATCTTGTCGGTAGAGCAAATTTAATGTCTACCGATAAAGTAAAATAAATATAATAATACAGAACCCACGGCAGATCTCACGCCACCCACGCTTACCAGTTTTTTTTTTCAAATCTCAATTTCCACTTCCTATCCGTGGCGTCCGTGGCTGGGTGTTAAAAAACGCCATCACGTCTCCGATACGTGAGCAATCATCTAGTTAGCTGTTGACTTTGCCACCTGTGCCTCAATAGTTCATTCAGCGTTTGTGAATGAGATGCTGATGTGAAGGGTTCATTCATGAAAGGGCAAGACCTTAGAAACACTGTCATTTATTATTTTTGGGGGAAGACCTTGGGAAGCTGATGGTGTTTAGATCGTAGATTCATATACATGGATTGTAGAGCAAGATAACATTCTTTCACCGCAAGGATGATCTGTGTTATAAATGAAGGTGAAATCATTATGATAAATGTTTTTTTTTTACAAAACGGTTCATTCATAAGTAGGATTAGACCATAAGGCAACTCATTTTACTGTAATGTGGGTATCCCATGGTAATCTCTGAGATAAGGTGAGAAGCAAGACATTAAGACAACAGATTTTATAGCAATGACTATAATCTTACGCTGATCTTCGATGTAAAGGGAAGGTTGCTTAGGCAAAAATTGCGATCGTGTGATAAAAGGCATCAACATGGAAAAGGAAGCCTTAAAATAAACGTTTTTTTTCTATTCTATTATATTCCATAAACCCTATTTCATTTTCATAAGTCTCATTGACTTAACCCTCATATCTTCAAAAATAACGATAGGTTGCTTAAGAACTTTAGAGCTAACAAGACAGTGTAGTTATGATAATCAGTTTACTGGTAGGGGTAATGGGAATGTAATTTAGAAACTACATACCTTTGTATTTTGAAAAATTCCGATAAATATAAATGCCGCTTTTAAAATATTACATTGTTACTAATTCTAGATATCATTTTTCATGAAGAGCTGAACTCTACACAATTAGTAGAGTTAGACTTTAAACAATGGGCCAAACATGAGCAGAGGATAAACATATTCTGCTCATCTTGTTATTATGGGCGTAGAATGAAAATCTTATTAGTCCAGTCATTAAAGGTTTTAATTCATAGTGAGCAGAATTTTTGTATGTACCTTCATTACGGCGTTAAAATGAAAATATGTAAAATCAACATTAATATCGTGCCGGCTTAAAAAGTTATAAAGGTCAAAACGTCACGATAATCAGTTTTTTTTTAATGAAGGTGTTTACAAAAATTCAGCTCTTTACCTAAGGTGTGAGCCTTCCGCTCCCCCGCCAGTCCTGTGAAGTTGTAGAAGCTGTCTGAGGTTACCAGCAAAGTCCTCCCGAAAAAAAAATCAGCTCTCTTGTATTTTTTCCGCAAATTGAGGTTTAAAATGTCTTAAATGGCTGGACTATTATGTTGTGTCCAATAATTAAATTTAAACTTTGAATCAAAAAAAACTTTATGTAGTTATAGGGTTTATACCATTTTCTTACGGAATCTAAAAACATGCAAAAGTGTAACCACTTAGTAAATACAACAAGTCCAACTGGTTGCAGGATTATGATCAGCGCGGATTGTATGCACACAATAGACGCATACATTACCGCAATCAGTCATTGTTACAACTGTATTTGCATTTGCATTCAATGATTTGATGCTTTATGACGAGGTTTGAATTCGCCGGTACTGCAAATTAACAGTACCATTTGTCTCAGTGAAGTAACTAGTACTTAGGTCCGCATCGCCATGAAAATACTTTGCAATCTGTAGTAGCTTCAAAGTTGCAAAGTTCTTTGAAAATCGCGTATGGAAATTGTTGAATAACGATAGGGCTTGGAAATTTAAAGATAGCTTCTGAATTCCAACGCTCATGGATTATGTAGTTACGATTGTCAGGACTAGGTTAAAGGTACGTATAATTGTTAAGATGATAAGATTATTTTTATTCGTTCATTGTTTTTTTTTAAGCCCTTAAAAGGCCCTAAGAATGATGAAGAAGGCCAAAACCATTAAAAACACCATAAAAAAAAACACTCAGAGTACCACGTCCATTTGTAAGTAAATTGACAAATAGGATAGATCAATATATTTTTTTAAACATGAGAAGTACTATGAAAAATAGAATTTAAAAAAAAGATAAATTCTGAAGATAATCTATTTTTGGTTTTGGGTAACAGGTTCACTGACGGAGAAGTAGACACAATAGAAATTCAATGGTTCAACAGGTTCACTTCATAGGTTTCCCCCACAGCCCACATTTAGGCTGTCGGACTGTAAACCTATTAAAGACAGTAAGCTTATTATAAAAGTACAAATCCTACCTTAATCGGCGGCGCGTAGTCCACCGCCATCATGCAGTCATTATTGACCCCCGCCTCCGTCTTGATCATGGGGGGTCCGTGGTGGTACAGCTGCCCCATTTGGTGGTGGTGCATCCCACTGTCCCCACGGCTGTACCACGTGGTGTACATCTCACAACTTTGGTCGCGACACTCACTCATAAATACATACTTCACCCGAACGTCACCAAATTAACCGTCCGTGGTCACTTCAATCCGCTGCGACGGATCGAATCCGTATTAAAATTTTATTGTCACTATAAAATCGTCCTGGCAATTAATGTTCTGCGCTCATCATTCGTAACGCATATTTCACACGTGTCCGCTTTATTATCTTTCGATGTAAATTTCCGAAACATTATACTTTGTATGTAAAGTAGACAGGTCTTGTGATGTATCGTTCTGAACTAACCATCCATCGTTCATAGTAATAATTTTGAGTGATCGTATACTTGATTCGTGTTTCTCAATCACAGATCTAATCAATCAAATCAATTGTGTTTTGCAAGATTGAAAAACGTTTCCAATTAAAACCAAACTAAGCACCAAGATATCAATTAAATTGAAACCTAAAGTAATGATTTATAATCAAAATATAAGTTAATATACGTTTTTATTGCACTGAGTTAAAATAATATATTTGACTATAACATGTTAGTGATGTTTTTTCGTCTTCTCGCCACCATCTGAAAAAGGAAAATGATAATTTGTTGTAATTACTCATAGTTAATTTACATTGATAATTAATTTATTTTTGACTTCACATGGTGGAGTGGTCCGGAAAGATGTAAAACTCTGCCTCTACTTTTTTATGAAGTAAATTTTTAATTGCGATCGCAATGGCGATGGAAATATACTATTTTTGACTGGCTCAAAGGCACTTTAAATAGTCGTCTATTTGTTTCGTTTCTGGGAGTGTTACTTATACATATTTGTTTACGCCACCCTTGTTTCTGGTGTCCGTAACACAAGTGAAAATCTTACGCAACTTTGGAACAATGTAGGTGTGATGTGATGTTGTGTGATATTGAATATTGTTTTAATTTTTTCATAATTCCGGACAGGACCAACAAAAAAAATCAATGCTGTAAAAATATTAAGAGATATATACCCAATAAAATCGGAACTTCAGGTAAAATGGGAATAAGTATCCAGGAAGGTAAATTACATTGAACAACTAGCTTTTTGAAATATTGAAAGAAAGAAAGAAAGAAAACATTTATTGATCATAAATTTAAAAAAAATACAAAACGAATACAAAACATACACATACAAATATATTTATGATCAAAAGGTTCTGCCTCAGCATGTGCCGTAGCTAGTATATTGGAAACTCTGGAAGATAGACTCTTTGATCGTGACGTCATGGTTTGGTGTGCTTAGGTTTTTTTAGGCCGATGCATTTTGTAATCAGTAAGGCCATGCTGTTTTAACGTCTGTATCGTACGTATTGATAAAAAAATGTATATTTCTGCTGGCAATTTATAAACTCCAAACATGCAAAGGTGAAAAATTAGAAAAAATATATATATTCCCTATTCTACAAAGTAATTGTAGTCTTTACATGTTTATTACAACGGAACAATTTTATTACGCATTGTGAACCCATAGATTCCTCCTTTATTATTATTGCAAAGGTATTAATAAAGATGACGACAAAACTGCGTATTGTTAAAATTCTCAATTACAATACCAGCGATAGCTAATAGCAAGAACTGGCATAGTTAGAATGTCTCACCCAGGCGTACCCTTCTAGGAATTTACACCTATCGTCTAAAAATGTCCATACAGACTCGCCATACTAGTACGTAGACATAGCAATAGAATTGCAAATTAACTCACATACCTATCACCTGTTTATGAGCGGGGTCGTTGACCGCTAGGCCACGCCCACCCGCCCCGCCCACCGGGGAAACCCCGCCCACACGAATTTTGGTGACGTAATTTAAGATGTCCAGTTAATTTATTGTTGGCGATTGTACCTTTGATGGTGGTTATGTATATGTTTGTATCGTAAGTATGTCTGGTCAGGTTTTGGTTTCTTCAATGACGTAGCCGTTATCCTAACGAACTAATTGCTGTCTTTATGGATTAGTAAGTGACCCGCCCTCGCTACGTTTTGGGTTAATATTACATTAAAGTAAAAACCTACCTCGCGAATCCTTTCATCTATTAAAAAAAACCGCATCAAAATCCGTTGCGTAGTTTTAAAGATTTAAGCATGCATAGGGATACAGTGACAAAGGAAGCGACTTTGTTTTATACTATGTAGTGATGATGGTCTCCATGATCCATACTTTAAGAACTCTTGTTATAACAATAAAGTCCTTGGTTCTCCAAAAGAGACTAACTGCGCTAAATATCATTGTTGCATCAGAATTATTGTGATTTCCATATTATTTCGTTGATTTCCTACTTATAAATCACTTTGATTGGAAAATCCCCTTACATATTTGATATTAAGCCCATGTGCACTTTTCTTTTGCGCGAGGAGTCATAAGTTCGATCCCCGCCCGGGTCAAATTGTATGATGACCATCGACGTTAGTGCCGTGTGCAATGTTAAATAACTTAACTCGGAACCAGAACGAAAGTGATGGTGTCATTTTTTTAAAATATTTATTTTGTACATTGTACTTAGCTTTCCGCCCGGGCCTCCGTCCGCTTGGAGTCGAATATAATATTATGATTATGCCGTTAAATATTACTCCTTTATAAAGCAGGTGGTTAAAAAGTACCCTGTATCTTACTCAGGCTTTAGACTAACTTTTAAAAATAACATTTAAATCGGTTCAGCATTCTTAACGCAAAAGCTATTTATCTTAGAATCAGAGCAATGCATGAAAATAAATGTTTAAAGATACGAGTATTTAAATACCTGTATCTCAAAACATTCACATGGCACGTAAATGAATTAAATACTTAAATATGTATATTAGTTATTAATATTTACGTGACGCTCTTGAAATTACTTATTACAGTCATTTAACACAATATCTATACCTATGCTTTTGAAATTTCGATAAAATCAATACCTATCAGATTTACAGACATCTATTCTATTATGGTTAAATTTAATTAAAAAACTATGCTACTGATTTGTATATGGTTTTTTTATTACATTAATAGTGGCCCGCCCTCGCTTCGCTTCGGGTATATAATACATAAAAACCTTCCTCTTAAATCCCTCTATTTTTTAAAAAACCGCATCGTAATCCGTTGTGAAGTTTTATAGGTTTTAGCATACATAGAGACAGACAGACGCGGCAAGCAACTTTGATTTATTTATTTATTTATTTAAGATCACCAACAAGATTACATTAACAATATGATATAAGTAACATGACCAGATGAACATTTAGATAAACGCAAACTTAATTATAGGTGACAGCTACATGCATTTCAGACAACAGACATTTTAAATTTTATCTAGTTTAAAATGCAAGAAGTGGTTTTAGTTTTAATACTAACGAAACTTCAAATGAAACATATTATATAAAAATAATCAACAAGTTGGTTCAACCACTCAGGGATTGACCAAGCATTTAGATTTAAATTTGTGCAAGGTATCAGAATAAATATCGATGGAAGTGGACTTAGACAGATAATTATATTTAGAGAACATTCTATATAAAGAACATTCTATATATTCTAATTTTGATGCAGGAGTCTTAGGCTAATGTGTAATTCTGTGCGCTGAATTTAGGGTTGAGAGCCATTCGCTCCCCCGCAAGTCCGGTGATGATGACGAGACTGCTCCAAGCCATCATCGTATGTAGGTTAGGAGAAAAAATATGCGCTGAATATTGAATATTGTCATTCTGTTCTACCTATTCTATGCTAAAATTATTCCTCACACTAAAACTGTCAAGTATTATTTTAACCTTCCTCTTCAACCTCTTAATCTTACGTCAATTCAGATTAATTCGTTCTGATTATAGATTTGAGATTGAATTCAAAAATTTTCCTAATAAAATATCTGCGACACATTTTGGCAAACCTTTTGTTCCCAAACAAAGAATAAAGTTTTTAACTTTACTCTTCCTTTCGGTAAAAAATCGTTTGAGGTAAACAAAAAGTATGATAGTTCATCATCATCATCAGCCCATATACGTCCCCACTGCTGGAGCACGGGCCTACCCTAAACTAGCGCGATGAGGCCTTAGTCGACCACGCTGGCCAAGTGCGGGTTGGTCGACTACACAACCTAAGAATTTCTTGGTAGGTGTGCAGGTTTCCTCACGATGTTTTCCTTCACCGTTAAAGCGTCGAATGATGGTACATATGAATTACAAATATGAAAAACACATTGGTACCTGGCGGGGTTTGAACTGGTGAGCTCTCGCATGACAAGCGCAACGACCTTAACCACTCGGCTATTGACGCTTTTTATGATAGATTATCATAGAGTATTTAACTTAATTCTAAAATGTGTAAATCAATCCTTACTAGTCCTTACTTCCTTACTAATATTATGAATCCGAAAGTAACTCTGTCTGTCTGTCTGTTACGCTTTCACGCATAGATTACTGGACCGATTTTAATGAAATTTGGTACAGATATAGTCCAGAGCCTAGGAAAGGTTATAGGCTACTTTTTAACCGACTGCGCTATAAGGAAGTAATGTTTTACCCGTTAAACA
The DNA here is from genome assembly GCA_039566165.1 of Maruca vitrata. Taxonomy (NCBI): domain Eukaryota; kingdom Metazoa; phylum Arthropoda; class Insecta; order Lepidoptera; family Crambidae; genus Maruca; species Maruca vitrata. The sequence continues at coordinate 9,120,337 of CM076936.1, read as the reverse complement.
TCTCTACGTGGACGAAGTCGCGGGCGGAAAGCTAGTAGTAAATACACCTGCAAGCCATGCCGGCTTTGTGTACTTCGATAAGAAGACTGAGTTGGAATGATAACTTAATCCTTTTTCTGCGCCGATAATATTTCATAATCTTCATAAAGAAAAAAATCCTCAATGGCTGAGGAGTTATCATAATAATATGTCACAATGATCAATAATAACATTCTACTAAATACGTAATTAGAAAATAACTTTGTACAACCAAGATCTATACTAACACGCCTCCGCGCCATTTAGTGACAGTCCGATGACAGTTACCTTTTTAAATTGGCAAGTACTGGTGTACCGTTTGAGAATCGATTTAAACGCAGCCATTGTTATATTGTTGTATAATGAATAAAATGTTATCAATAAATTGCTTTGTTCCAATACAAATAGACCTAATAAAGTATTTTATGGTAGATTGGAGTAAAACAGGCTTTGACTAAAAATGCTTAAAACAAGTTATGATGATGGCATAATTATTATAATCAAATCTATTTTTTTTTTCTAAAATGTACGTTCGGATAATTTAAGTCTACTAACATAAATATACGTCACCAAATAAACTATTTTTATGCTTATTCTTATTATAGAAATATTTTTTTATCGTAATTATATTGTCAGTTGGTGTTGATGGTGTTATTGGAAAATGGTGTCTAAAATCACACTGTAGTTACCGTATCAAATTGTGTGTGATAAAAGATAACAAAAATTTTTTGGATCACAACATTTTATTAAGCTAAACATTACACACTTCATTCCAAAAAAACGCAAAATACTTTACATCTATAAAAGGCGAATTGTTAATCGCTAAACCAATACTAGCCTGGTATTTTTTGTCACATAGTACGGATATCGAGTGAATGCGAATAATGTGCAGTTATTTATTCTTAACACGATATTTATTGATAACAATTTACTAAACGCGTTAGGAATTCAACAGGGCTATTGAACTGACTTGACTATTTTTGATACACACCTACGTTTTTAAGCACCTGTATATTAGAAGTACATAATAATATATTCGTAATTCTGACTATATTGAATGCAAACAAATTATTTCTAGATAATGTTAGCATGTCTAAAAAACTAGTTAAAAAAAATTAAGAACTGCTGGGGCATGGGCCTACCCTAAACTAGGGCCATCAGGCCTTAATCAACCAAGCTGGCCAAGTGCGGGTTGGTCGACTACACAACATTTTCTCACGTTATGAACGAATGCTGATGGCTTTAATAAAAACTTAAAAAAAACAGGCATAGGGTTATTCTTACGCCTGTTTTTGGTTCATCATAAATTTAAAAAAAAATACTGTTTAAACCATGAAATCATCTGGGTTATATAAACCATTATTATGCGAACTTGAAAGAGTCACATCAAACAATCGGTAGAGCGAACAATTCTGAATAAAGCTGTATTCATAACTCATTTTGACCAAATTGGTTTATACGAACTTACTACCTCGAAATGTCAATATAATATATGAAGAACCAAAGTAACCACATTTTTGCAATAAATAAATGTCAATATCTTCGTAACGGTAGCAAAACGGCCACATATCACGTTTTATCAAAAATTGAGAGTAAGTAATGTGAAGTTAGGCCTGGTAAAATATGGGCGCACAGATTTCGAATCTTGGTACATGGCTACATGAGATCTGATACATTTTTCACAGCCTATGTACGTACGTACACTTGTCGTGGCAATATTTTTATATAAAAATGTTTTGTTGTGGGATGAAATATTATATGTATAACATGCATAATGACGGATGATTTCGAACTAAGTTTCTTAGGCGCTTGTTTTACTAGGCAATATCATAAATTAAATAGGGTGTTATTTAACGGGTTCGCATAATAATCGTTCTTTGGTCAGCAGAAATATATAATTGGTCAGCAGAATTAATGGCTGATTGGTCAGCAACTAATGGCCAGCAAAAAATTCTAAATCAATCAACACTTTATGTCATTCTGGATAGTAATAATTATCTTTGATCAGCATAATAATTATATGAGCGGCAATATGTTGCTCAATTTTAATTCAATTTTGATAAGCACTCAAAGGGTAAGTAAAGAATATGCGTATACGTGCTGCACTCTCTATCATAACATGTCTCAAGAATCATCATCATCGACAGCCCATATACGTCCCAACTGCGGCACGGGCCTACCCTAAACTAGGGCGATGCAGCATGCAAATTGCATGCTTCCTATCACGGCTCCGGCTCTTCCTATTTACCATTTTATGACACAAAATATTATGTGCTATGAGCCTAATACGCTCGTGGAAGGAAAATGATACAAAGTTAATGTTGCCAAATAAAATATTTTTTCTGCTGATCAATAATGATATCTTGCTCACCAAATAATTATCTTGCTGGCAGAATATTTATTATACCAACACATGTAATTTTAAGCTGCTTATTCATGATTTAATTTCTGACCAATTTTAAAATTATTTGCTGATCAAGGATTGCTGCTCGATATTGTTTTTAGCTTACAAAATATTTCTTAGCCGACTAAACTATTTAAATGCTGCTATTTTGTGGCTCACCTAATTTAATTATTGCCGACCAAATAATTACTTCTCATTTAAATATAGGTACCTACTAACAAACCCAGACATAGGTCAAACATAGATGCTGATCACACAAATATTTATTGTCCCAGCTGCTAATCGTACCTACCTACTATCACTATCAAACGTCCTATCGAGCCATTCAAATTATTGTATGTCGTCTGCCTGTCATCATCAGCCTAAACTAGGACGATAAGGCCTTAGTCGAACACGCTGGCCAAGTGCGGGTTGGTCGACTACACAACCTTAGAATTTATTCTTAGGTGTGCAGTTTTCCTCATGATGTTTTCCTTCAGTGTTAAAGCGTCGAATGATGGTACATATGAATTTCAAATTTGAAAAACGCATTGGTAGCTGGCGGGGTTTGAACTGGCGACCTCTCGCATGGCAAGCAACGATCTTAACCACTCGGCCATCGACGCCTGTGTGTGCTCTTTACTCGACAAAAGTTTGATCTCTCAAAAAACGCCGATATTTAAAGACTTTAACAGTCACGTGCAAATCTAACATTAATATGTCGCGTAAGAACTTGCAACAGCTCAATCCGCTCATGCAAACGTATTCACATCGTGTTTTTTACGCACATGCGTAGTTTTTACGATACGCACTGCGTATTAGATAATACTGGAAAAAAATGCAATGCCAATGTTAATAGGCACGTATAATTACATGCAAATTTTGTTTCCGTTGCGCCGGCGACGGTTTCATGAATCGATTTTGTTTCTTGCGAATCTCGATGGCGAGCGAGCGATTGTGAGGGCTATTAAAGGTATCGATTGCGCAATTTGTACGATTATGATGCGCCATCTTTTTTTTCGATGACTTGTTTCTGCGCGATAAGTTTAGATTTATGAGTGTTGATTTATTTGAAATTATTTCAAAATGTTACGTTGCTGATTGACACGAAAGTCACAAGAAATACGTTATTTTGACTCGAATCTACTAATTACTTACTTTTTACTTAAAGTTCGTTTATTACGTACGCTCATCAAGGTTTGTACAGGTAACAGAGATTTATTTATTTTTAGTAGTACCTACCTATATCAAAGTTCATAATTTTAACTTTGTCAGTAAACTATCTTTATGTATGTCTTTAAATAACTGCTGATAGATTCTATCCTTATTGTTAGGTATCATAAATGCGAAAATAACTGGGCCTGTCTGTCTGTCGCGCTTTCACACAATACCTATTGAAATTCAAATTAAATTTAGTACACATATTTTGGTCTAAGGTCATATGCAATTTTTTTTATTCCATATAAACGACTTCACGCGGTCAAATTCGCGGGAAAACTATTTACTAAATATCTTTAACAGATATTATCAAAATCTGAACCAGAAATTCATAATAAATCACTTAAAATACCAGTTTCATAGAGATATTGAATGTCTATAATTTGCGTGAACACTACACATCTTCTTCTTCTTATAAATAAAAATGAATTGCCGTTCGTTAGTCTGAGTAAAACGAGAACGCCCGGACCGATTTAGGTAATTTTGGTTTTAAAATGTTCGTGATAGTCCAGGGAAGGTTTATAGTACTTATTGGCGGTATGAAATTCGCCGGGACCACTAGTTTGAAATAAGTAAAACTAATTTTACGGATTAGACTCGCGTGTACATATTATGACTCTAAACATATTATTTAGGGACCCGACGCTCTTTACAGCGCTCGGCCACGGGCAAGACTAAAGATGACGATAATTGATCAAAATTAAGTATAATATTTCATTAGCAAGCCGAATGGATCACAGACGAAACGAATTAAACTGTCAAATAAATGCTGTCGTAAGTTCTAAAGTCAACGAAACGGCAAATTAATAAACCGTTTAAAATGGCTTGGTCTCAGACAATCCATTTAGCAGTAATTATATTTTTTTAAGTGTCCGTACAAAATTACTGCGGTAAGTTGATTTGAGCGTGAAGTTGGATTGTAGTGTAACAATGAATTTAATTAGAGTTTGGGTGTTTGAATGACACTGTTGCGTGTATAAATTTGTTTTTTAATCTGTAAGTATTTGAGAATATATTTATTTAGATAGATTACTGTCTACAAAGTCAGGAAGTTCGACCGGCATGTGCTGCGTCGAATTTCTCCTAAACACATGTCTGTATCATCCTTCAAGGATGACTTGTGCCAAGGTCCAAGTTAAGAGCGGGATCCATCCGTTCCTTCGCAAATCTGGTGATGATGACAAGGCTACTCTGGCTTGGAGTAGCCTTGTTATCATCACATGATCGTCATCGGCCAGCGGCAAGCTGTGGCCCTAGTCCCGTTGTATAGGAGCAACCCTTAAATATTTATTTTATTTTCAATAGAAATACATCATCCGTGAAAATGTCAACTGTCCAGCTATCACTGTTCTTGTGATATATCTCCAGTACCACGCTTTAGCCTGGTAACAGGGTACGAATGAACAGAGAATCCAATAGCGTCCCCATTTTTACCCTTTAGGGGACGGAAACTTAAAAAGGTAGAGTCCGTGTCAAAATAAGTAAAGCACGCTACGAGATGATATTGCGCCTGATCTGTTGACGGTTATTGTAGTCTCGACTAAAATAATCTGCACCCAAGTTTGTTTAGTAAGATTAGGCTAAGGCCTATTGTCCACGTAACGTACACTTCATGCGTAGGCTTTCGTCAATTTACGATTACATTGCGAATGCTTGCATTTATCGTAGAAAGAAACCTTAAAAACTATCCACGCGACAAAATCGCGTTAACCGTAGCGCTATCATGAGTTAAAAAGTGACAGACTCGATATCGTCTATGTAAATATACGCTAAGAACTAAAATCGGTAGTATGAAAAAGACAATTCGATAGGTTTTTAACGTACGTAAGTTTTCGATAGCTAACTCATGGTACCGCTACCGGTCGTCGTGCGTTCGTGTGCGGCAGTATGCCGATCCGTGAACACAATTTTTAAGGTTTTTTCTACAAAACGTAAGCAAGCCGTAAATGTTCGTCTTGTAATCGTCAACGAATGGGGGATCCATTCGTATGAATTTGTCGCTAGGGGTGCTAGTGTAGCGTCAAGTCTTCTAATTGTCACATACCTCTATTTGCAGGTTGATATAAGATTAAAAGTTTGTTTCGATTCTTTATGGCAAATACAAATGACGCATCAATCAGTGAGAGAGCTTTAAAAGCACTAAGAGCTAAGGAAAATAGTTTTTCTTACCTTTCTGCTCATAATAGGTATGTACTAAGCAAGTAATATTGTTGGCAATTAGCTTTGCGTATTGTATTAAAAATGATTAATAATAATAAAACGTTTATTTTCCTTCACAATATAGGCGATTTCTAGTACTAACTTAGGTCTAAGAACAATCGATCTAAGCCCAAGTGTGAAGGACTGGTGCCTAAAATAGGTTTCGTAGTGAAACCTAGGCTACAGGTCACCAGTATTATGAATAATATTACATTTCCATTTTCGTTAATGTGAATAAACTTCTACAGCCGTATTGTAGGACCTCACTCGTCAGTGGTGCCTGGTGAGACAAATAACGAAGGCTTTCATTGAGAAAAGCATGCACATGACATGCGGTTACGTGGACAATAGACCTTAATAGGAAATTCATTTCGTTTAGTTGTCTAGGTTTGTTCTTAAGGCGCGTCAGACAGACAGAGTTACTTTTGAATTTATAGTATTAATATTTACTAGTTTAATATTTGTAAGGAGGTAAGGATTATTTTTATTATATATATGCCTCATCGGCAACAGTGGATAAAATTTTCAACTTTACGAGCAAATCTTTATTATCATGGTTATTTTAATAACCCGCATTTTACAGTGTGGTGGGAAAGCAAAAAAATCCTACTAAACATTTACTCTAAGTATAATATTTTATTAAAAAGCATATAAATCTTTCTGATTGCAATTTCACGGAGTTGCCTATGATCTATGAAAGTCTACTTTAACATTAATAATATTTATGTCCAGTATGTTGAGTATACTTTTTAGGGTTCGGTGGCCAAATGGCAAAAACGGAACCCTTATATCGGTCCATCCGTCCGTAGGTATATCATACTCAGTTTTTTTTTAAATCTGGTAAGTAAGTATTCAGTGAAAAGCTGTAGGGGTTAGGGGTACTTAGAATAAATTAGAATTATTTTTTTTTTCTCCAAATATAATATAAGCTTTTTAATATCACTTTTATCTAAACTGTTGGTGCGTGAGAGAAACGTTCAAAGTGGAAAAATGTACCCGATAACTTCTAAAATAAGATAATGATAAAAGAATAAAATAGAATGTAATATTTTTTTATTTGGTTATAAGATGAACGTTACCATAAGTTCCTACCGAAAATTAGTATGAAAGATATCAAGAATATTTTTTCACGTATAATTTACCTATAATTGAATCGTTTAAAGTTCTACATCGATCCACAAGAACTTTTGTATTAATATTACTTGCTGCTACGAAACCCTTCAAGTTTCAAACTCATGGTAGCCACACAGTTCAGTGTGGCTACCATGAGTTTAAAACTTACGCACTCGATATCGCCTACGTAAATATGTCTATGAAAAACTTGTACAGCGCCGCTGGTGGTTACGCGAAGAACTAAACTCGGCCGTATGAAAAAACAACTCGATAGGTTTTTAACGTACGTAAGTTTTCGATAGCCAACTCATGGTAGGCCCTCTGTACAGTTCAGCGTTTTATTCAAACTAAGGCCACTTGGGCCTATCCAACCGAGATAAGTATAAATAATTGTTTATTATTATTTTTATGCAATATCTAATGTTTTAAAATACTGAGTCTATGTATGTATGTATTTATACATCCACTCAGCTTTTTCTTAATACTGATCCAATTTCTATTATAAATTGTTTCCTTGTTATAAAATACAGATATTTCTATTTTATTTACGATTTAGTTTTACTTACTTACTTTAGATGGGATCAGATTTTCTTACTGTTATTTCCTTTTTTTTATTGTTTTGTGGATTTTGTTTTTGTGTCTAGGTGTGTTCTTACTTATGTTCTGATGTTCGTTTTCTAATGTTCTTTGAAAAATGATCTTTATTGCTTAGTAAATTAACCTATGTATAGGTAATTTTGCAATTGTGTAACATTGTCTTTTTTTAAATTACGGGCTGGGATTTTTAGATTTTTTCCCATAACACATAATTTTACTTCATACGAGAGTAATACATTAAAATGGCAACATGGAAATGAACAAAAGTTTATGAAAAACTAAGAAAAAAAAATATTTTTTATCGATATAGACGTTATTGCATTATTTTACTCATTGGATATAGTGATGGGCAAACTAAATACTGTGAACTTTGTTATCAGCCTACATTTGGGCAGCCTAGGTAAAACTAAGCCAAGCATATACTTAACTAGCTGTGCCAGCGACTTCGTTCGCGTTTCCCCCGTTTTTTACACATTTTCCATTGTATCTTTGCTCCTATTGGTCGCAGCGTGATGTTATATAGCCTAAAGCCTTCCTCGATAAATGGTCTATACAACGCAAAAGATTTTTTCAAATCGAACCAGTAGTTCCTGAGATTAGCGCGTTCAAACAAACAAACAAACTCTTCAGCTTTATAATATTAGTATAGATATATATATATATATATATATATATGTACACAATTGCAACGACTCCTTAAACCAGGATTAAGTTAATCTTAGATATCGAATAGTATACATTACATTCATTATTGTGTTAAAATTTTATATTTGTTGCAGGCATAAAATTGTAACCGATATTTATGGATTGATATAGTGCGATATTAAAATAAATCATTCGACTGTTAAATGTGAAAAGATAATTTAGAATTTATTGCAAGTTAACATGAAATTGATTCGATTATTATACTTTAATAATGCGCTTAAGCATTTAACATAACTCATTACTTTTCCTGATATTAGAGGCTTTTCGACTGAAACTTTTTATAAAAGTTGTTAATAAGATGTCTATTTTACTTTTTAACTTATCCCTTATAAAAATACGTTCTTGTTAATCAAACTTAACAATACTCAAGTAGATACCTAATTAAGCATAGGTATAACATAGATAATGCTTATTTTTTTTTCATTAGGCATTTGTGAAGTTTACGCTTCGACAAGCCTTAAGAAGGCTTTGCACCTTAATAAACATCCTCAAGGCTTTACCATTTAGACCCTAAACTATAATAGAGGTGACCTATGTAAGTTTTCCAGAGATACAGCTTACCAAGACAGCAGAAAAAAAAACCATAAAAAATTACCTTCACACAAAATCACATCACATCACATCACCACACTAGCACACACACACGTCATTACCATAGATAACGATAGCGATAGCCGTCAAAAAAAGAGCGGTAAAATCGAAGCAGAAAAAAAAACCGCCGTTTTTCTTTTTTTGTTGTTTTTTTTTTGCGTTCCGTTTTCCCGCCACGACCGGCCGGTGCGGACGTCTTTGCTGAGACTAAAAACTGTTCGGGCGATCTGCGTAGGCGTCATGCGTGGGAGTGGGAGGCAGATACCCTTTCTGGTGGGTGTGAGGGAGAGGGCATGCGTGGGTGTGGGCGTGTCTACGAGGGTGTGGCCTAAGTTAGCATAAGTGATAGTCGGAGGGGACGCACCATGTCTTATGGGTTCTAGTTTTTGCAAATGCATTGTCTTGCATTTTTTAGCTGGGATAAACTATGAAACTGTGGTGTTTGGTCGCGATTCGCTTTGCTTGTGGTAGGTTAGGGATGAGGATAGTATTACATTATAATACGGTATAGGTTAGTGCCCACATTATATGATAACGAGTTGAGTTATGTTAGTTTCTCAACATTGCTTAATCTTAGTTAGCCTTTTGAGGGTAAGTATTCGTACCCAAAAGGGTACTAAAAGGAACCTATTAATGTATCTATGTCAGTCAGTCTGACATAGGGATCATTAATCGCATTAGGTTGACATATTCACAGGTGACATTTATAGAAATACTAAAAGAAAAAAATAACGAGTAGCTACTATTATATACTTAGATATAACAAATGTTTTTTTAACATATACCTAATAGTACGGAGGTCTATGTGCAGCGAGTCTGAGTAACAATTAGGTGGATTTTTTTTCTACCTAGGGAGTATTTTGCCACCTAAAAAGAGGCCAAATAATTATAGAAAATCGATCTGATAGTATAGTCTACGGCGCATTTAGTAATGTTCTCTCTCTATGTTTTGCGTGTTCAATCTTCAGGGCAAATGCCTTATCATGAGTAAGTACTTACTGATTGTCTATAGAAATATGATATAATAACTCTTAAACTAATTAATTTAATTGTGTAAGTGACTCTGGCTTGCTTGACGGTTCCAAGAGTCGTGGGTTCGGTTCCAACTCGGGACAAATATTTGTCTGATGAACATTGGTGTTTGTTCCGTGTCTGGGTGTGATGATGTATTTAAGTTTTATTAAGAAATATATATTTATGCATACTTGTCTCTGATGCCCATTGTACAAGCTCTGCTTAGTTTGGGGTCAGATGACCGTGTGTGGAAATGTCCCACATATTTCTCTGATATTTTTAATGTAGATATATCTTTGAATTCCACTGCCATTTCCGATATCCGATATCCTTGGTCTTCTTCTTTCTTAATCTTAAGCTGTCTTAATTTTCCATGTTATTGTAATTTCGTGTGACTATTAGATATGTTGTAGAGTCTGTACCCAAAATCATATCACAAATAATATTTAATTTTCTGTTCTCCTAATGACGCTTTTCATTAATATATTTGTGTAAGTAGATTTTATCGTAGAGATCGTTATTATCACTAACACAACTCTAGATTTTTCTGAAAGAAAACCTAAAAAATCTTTTCTTAATGGCATTACACTAAATAAAAACAGACAATCAACTTAATATATAAACGTTCTGAAATTGACGCCATTAAACCTGTGTTAAGACATCAAATTGCGGTGTTTCTAAAAAATACACATTTTACCACTTTTTTGAACGGCGAAGGCTCAATAGCATAACTGTAATCAAAATTTGAAAAGGAAAGTATAAATCAGCAATCTTATTAATATGTTTATTTTCTGCTTTCGAGGAAATCCTGTTAAACCAGAAAACTTGACAAAAAATGATTCTAACCTCTATAGGTAACCTCTAAACGTAGGTAATTCTATGATGAGGAAAATGGCCACTCCCTAACTTACACAAATAGGTACACAATGATGATATTGAAATTTCTAATTTAGTTTAATTAGAATTTTTGTTGTCTTCATTAAGTTTGATCTCTACCATATTTTAATTTGAAAGCCTCCGACCGAAACTTGAGAAAGCATTAAGACCGGATATGTTTTTTTTGCTACTAGAAGGGGATGAAAACCTAGATAAATTTTATAAAAAAAAACACCTCTTAGAATCACAAAGGCACATCGCATTATGTGACAGAATGCATAAACAGGAGTCAAAACTGAATAATCATTAGGTATATTACAAGTCCGTGGCAGTACGGGTTCTGCTATCGGACGCGTCCCCAGGTTGCGGATAGGGGAAAGCCCCCCAGATATGGGGGGTACCGCACTTGTGCCGGCGCGGTCAGAAACCCATCAGGCGGGAGGGTGTCCATCACCCTCCTGCGGCGTCATCGCCGTTCTTGGTGGCGTGCGCTCTTCCGCTTTGTCTCTGTTTTGGCGAGAGGGTAGCGGGAGCGTCGACGGCCATTTAGGTCGCTCTGTGGGCGCTGTTTGCAGACGGTGGAGCATGTCTTCGTCGTAACTGAATGGTTTCATTCGTCATTTCCGGCGGATGTCGGTGTCTTCGGACGTAGGATGGCAGATAATCTCTGCGGCGCGGCGGGTTTTGCTTTCTGCGGACCCGTCGGGCAACCTGTTCCTAGCTGGGTTGCACTTTTGCGGGTCGGCTAGGGGTAGGGGGGCTTGCCTGCTCGTGCGGGCGGCCCCAAGAGGAGAGCACCTCGATAAAAAATCCAAATCCATGGGGGGGTTTTTAGGGCATAGAGGGTCGGTCGTACCTCTTAAAAAATTCGGCCTCATATAATCATGAACACGCCGAGCAAGAGAATTTTACCCCAGGAGGGTTCCCACAGCTCCGCTGTGGGGGAATCCCTCCCGTCGCCTCCGGGTGGCGGCCGGCCCACGTATTCTGGGGGGGCCAACTCACGTGTTCATGATAGTGCTGTGGTTGTTACCGGGGGTAGCGTCCCGAGGCGATTAAGTGGGAGCAGTAGGAGTCGTAGTAGGAGTACTAGTGGAGGGAGGACCGTGTCGTCGAATGGCGGCGTGGTGAAGGGTCGGCCAATTAGGCTGTCACATGTGGGCGTGGCCCAGAGGGCGTCTGGCTGTTCGCCGGCGCCAACTCATGAGCTGCGGGTGAATTTGACACGGGAGGAGAACCCGAAGGCTTTGGGAAATCGGTACGCGATTTTGGAAAGTTACTCGCCGGCACCCAGTAGGGCGTCATCCGTTTCGAGTTTCGGAAATGAGGAGGCTGACGTTCCTTTCGAGAGATCAGAGGCGTCGGGTGACGATTCGGAGACCACCACGACTGAAGTTCGGAAGTCGAGGAGATCTGATTTCCTCAAAAGAGGCCATTCCGGTTCTGAAGAGGAGAAGGCCGGAAAGGCCAAAAAGAAGGCAAAGGGTCGTCCCCGCCGTTCAGTGGGTCGTGTGGCCCCTGATGAGGTAAAGAAAGAGCTCGCGGAGGCTAAGCAAACCGGCCAAAACAACAGGGAACCCGTAATCAGCAGGTTGGCTCTTCTATCGACGACGGAGATTGAGGCGCAGGCTCGGGAGGATTTCGAACATATACGTACCATGGCGTCACAGTCGGCCATAGGCCTTAAGGGACCAATACAAAAGAGCCTCAAAGATCGAGCTGAGGGCCTCACTAATATCGTGCAGGAGATGGCGACGAGAAATCGGTTTCTGGAAGCCCGAATTGAGGAGCTGGAGAGAATAGCGGGTACATCCAGTAGGCAAGTATGTCCCGCAAGGGTTTCGTCACCTGTATTCTCTACAGCGGCTGTTGAGATGGAAGTGGTGGCGGAGTCGAGTCCGCCGGCACCGGTGCCGTTTAGCTGGTCGGACCTGGCAGACACTATCCGCAGCGTTTGCGCTGAAGAACGCCGCAGATATCTCGAAGAGGACAGGAACTTCGTCCGGGCTCTTATTTCCGGACTAGAAGATCGGCTTTTGCCAGCAAAGAAGCTGCGCCCTCCTCTTGCGGCAGATAGAAAGAGAGAAGAAGAAGAGAGAAAGAGAAATGAAGAGGAGGAGGCGGCGCTGTTTAAGGTGCCAGAATCTCCGAAGCTGCAGCGCTCTCAGAAGGCAACAAGTAAGGCGGCTGCATCCTTGGTGCCAGGGCCGTCCCGCATTACCAGATCGGTCAGTGCCTCCTTAACATCTAGGGAAAATGCAGCGGCATGTGTGGTGGTTGACCCACAGACGGAGGAGGACTCGTTTCTGCCATCAAACACCAAGGCTCGACAGCCGTGGTCGGAGGTAACCAAGCGGGGGAAAAAGGGGAAAAAGGTGGCTTCCGCCACCTCAGTACCTACCTCTGCTGCACCCTCTGTTGGCCAGTCAACACCGGTGGGTGACAGACAGAAGAGGACAGACAGTTTGGGGGCTAAGCCTACTAAAGCCAGCTCCACCACCATGGTTAAGAAGAGAGGCAGAAAGAGAAAGGCGAAGAAGAAGAACCTGACGGCACCAAAGTCTGCTGCAGTAGTGGTGACACTCTTGCCGGACGCAGAAAAAAAGGGCGAAACATATGAGTCCGTCCTCAGGGAGGCTAGAAAGAGGGTGGACATGGTGGCGATAGGAGTGGGTGCTGCAAGAGTACGCCAGACTCAGACTGGGGCCCGGAAATTTGAATTCCCGGGCGCCCAGAGCGTGGAAAAGGCTGATCTATTCGCGGCCAAACTCAAGGAGGCGATCTCCGACGTAGCCTTTGTTTCTCGGCCACAGAAGATGGTCAATTTGGTGGTCTCGGATCTGGACGACTCAGTCACCAAGTTCGAGGTTACCGAAAGGATTGCCGTTGTGGGGGGGTGTTCAGTGGAGCACATTCGTGCAAGTGAGATTAGAACTGGTCGTGGCGGCGTTGGTACTATCAGGGTTAAATGTCCAGTAGCCGCCGCGCAGACCGTCATTGACCAGGGCCGCCTTCTGGTGGGTTTTAGCTCGGCCGCGGTTCGTGTGTTAGAGGATCAACCGTTCCGATGCTTCCGGTGTTTCGGGGTTGGCCATACGCGCACACTCTGCCCCTCAAAAACCGAGCGGGCAGAGCTCTGTTTCCGATGCGGCAAGGCCGGGCACAAGGCCGCCGTATGCAAGGAGACGCCTCACTGTTCAGTGTGCGCAGAAATTGGCCGACCAGCTGGCCACATTATGGGAGGTAAAAAATGTGACCCCCCTCATCGGAAAGGAAAGCCACGGGCGCAGATCCAGCCCACAGCTCCCCCCGCGTCGAATGTGTGCGACGGCGCGGCTGAACAGGCGGGACAAATGGAAACGACGTGATGCCTGGACAACCATCTGTCAAATTCCTGCAGGCGAACATCAACCACTGCCAGTCTGCTCAGGACATGTTTTCTCAAACAATGGCCGAGTGGTTGGTTGACATCGCTATTGTAGCAGAGCCCTATTTTGTTCCTGCCCATTGGCTGGGAGACTCTGAAGATGTGGTCGCAATAGCGGTGCGGCCTTCAATCAGTTCTCCCCCTTTGACTCTTGTAGAAAGGGGGCAGGGGTACGTGGCTGTCACTTGGGGGGAGTTTGCCCTCATAGGCACATACTTCTCTCCAAATCGACCCTTTGCCGAGTTTTCAGCCTTCCTGGACGGTCTTACAGCAGTTATTGGTCGTCTCACTCGCCGGCAGATAATAGTAGCGGGTGATTTCAATGCCAAGTCGGTAGTGTGGGGAAACCGCGCTGCCGCTTGCAATAGGCGTGGCCAAGCGATAGAGGACTGGTCAATTGCATCCGGCTTCTCGCTGCTCAACATTGGCAACACTCACACGTGCGTGCGGCAACAGGGTGGATCAGTGGTGGACATCTCGTTCGCCACCCCTGATGTCGCAGCACGTGTGAGAAATTGGAGGGTAGAGCTCACAGAAACACTCTCCGACCACAGATATGTGTGTTGGGAGGTCTCCGTGGCAAGTAACGCAAGTGCACCCAGTTCGGGCAGAATGCAGTTTCCCCGGTGGGCGTTGTCCCGCTTAGATCGTGACCTGGCGAAAGAATCGGCCTTCATACAGAGCTGGTTTGCCCCCCCCATGGATGGGCCTGATGTTGACTCCTCGGCCGCCATGTTCCGCGACTTGTTGACCGAGGTATGCAACTCTTGCATGCCCCGGTCTCGTCGCCCCGCACCACGTAGGAGCGTATACTGGTGGTCTGAGGAGATCGCGGATCTTCGGGCCCTCTGTGTGGCCGCTCGTAGGGCATATCAGCGCAGCCGCCGGCGCAGAAACAGAGACGTCGACGACGAGACGCAAATGTATTCGACCTACCTCCAGGCGAAGGCATTCCTCAAGAAGGCGATTGGGGAGGCCAAGGATAGGGCCCGTCAAGAGATGCTCGAGAGCCTCGACAACGATCCGTGGGGGAGACCCTACAGGGCTGTACGTAATAAATTACGCTCCATTGGTCCCCCACTGTCGGAGACCCTCGAACCGTCCTTGTTAGCGGAGGTTGTCCAGACACTTTTCCCTGCCCGGTCCACATGCTTTTCCCCCCCTCTCATGGCGCCTCCACTGAACCGAAGTCTGGAAGCTACGTTGTCAGCACCTCTCATCACTGCCGAAGAGTTTGAGGCGGCAACGTTTTGTTTGCGCGCTAAGAAAACCGCTCCAGGCCCCGACGGAGTACCGGCTAGGATTCTCGCCCTTGTTGTGGGTGAGATGGAGCCGCAATGCAGGGGTCTCCTTGATCGTTGTCTCGAGACAGGGAGTTTCCCTCGCATCTGGAAAAGCGGCCGACTCTGCCTGCTTCGCAAGGTGGGACGACCGGCGGACGCTCCATCAGGATACCGGCCTATCGTGCTTTTAGACGAGGCTGGCAAAATGTTTGAGAGGGTCATTGCGGGCAGGCTGAACACGCACCTTAGGGAGGTTGGTCCAGACTTAGCGGACGCCCAGTTTGGCTTTCGAGTGGGACGCTCAACACTGGATGCTCTGTCCCGGCTAAAACGACTGGTCAGGGAAACAACTGCCAGTGGGGGTGGACTATTGGCTATATCCTTTGATATAGCTAATGCTTTTAACACCATTCCCCACTCAACGATTCTAGCGGCATTGAAGTATCACAGAGTACCGGGCTATCTACAAGCAGTGATAGCCAATTATTTACAAGATCGAGAGGTACTGTTCACGAACAGAGATGGACAACTTCGGCGGCATAGAGTCGAGTCCGGTGTTCCACAGGGGTCGGTCCTAGGCCCATTGCTGTGGAATATTGGCTTTGACTGGCTTTTAAGGGGAGCGCTTCTTTCGGGCACAAAAGTCTTGTGCTATGCAGACGACACCTTGCTGGTGGCCCAGGGGAAAGACTTCGGTGAGGCGTCTCAGCGCGCAGCAGTTGGAGGCAGTTTAGTCGCGGAGAAAATAGAGCGACTGGGCCTCAAGGTCGCTCTAAATAAAACGCAGGCTATATTCTTTGCGAGAGCACGGCAACCTTGCCCACCGGATGCACACATTTTCGTCAGGGGAGTCAGAGTGGATGTCAGCCCCTCTATCAAGTACCTGGGTTTGACTTTGGACTCGCAGTGGCAATTCGGTCCACACTTCTGCGGGCTGGCAACGCGTCTCCTAAAAGCGGCAGATACGCTAGGGTGGCTGATGCCCAATCTAAGGGGACCGAGGGCCAGGTGTCGGCAGCTTTATGCTGGTATCCTCAAATCTATGGCCCTTTACGGGGCCCCAATCTGGGCAGATACCCTCCAGCGAAGGAAAAACGCGACGTACCTGCGACGGCCTCAGAGGGCGATAGCGCAAAGAGTGGCAAGGTGCTACCGAACCGTCTCGTTCGATGCCGCCTGCGCGCTCGCCGGAACACCACCCTGGGAGCTAGAGGCACGCGCACAGGCCGAAATATTTGAGTGGCGCGCCGAACAAAGAAGGCAAGGATTACGCACCGCCCCCGAAGATCTTGGGGCGGTGAGGCGAGAGGCACACGATCACCTCTTATGTGCCTGGCAAGAAAGGCTTGCCACAGTCCTAGCGGGGAGACGAACCCTGGACGCTCTGGGCCCGGTCCTCAAAGAATGGCTTGAGAGGCGCAGTGGGTACCTCTCATACCGTCTTGTGCAGGTGCTGACTGGGCACGGTTGCTTCGGTCGGTTCCTGCACCGAATCCAGAGGGAAGAGACGCCACTGTGCCAATCATGTCTCTCTGCCGAGGATACGGTGGAGCACACAATTTCGTCGTGCCCATCGTGGTCATCAGCCAGGTTGACCCTGGTGAATGTCGTTGGTTCCGACCTTTCGCTGCCCAGTGTTCTAAGGCGTATGTTGGACAGGGAGATAGCCTGGAAAGCCGTCGCCTCTTTCTGCGAGGACGTCATGTCTCAGAAGGAGGCGGCCGAGAGGGAGCGAGAAAACGATCCTTCCGCTCCCCCTCAGAGGAGAAAGAGGACCGGGCGTGCGAGGCGGGCGTTTGCTCGCGCTTTAGCGCCAGAGTCCGGCGGGGGCCAGCCGACGGCGGGTGTGGGGACACTCCCGTCGGCATTGCACCAACGGTCACCGCTGAGGGATGGGGGTCTCGTGTATCGGATCCCCCGTCAGCTCCCCTTTAACGGGGAGCTCGTAGGGCCTGTTTCGGGCAATTGCCGGTGGCGTCATGGCAGTAGAAGACTAGGTCAGAGTCCCATGACGCCGCCAAACGGCGATGAGGTACACCGCGGTGTTTTAGTCGGTACACCCCCTGGGCATTGCACCCCGCCCAGGAGCCGCGTCTGGCATTTACCATCTCCTCGCCAGCCGCTGGGGAGTCCGACACACCACTGGGAGATAACCCCCTCTCCCAGTGACGGTGCGAAAAGCATTTCAACGCGAAAAAAAAAAAAAAAAAAGGTATATTACAAGTACTTATGTATCTTTATTAATTATTTGTGATATGAGTGAAAATTATTCATAAAATTAAACAAATCTTAAAAACAAGCCTTAGTCTATAAATTTCGCTTCGCCGTAAAATCGCCTTGCAATCGAAAAAGAGCATGATTTTGAAAAAGCATAAATGCAACACAAAAAAATATTGTTTTCGTTCCGGGTATGGCTGTGAGTGGAGTGAGTAGGTATAAAATAAGCTGAAAAATTTATTTACCTACTTAATTAACCTATATGTTAATAAAGTTAACATATCTACTTCTTTACTTAAAACCATTCGCACAATTATTAAGCGTTTTATTGGTTGAAATAGAATTGTGTGATGGAACTTTGTGTAATTTTTAAAATCGCTGGTATAAAAAATATTGCAAGCACGCTGATACTAACAATATTTTTTATTTCACAAAAAAATAACTGGTCGGTAGATAGTCATTTTCAAAAGGACATCAAAAACAAATAAAAAAACCAAAGGAGACAATTTGGAAATCGGATGCCGCGCATTTTTCGGCGGCCAGTATTTTATGCTAAATTTAAAATTTCAAATATCGAATCGCTTCGAGTTCCAATTTTCAAATTTGAACTTGGAACGTCCAGTTCGGATGACGCGCAAAAACTGACCGCGCAATGCGCCCGTCATCTGCGCGGGACAGAGGCGGCAGTGGAGACGGCTTTTTGTATGTTTTTCTTTTATAATAAAAACAAATATTTCCTTTTTTATAATATGAAAATAGAAAATAATGAAATGTGTAACGTATTTTGTAGCCATAACGGTTATTAAAATTGCATTAAAAAATTTTGACTGGCTCGGTGGAACAGTGGTTAGTGACCCAAGTTCACTACCTACGGTTCCAAGAGTCGTGGGTTCAATTCCCACTCAGGACAAATATTTGTGTGACGAACATCGGTGTTTGTTCCGTGTCTGGGTGTGTATTAAGTTTATTTAAGTATATTTGTGTATCCACTGTTGATTCTGATATCTGTAATACAAGTGCTTAAGCTACTTACCACGGGATCAGATCAATGTATGTGATATTGTGTAATATTTATTTATTATTTTTTGGTAGTGGAGGTGGTGTGACGATCTGCGCAAGGCGGCTGGTAGGAGCTGGATGCGAGTGGCCGAGGAGAGAGAGCAGTGGCGTGCATTTGGGGGGGCCTATGTCCAGCAGTGGACAGGAATGGGCTGATGATGATGAACATTTTTGCACGTCTTCACCTGAAGGTAGCAGAAGTCCGTGCTAATTGACAAAAAATAGTTATAAAATATATGACATATTAAATAAGGCAAATAATTTACGTACATACAAAGTAATGAAAATAGTATTTATTCTGATCTAATACCTTTAACTTCAGAACGCCCAGGTCACGGAGCTGTTCCACCGCCATAGAATCTTAACATAGATCAAATAGTCAAAGTAACATTTGTATGTTTTCACGAAAATTTTTGCAACTACTGTCGGCCATCTGAGGGTTAACACTGATGTTTGCTAGTTTGTACGTGATTATTCTTATGAACATTAAAGATTGTAAGGCATTAGTTTACGTCATTGAATGATCTGCCACAAGAACAGACGTAATATTGAATCTTAGCTTTATAAAAGAGTTATTAGAAGTTGGTAGATTGATTGTTGGTAGGATGTTGGTACGTTTTAACTTTATCGAATAATAGCTCTCAGATTAAGTGCCCACATTGATAATGCAGTGGTCAGGAGTGCATTGGCTACTAAAAGGATATGTATAATGTATATACATCAGAAGTAAAGTTCGATCAGCGTGATTTTATATAGCCTAAAGCCATCCTCGACAAATGGTTATCCAACACCAAAATACTTTTTTTATTCGAACCAGTATTTCCTGAGATTGGCGCGTTCAAACAAACTCTGCAGCTTTATAATATTAGTATAAATGTGTAGTATTTGCGCAAATAATAGACAATACTATGTAGGAAACCATGTCGTTTACATTACACGGCAACAATAACAAACTATACAGTTGCATCAAAAAATACTAAAAGCACACTCCATCTCCAACCATCTCTACGTTCTTCAGAAATATGCCGCCTAGCCGCGCAGACTATGCGCAAAAAGGACGCCCGCACCAAACGTCCATTTTATCACATACGTTCCAAGATAGAACGAGACGAAAATACAACCAACTAAAAATACAAGACCCCCGTCTTCCTCCGACGTCTTCAGAAAACGTATTCAACCGGAAAAACCAGTTAAAACTGGAAGCTCAAGATAAATTGGACGCCGCGTAAGAAGAGGCCAGAGGCAATTTTTTGTCTTTGTTTATTATTGTATTGCGTGAGCGAGAGGGCATAATGGCAGTGTGATGCTTTCAGGCAGGATTGATAAATTTTCAAATTCGTACGAGTGGTGAAGATATTTTGACGCTTTTAAAAGAGACTTGTGTATTTTGTTTAAAAATATCAAAAGGTAGCAAATAAAATATTATTTATTCGAAATGTGTCTTTATAGTGCAAAATTTCATAATTTGCGCCCGAATGCGGATTGTTCTCCGAGCTTCAATAATATGATCTATATCTAAACACTGTCTCATTCATCAAAACATAACAATATGATGAGTTTAAAGAAACTTTGTAGACAAACGGAGGTACCTACAAAAATCTTTTAAAATGTATGTTAAAATCATTACCTATACTTATTAATCATGGGTTATAGCCATTAAGGGTATATCCCACCTATTCAAAAAGAAAAATCTTATTCTTAATTGCGCGACTGGATAATCGAATCCGAGTCAAAATCAAAATATTAATTACGTTCGGTGTAGGTACTTAGATCATAAAATACAAATCGCAACCCGGAAAGAAAATTAAAAAATGGAATTATTGTTTTTCATTGAAATTTGTACCTACATGAACAGTTAAAAAACGGTAAAATATAAACTTAGAATGTTTAAAAATTTTTCATGTGTTTAAAATAAAATCATCAACTTTCCAAATTCCCAAGACAATTTATTCTTGCCAGGGCTGCGAAATGTCAAAATAACCAAAATCAGAGGAAAAGCAAAACATAATCTACAATAACAATATTTCTACTATAAACTTACTGTAATAAGTATGTATTGTTAGAGTGCTATACTTAGTAAACTGTTTAAGTTATAACTTATCGGGTCGTGCGGCGAACGAAAAAATAAAACAATTTTTTCTCAGGCATCCATAATGAGCCTAATTATCCATAGTCAGTTCTCATAACTGTTGAGCTCTTTCTCAGTACAACTTGTTGTATTTAACTAGAAAATAATAGGAAATAACTTAATATGTTTGTCAGTTTTTCAAGACGATGTAGTTGGAACTTACATATAGATGATAATAACATCTAAGACAAGTGTAACTTTTAACCCTCCGAAGCAAAAGGGGTTTTACTTAAGTTTCATTGTAACTTTAATAGTTATTAAAGGTTACTATGATTTATTATATCCTTAATAATCATTCGTTTATTGCTTTCCCCATTTGTACAAGAACCTACATACATAATAACATAATGATAACAAACATAATAATAATAATATACTTTCAGTTATGGACGCTACCGGGCAAAGTAATGTATGTAAATATCTGAAAAGTCCCGCATTTAGTTTCTAATTTATTATAGAGGTTCCTTTTATTGGATGTTTTATCCTATAGATCTCACAGGATATTGTATCCTATTGAATTTTGTGAAATTCGAAAATACATTTTATGACTGTATTAAACGACTAAGATCATTAAATGAAATATATTTTACATAAAATAGCGTACATTAAGTTAACATTCATAAATATTTGTGAGCACAATTACTTCCGCAAGTCTTTATTTTAACAAAGGAACTGAAGTAACTCAAATCTATGTAAGATAAAACATACATTTTACACTAAAAAACACCATTTAGACGAATTGATAACCTCCTCCATTTTGCAGTCGGTTAAAAAAAGTAAAGAAGGCTGTATGATCTAGGCGCCACACTTTAGTTTTTAACCGACTATAAAAAGAAGGGGGTACTCAATAGAATAAATATTTTAAAAAACATTTTAAGTACTTACTAGGCGCCGTACCTACCTTTGTTTTTAACTATAAAAAGATGGAGGTTCAATTCAAACTCATTTCTAAGAACACATTTTATAGTATATACTTTCTTATAATTTTTTTTTTAATTAACTGGAAATACAAACTTTTTTTTTATAATTGTATGATAATGTGTACGAAGTCAAAAGCCGTGACGTCACTAGTCAGGTGGAGGTATCGGGTTAAATGTCACCGGTCATGCAAGAAATACTGTTCCGTCTCATAAACACGTCAATTATTATAAAAAATATAGTGGAAGTACAATCATTACGGAGCTTGCAAGGGTTAAAGAAAGTATAATGATGTAACCGTGCACCGGAATCAATTGAAATACAATACTTTTTAGGGTTATGTACCTAACGGGTAAAAACGGGACCCTATTTATAAGACTTCGCTGTCCGTCCGTCTGTCTGTCTGTCACCAATATGTATCCCAAAACGGTGATAGTTGAAAATTTCACACACCATGTATTTCTGTTGCTGCTATAACACCAGATGAAACAAATATTCAACACATTATTCTCACAACAACAAACGTGATTTTTATACAAATTTGGCACGGAACATTTTGCGCGCGGTCCGACTCGCACTTGGCGGTTTTTTTATTATTAGTCTACACAAAAAGTAGCTAGAAATATAGTTAAAAGTATAAGTTTTCCGTATTTGTATTGGTTAACAGTTAAATAAGCAATATATCATGCCAATCTCTGTATTAGATAGGTACTCTACTTAAGCTTTGAAATTGTATTTCCTGCTTCGTAGTAACAAAATGTAATACACATGAAAATGTTATTGCTGAAACCAGCTGAAACCATTGTTTAATGTAGGTATTATTTCGTATATAACTTTTTAAGCCTCTTTTTCGTATAGTTTTGTCACTTTTGAATTCAGTAAGCTTTTATAAAGCGTTATTTTTACATTGTGCCTTTTTTATAAAAAAGGCAAACAAGGTGACCTCATTCCATCTAGCCCAGGGTGCCTTGTTAGTTAATGTTATGTTATCGTATATTCTTCCTTCTTCGTATATCGTATATTTTTTAGAGCAGTGATAACTTGTGCTTAGTTTTTAAATTTTTTTATTGTTAAATTAGGTATTGCATATGGAAATATTCAATTAACGCAATACAAGTACCTATAAAACATGTCAAAACAAAATTGTCAGGAACTATAGAGTTTTTAGTTCGCCCTAATTCAGGGTAGGCCCGTGCCCCAGCAGTGAGGCCGTATATAGGCTGATGATGGTGATAGAGTTTTTGAATCCGTTAGCCGACTCCTTTTCAAACTCCAGACTCCTTTTTTTTACTGCCATTTTTGAAGTCGGTTAAAAACAACACAATTTTGCTCTCATTAGTTTATCGAACAGACTATACTATTGGCACCGACTAGGCGACTAATTACTAAGTGGGTTGACAGAAGAAACGAACATTGTCACCGCGGTTATATAAAGGCGATTGCGATCGGCGAAAGTCTGGGAGCTTTGTGTTTTTGTAGAGCCATTGTGATGGCGTGGGAGGCTGTGCCAATATCTGCTGGGTACCAGGGGTAGTAACTCATATCGAGAGCATGCCTAGACTTGGCTATTTTTTTTACAGAGCAAGGCATGCGCGGTGTCGTCAAAACTAAGGCGTCCGACCGATTTCGCCATTCTGCGCCCATCGGTCATGTCGGATTGCCTTCTTCTGCCTTCTTCTCATAATTCGGTGAGACGAATTATGAGAATAAGGGAATAGAGAGTGCAATTGTGTTTGCGCGTACATTTGTGCAGTATAATATGTCCTGCGCCTGCGCAGTTGGATGATCACAATTGAGACAACATCGGCCGCCATAGCTAAAATCGATTGGACACCTTATATTGTAAGTATCGAAAAACTGTCAATGTCGTTCTTAGACAGCTTAACAATGTTCTAACTTGAGGCGCTAGTTGAAATTTTTGCTTCGCCAATAAACTCCTATAGTCTAAGATCCGGCTGTATGGGTCTGCAGGTATCTGTTTATTTGATGAAATTATTTTATTATGAGTGATAATTGTTAGTAGAATAGAGCACCGCAGAGATGCCTATCAACATTTTTTCCATTAAAAAAGAAACTAATTATAAAATATTTAATTAATGGTTATTGCGGCTTAATTTTTATGGGAACTCTATTTGTAATGTAAGATTTTAGACTTTCGCGTTTCATTACACTAAATATTAGCTATGTATTTGCTACTCCTCATATCGCGTGTAGACCCATAAATACTCATATTACACTATTTTACGTAGGCGATATCGAGTCCGTAACTTTTAAACTCATGGTAGCGCTACTCATAAGCCCATTCGCTATTCTTTTCCAAAGACCGCTTCCGTTCATCATCCGTAACTAGTGAGCGGGGCTCGGGGCTAGTTATGACGCGCGCTCCGCCGGGCTATGAACCGTGGACCGACCGCGCACGAGCTTCTAATCCTATGGATGCGATGGGTGTAGCGAAATTATTAGCCACTTAATAATAATAAAAAATAATAAATATTACACAACATCACATACATTGATCTGATCCCGTGGTAAGTAGCTTAAGCACTTGTGTTACAGATATCAGAATCAACAGTGGATACACAAATATACTTAATACACACCCAGACACGGAACAAACACCGATGTTCGTCACACAAATATTTGTCCCGAGTGGGAATCGAACCCACGACTCTTGGAACCGTAGGTAGTAAACCTGGGTCGCTAACCACTGTCCCACCGAGCCAGTCAAATATTATGTAAAATATTTATTTATTTATTTGTATTAACGTCACTTGGGGTACGGCCAGAATACCAGCGCTGCAGCGACTCTCGGGCTGATGTGGCACATGCTGAGGCCTGTACCTCGTTGACTACTTCTTATAGTCTATGTCTATGTGCGATATTTCTTTGTTTGAGTTGAGTTTTTGTGTCTTGTGTATTTATGTATCGTTGTAACTTTACGTGTCTTTGTCGTGGTCAACAAATATTTTTCTTCCTTTTTTTCTTTCTTTCTTTCTTTCTTTCACTTGCTATCAGAACGTGACTCTGTCGGAATAAAGTTTTTTATCGCGAAAATATTGGTTCCTTGTTGAAAAGTCGGTTGTTGAAAAGTAGCATTTAATTTTCCTTTTTAGAACCTATAATACTGCCTAAAACAAATTTCAGTCAATAAGGGTTAAGTAGTTTTGTCGTGAAAGCACATCTGACATTTAAGCAGGCCTTCAGGGTGAGTACAACAGGCTCAATATGATCTATCATGCCCGTCGACCTCGTGGATCTCACTACCGCTTACCATCAGGTGGAGTAGGGTCATCTTGTTAGCCTATTATAAAAAAAATTACAAAAAGTTTCGTTTCCCTTAAAAAAAACACTACTCCACAGTTATTCTGTTATAAAGGCGCTATCACACGAACGAAACGGAAACGGTGACATTTCTATATGAAAGATATGCAGTTAATTCCGTTATCGGGCAAAAAACAGGTGTTGCACAAAGGTCAAGCTTGACGTAACGGACGATGGATAATTACCGCTGTGCGTGATCCTTGCTCATAGCTGGTAGGGTATTAGTTGGTAGTACTGCCTGGTGGCTAGACCGGAAGGGCTCCGGTTCGAGTCCGGAGTCGGTGCGAGATTATTATTGCACATAGCTTAGCAGATACTCTAGTAGGGTTTACTTGTTAGTACTGCCTGGTGGCTAGTGGCTAGACCGGAAGGGCCCCGGTTTGAGTCCGGTGTCGGTGCGTGAATCCTGCACGTAGCTTTATGATGGCCAAATTTTTATAGGAACTCTATTCTAATAACAATAGAGTTCTTAAATACTGTAGTAGGGTATTAGTTGTTAGTAGTGCCTGGTGGCTAGACCAGAAGGGCCCCGGTACGAGTCCGGTGTCGGCGCGTGAATCCTGCACATAGCTTAGCAGATACTCTAGTAGGGTCTACTTGTTAGTACTGCCTGGTGGCTAGTGTCGGTGCGTGAATCCTGCACATAGCTTAGCAGATACTGTAGTAGGGTATTGATTGTTCGTACTGCCTGGTGGCTAGACCAGAAGGTCCCCGGTACGAGTCCGGTATCAGTGCGAGATTCCTGCGCATAGTTTAGCAGATACTAAGAACCTCTTCGGCCTATTGATGGGTAGTGGCTTAAACTGGATGGTCCCCGGTTCGATTCCGGAGTCGGCGCGAGATACCTAGTCCACATAGCTTAGTGGGATACGTTGAACAGCTTCATCGCTCTATTGATGGGCAGTAGCTTAAACTGGAAGGTCCCCGGTTCGATTCCGTTGTCAGAGCGAGATTACTATTGCACATAGCTTAGCTGGATACTTAGTTCGCCTCGTTGGTCTATTAGCTTTATAGTTTGATTTTAAGCTTTTAATGGAACGCCATTACACTAAAGTTCGCTCGCGACCATGATTGGTGTAACCCACTCGAAACTTCGGGCAGTAAGTAGCTAAGTATTTGCTACTCCTAATATCGCGTGTAGACCCATAAAGACTAATATCTATTAGCTTAGTCTCTTAGATCGGGAGTTCCCAGGTTCGTGCGGTGCCCCGTGTCGTCACATAATTTATCAGGATACTAAGTACTGCCTCTCCATTAATAGGTAGCCGCTTAGACCAGGAGGTCCCCGCTCAGCAGGATGCTTAGAAGTGCCATGTCGGTCCATTGATGGGTAGTGGCTTAGACTGGAAACTCCCCGGATCGAGTCCGGGGTCGTGTAAAATTTGTGTGGCATTTTCGGTTAAGAAATCAGTCACCAGGGGGTTAGGAAGTTGGCGGATGCACGCTCGTGCCTCGGAAAGCACGTTAAGCCGGTAGTTCTGTATCAGGCACAGTACTCTCATCGGCCATGTTGGAATGGTGTCTCACAGACATCTTATTATTATAAGTACTTCTGCCTCGTCTATTAGCTAGTGCTAGTGGCTTAGACCGAGAAGTCCCCGGTTCGATTCGAATCGATAATGGGTCTTCACACGATAAAGATGGTAGCAAATATATAACTACTTACTGCCCGACGTTTCTTTAAAGTGTGACGATTTTTACTAAGTCTAATGGAATGGGAAAATCTTAAATCTATACAACAAAAAGACGTGTGGCACTCGGGGACTGCCGCGGTATAGCTATTGCATAGCATTGTCCAAGCATCGTCCGACTTCGGAGCAGCTCGTCTCGATTCGTGCGAGTTTCGTAGAGTCGTACAGTACAATACGTCTAACCGCACGCACACAAACACCGTGCCGAAGTCTACCGAACTGAAACGACGTTAGACGATTGTGAGGTTTTTTTCGTTACGGAATTTCTTGGTTCGGTCGCCGCGCTCAAAGCCCGCGGCCCATGATTAAAGCTATGCAATAGCTTAAAAAAATTAATTAATTTAAGTGTCTGTATTAAAATGACGAC
Source organism: Maruca vitrata (assembly GCA_039566165.1). Lineage (NCBI taxonomy): Eukaryota > Metazoa > Arthropoda > Insecta > Lepidoptera > Crambidae > Maruca > Maruca vitrata. The sequence continues at coordinate 9,093,212 of CM076936.1, read as the reverse complement.
TTTTTACTGAATAGGTATGAAATCAATGACAAAAACACAAATAAAAGCATTTTCGCCTATTTTTCTGTTTGTTTCCGCTAATCTCTAAAACAGATGGACCAATTATGGCGGGAATTTCACGAATTAATAGCAAATTTAACATGCTATTTTATTTATTATTAGGCTATTTTAATAATTCATTGCTGCCTAAACCATTTTCACGTGGATGAAGTCATAGGTACTAATAGGCATAGGTGTAGCTAGTCATGATTAGGTATGTAACATACCTATATATACAAAGAAATAATAAAATTACCTTAGCAGAGAAACGTACCAAAGACCTTTTTACTCTTCAGCAACAGCAGCTCTCTCAATACGTTTACGTATACAATACACACGCGAACATAAGCAGCAATCATAACTCACTTTGCACAGTCGGTTAAAATGATTACCATTCTTTGCGAATAGCTTTCGAAGTCCAGCCCAGCTTAATTGTCGGGTAAAGACTGTATCTAATTAACTTTAAGACATAATTGATTGCACCCAACCTCTGTAAAGATCTTATCAAACCATTTCTGCGGTTAAGTATACAGTGAACTGACAGAGAATAAACATAGTTATCGTTTTATGAACACGCTATGCTAAATGAGCTTTAAGCTATATATTTTAGGTTTTAAGCTACCTGTGAGCTTATATCGGGTGATTGTTAATTATTTAATACGATGTAATACAAGCTTACCGACTTCGTTGGCGTGAAGTCGTTTATAGCGTAAAACAAAGTCGCCTTTTCTGTCCCTATATCCCTATGTGCGCTTAACTGCCTCGTTGGTGTATTGGTAGTAAGTGCTGCGTTAGGACCGAGAGGCCCCTGGTTCGAGTCCGGGCTCGGGCAAAATTTGTGTGAGTTTTTCTGTAATGAAATTACTCAGCCCGGAGTTAGGAAGTTGGCGGTTGAACGCCCGTGCCTCGGAAAGCACGTCAAGCCGGTGGTCCTGCGCCCGATCTCTCATCGATCAAGTCGGATTGCCGTCTCACCGAATTATGAGTGTAAGGGAATAGAATGTGCACTTGTGTTTGATCTCAATTGAGATCAGCCGCCATGGCTGAAATCGCTCAGAAGCCTTATGTGCGCTTAAATCTTTAAAATTACCTAACGGATTTTGATGCGGTTTTTTCTAATAGATAGAGTGATTCAAGAGGAAGGTTTTTATGTAAAATTTACCCGAAGCGAAGTGAGGGCGGGTCACTAGTAATAAATAAGTTAAAAATAGAGACAGAGTTAGTACTATGAGCGTCAGATACTGATATACATGCATAGATATTTAGAAATACATAATCACTCCCAGACACGGAACAAACACCAATGTTCACCACACAAATATTTGTCCCGAGTGGCAATCGAACCCACGACGCTTGGAAATGCCAGACAGGGTCACTCACCACTGTTCTACCGAGCTAGCCAAAATTATTAAAGGTTCTGTGGTTGTGTGAAAGAGCGACAGAGAGACATCCATTCGTAGTTTTGAATTTATATTTTTAGGATTTCATTATAGGATCATCTCGTTAATCGTCTGTGTCTCAAGTAAAAAAAAATATCTTATACAAATGACGGTGGCCACTTGAATATACTCTACGTTCTCTTTACGCACTTTCTTCTGCTTTTAAATCAAGTGAGATTCAGATAGATAGATCGAGGTTAGTATCTGAAACCACCGATAATTATAATCAGCGTCGGAGTCCTTTTATAGAATAGAATAGAATAGTAGTTCGCGACCACGATTGGTGTAACCCAGTCGAAACGTCGGGCAGTAAGTAGCTATGTAATTTGCTACTCCTAATATCGCGTGTAGACCCATAAAGACTAATTTTAGTGTTTTAGTGTAATGGAACGCGAAAGTCTAAAATCTTACATAGAATAGAATAATTGCTTATTTGGTACAAATCTTTTAGTAAGTAATTAGTTAAGTATAAGTTTTCAGAATTTTATCTTTGGTTTATTTTTTTTATGTTTTGGTTAATAATTGCTTGTCTTGTTTATATTTTTGTGCTGAATAAAACATTATTCTATTCTATTGACTGGCTCGGTGGAACAGTGGTTAGTGACTCAGGTTCAAAAACCTACGGTTCCAAGAGTCGTGGGTTAGATTCCCACTCGGGACAAATATTTGTGTGACGACCATCGGTGTTTGTTCTGTGTCTGGGTGTATTATTAAATATATTTAAGTTTATTTGTGTATCCACTTTTGATCCTGATTTCCGTAACACAAGTGCTTAAGCTACTTACCACGGGATCAGATCAATGTATGTTATGTTGTGTAATATTTATTTATTTATTTATTTATTCTATTCCATTCTATTGGTTGGTGATTTCATCATCATCAGCCTTATATTATTATATCAAGCCTTCTCCATAAAACGATGCATTTTAGTCCTGCGCCAGTCTGATCCAATCCAATTTTGCCCGACTCCGGACTCGAACCAGGGACCTTTCGGCCATTGCGCTTGCTTCCAATAGACGAGACAGTAACACTGATATACCTACAATATTAAATCAATAAATCTAGATATACCTACCTACCACAGCAAAGTTTTTCACTGAATGGTTGCCTCACCTCGCAAACAATGGGCTAGAAAACTGAGTGTATGAGAAAATAAGCTTTCCTAGAAAACTCAATTATAATATACGGCTGAGATTAGCTTTAATCGATATCATTATCTACCGTGTACCGACTTCCAGGTCTCACTGCGGTGTCTAATCTAGAAAATGGTAGAGAAAAAACGCTACCTACTACTCGAATGAACATGGTAAAACTGTAAACGAAATGTGTTTATTAAATAAATATCTGGGACATTTCCACTTGTACTATATGCCTCAGAGACTATATACATACATACATAGTTAATTAGTTACTTATAAATACATCCTTCAATACACATTTTATAAAAAAGTATTTGAGACATTTCCACACACGGTCGTCTCACTCCAAACTAAACAGGTGTTAGAGACATCTATGTTTATACCTATCAGTCTTTGACACCTTCTTATTTATAAATACATACTCGATATAGCCACGGAACAAACATCACATCACATGAATATTGGTCCCGGGTGAGCGAACCGAAAGCTAGAAGCACATATTATAATAACAACAGTCGTTGTCGTCAGCCTATAACACAGTCCACTGCTGGAGATAGGTCTCCCCAAGTGTTCGTCACTCCCGTCTATTCTCGGCTACTCGCATCCAGCTCCTACCAGCCGTCCCGCGCAGATCGTCACACCACCTGGCCTGCGGGCGTCCTACACTACGTTTGCCGAGACGCGGTATCCACTCCAGAACTCGTCTACCCCAGCGGTTGTCGGTTCTACGGCTGATATGGCCAGCCCACTGCCACATCAGCTTGCTATTTTGGTGAGGTATGTGGATGACTTCGGTTCTCTGCCAGATCACCTCATATCCATAGTTATAATTATATCAAAAGTAGTGATGTGCCGTATCGTCAAATATTTATATCCGCGGATACGGATCTGAATACGGATATTTGGTGTCAAGATCCGCGGATACGGATACGGATTTTATAACTTTTTATTGTATTGATCTCATATATAAAAAAAGGAGGATAACTTACTATAATATTCCTGTAATCAATACAAAAATAAAGATTTCAGTTTTAGTTATTTCATTGTCATAAAAGTGATGTGAGTTTTTGATTCAAAACGTAATCAATAAAGGCAGTTATTTCTTAGGAGATAAGATAGTTATGATGACACTTAAAATAGGATGACAAAATACTTAATAACTACACTTAACTACCAGAATACTATATATTAATTTACTTTAACATTATTATTAACATTACTTACCCATAACTTATCAGAATAAAAACTCGAATTGCTCAATAAAGCTTACTTAATAAGAGTAATCATAAAACTTTGTGGTAAATACATCAATTATGGAGTCATACTTTTATCTTGGCATATTTATATAATTATCACCTGAATATATGACTGCCATAAAGGATCTTATCTTATATCTAGAATAGGGATAATTTACTTCAGTTTAACGTGAAGTAGATATAACATAAGTTAACATTATTCTAGTAGTTTGCATCAAAAAGCGTCGACGGTTGAGTGGTTAAGGTCGTTGCTTGCCATGCGAGAGGTCGCCAGTTCAAACCCCGCCACGTACCACTTTGTTTTTCGGATTTACTATGCTGAGGCCTGTACCTCGTTGACCACTTTCATAGTCCTTGCCTAAGTGTGATATTTCTTAGTTTAAGTTGAGTTTTTTGTGTCTTGTGTATTTATATACGATTGTTACTTTTCGTGTCTATGTCGTAGTCAATAAATGTTTTTCTTTCTTCTTTCTTTCGGTCACTTCAATTTTATTTATTTGTATATTTTGCATTGAGTAAGTAAATTATAATAAAATAGGTGAATTATACCTATACTGTATAATGCAAGTACAGAGAAACCCTTAAAAATGTATTTGCACCCGTGCGAAACCGGGCATACGACTAGTAAAGAATAAGTAAAGTTAGTATTTTTTTGAAACTAATTAAGATATTCGGTCTTATAAAGATAAAACCGAATATCTTAAGCCAAAGTAAAGATTTGAAATAGAATTAATTTAACTGATTAAACTCGCGTGTATTGATATTCTTTCTAAACATTATTTAGAGATCCGACGTTTCGAGCTCTTTACAGAGCTCGTGGTCACGGTTAAGACTAAAGTTGACAGGTGTCTTCATAAGTGAGTTTAATTACTACCGTCATTTGGTGTGATATTTTGTGTGTTCCGATTCACGCATACAGAACTCACAACAAAGTAAAAACTCAAGGGCTATTATTTAATGTTAACTGACTAACCTAATATCTGTTTTTTAGCTGTGAGCTTTACAAAATGAACTCACGTAGTGGTGAGTTCGTCGTATCTAAAAGTTATTATTACCTAACATAACCGAGGTATTGCGTGGGGACTCGAACCCCGTCCCTCGCGTCTGCGACGGCACGCAAGCCAACATGCCCATGCGTTTTTAATTACAGATCATATAAGATAGTATAATATCAACTACGTGTTGCTACTTGCTTCGGTCACTTAGGGACAACGATGGCCCTTTAATTGTTGAAAATTTTTATAAAAACAGTCAAGTGTGAGACGGATTCGCGCACTAAGGGTTCCGTAGCAATTAAGCCAAAAACTAATGTGTTTTTATGCCACCCTTTTCACTAAAAAATATACGTGAAGAGAAGGTCCCCTAATACATCTTTTTTCAAAGATTTCACGTTGTTTAATGTAAGATTTTAGACTTTCGCGTTCCATTACACTAAATATTAGTTAGTGTTGTGTGTCAAACAAATGTGGGTAGCTGTACAAATGACATTAGTGCTGGTTCGGGGGTGGATCAAGAAATTCACAACCGCTGTGGCAGACGAAGACGGGCGGCGCCAGTTCGCTCGCGACCACGATTGGTGTAACCCAGTCGAAACGTCGGGCAGTAAGTAGCTATGTAATTTGCTACTCCTAATAACGCGTGTAGACCAATAAAGACTAATATTTCACGTTGTTGGCGTGATCAATGTATGCTCATGCCAAATTACAACTTTCTAGCACTACTAGTTTTTGGGCTAAGCCTCGGATAGACGGACAGACCGATATAACGAAACTATATTGGTTCTTTGTTTACTACGGAATCCAAACTAAGGATCATGGGCAGTGAAGTATGGAATCTGGTATCGGCGACAATCGAAATCAACATCGTAAAAAAGGTAGTTTTATAATAATTTTTAAATAACTAAAGCGCATGTCCTAATTCACTGTCCGATAGGAGTACGTTTCCGATAAAATGTTAATAATTCTATAGTTTTCGAAGAGTATTACAAAAGATCATCTATCTATCTATCACCGTTCTTAAGATCATCATCATCAGCCCATATACGTCCCCACTGCTGGGGCACGGGCCTACCCTAAACTAGGGCGATAAGGCCTTAGTCGACCACGCTGGCCAAGTGCGGGTTGGTCGCGGTTCTTGAGATACCGCCTGGTAAAAGACGTACGGACGGACGGACAGCCAAGACTTAGTAATAGGGTCCCGTTTTTACCGTTTCGGTATGGAACCCTGAAAATTACTACTATGACGAGTTGGTCGTGTTAACACTTGTTGTCCTTTTGAAACGGCCTATCCAACAATCTATGATTCTTCAATGATGATACTTCACATGCCCATTATTGATTGTTATTCGAAATTTTATTTATATAGTTTCTATTAAAACTGAATAAAATAAATATAAAATTTATAAATATGTCACAACATCACATACATCGAACTGATCCCGTTGTAAATAGCTTAAGCATTTGTGTTACGGATATCAGAAACGGCCATGGACAGACAAATAAACTTAAATATATAAATAACAGACCTAGACATGAAACAAACACCGATATTTTTCACGCAAATATTTGTCCCCAGTGGGAATCGAATCTAACGACTCTTGGAACCGCCAGGCAGGGTTCCACCGAGCCAGTCAATCTATCAAAGTAAATAATTTAGGGACTCAGACATTTCGCCTTTTAAAGGGCCCGTGGTCACGGTAAGCTAAAGATGGCAGCTGTCTTGAAAAGTTCAAACACTACTAGAATTATATTGTGTTCATACACACAGACCTCACAACATCATTTGGTCTGGCATATCTTCTTTCTTATAAATAAAAATGAATTGCTGTTCGTTAGTCTGACTAAAACTCGAGAACGCCCGGACCGAGTTAGGTAATTTTAGTTTTAAAATTTTCGTCATTGGCCGTATGAAATTCGCCGGGACCACTAGTTTCAAATAATTACCTTCAGATTACAAATAAACGTGAGTTTACTCCGTAAATACATACGTTTAGCGCATGCCAAAAGTACTAAGTTTAATGAAATTCAGAACACTGATGATTAAGAGCCTGAGAAATGAAATTGTCATTTTTATCCGATTTCGCCAATTTGTTTAGGTAGCAATGTTTTAAGCTATAAATGACTTTTACGCAGACGGCGTCGCGGGCAAGAATCTAGTTGATGAATGAAAATGAATATTAAAAGGTAATAATAATAGCAAACTTAATTACATTTCCATGTCAACTTCAAATATGACATTCAACAGTAATAAAAATACTAATAACTCCACTTAATAACGATATTTCTACCAAAACAATACTTAAAAGAATAACGCCTTATGCCGTTAAACATTGCCCGCGGGAAAACGAATAATATTTCTGCGATAAAATTGTTTACAAACACTTTTTAGTGAACATTTTCCCTCACTAATTAACGTCTAGATTTGAACGGACGATGGCAATACGCTTATTTGTTACGGAACCAACCACCGTGCCGCTATGGCGACGAAAAAAAACAGGAGTACACAACCTTCGAGTGTGAAGGCCTAGCGCAGACCTAGGTACGGTGTAGGAGACCTAGCTTTAAATAGTTTTCTAAAATGTATGGTTCTCGTGTTCCTCCATACATAAACTACGCAAAACAAAATAGGGCCCACTGCTACATTGTCTCTAATCGTAATTATATACAGCTCATATGCTAATAGAATAGAATAGAGTAATTGTTATTTGGTACAAATATCTTAAAATATGGTAAATCATTGGCAAAATGAAGCACTGTCACTTAAAGCACACATGTTTATGAGTTCATGATGGCAAGTAGAAGGTCAACTTTTGGTTTATTTAAATTTCATATTCTTAGTCGTTTGTGTTCTCAGTTTTGTTTTTCAATACCTTTAATTATAATTAAATTGTACCTAACGGTTCGCTGTCTCTACGTGATGATATATGATAAAAAAATATTATAGAAGACCTAAATCTACGCAGTAGTGCCTAAGAAAATTATATAGTAGCGTATAAATAGCTACTTAATCGTGGTGCTTCGCTAATAACCCATATAAAACCTTAGATAAAATACTTATATTTAGAAACTTCCTTCATCTCCTCATACGATAATAATAATGTAAATGGGAAAGACGTTTGTATAAACTGTTTTTTATTTAATAAAGTCTCACACATACTGGTATATTAATCACTGTTAACTACTGTTCAACGGGTTTTAATGAAACTTTACCGTATTATTATTGGACGTATACATTAATCAGAATAACATACAGGCTACTTTTTACCTAGATGATGAAGAGTTTTTATATAGATTAATACTATAAAATATTCCATTGTTTTGTTATAATAAATCTGGTGTAAAATTTTCCAGAACAGGCATGATTATAAAGTTTGCATTTGCAATAATCAAGTTGCTAAGAAATTCTAAGGTTGTGTACTTACACCAACCCGCACTTGACCAGTGTGGTTGGCTAAGGCCTACTCGCCCTAATTTAGGGTCGGCTCGTGCTCCTCAGGGACGTGCCTAAATGAGCTGATGATGATGAATTAAAAGAAGTACGAAAAAGGATAACAAACCCTATAATATCAACACTTTTAGCGTTTGCATCAGGCCTTAATCGTAACTTCTATAAATTCTACATGAAGACAATAAATTTTAAATTGCCTAAGCATTGCAATGTACGGCAGCCACGGTCCAACGAACATGCATGGAATAGGTGACCTTTCGAATACAACGATAGTAAGTAGGTAATAATTTTATTTCTCGATATGCGTTCAGTATTATATTCTCATGAAAAGGTTAAAAATAACCTGGAAATCGAGTACGGTTGTGATATTGAGTGGAAACATTGGAACTAGAACGTCTATTGAGCAGTTTTACTAATATGTACTAACTAATGTCAAAACTGCGTATGTCACTCTACTCTACTCTACTTTTATAATAAGTCGTTCAGGATGACCTAACAATCATCTGATGGTCGTGAGGGCCATTCATGAGCTCGACAGGCACAATAGATCATTGAATCTAAAAAATCAGGATTGACATAGTATTGCCTAAATACGTTACCTACCTAAAACGCACTGCATAAGATGTGACGGGACATGCAGTTCAATTTGTGCTTGTAAATGAGAAAATACCTCTAATTCTTAAGAGTATGTATACGTAGATATATGTACTAGCCATGTGACTGCTGTAAATAAAGAGAAAAAAACAATTTACAGTCTAAAATAACATTGAGTAACACCCGTCCATGTAGATACTTCAGTAGAGAATCATTGTAAAAAGCCAGAACGGCCATAAATCATACTCCACACGAAACACCCAAACCGAATCAAACAAATCGTAAATGCTTACTCACGTAAAAACATAATGTCTCTAAATGTTCACGACCACGCACGCATGCCAATACAAGAAAAAGCGTAAACATTTCATAATTCAATGGCACCGAACACAAACGCTAAGCTAAACGGCGAACATTGGGCGAGTGTAAAACAAATATGAAAAAAAATAGTTTTGGCAGCAAAAAAATTTGGTTCACCACCCCTGGCTTGTGAAAAAGCAGAATTGTGGAATGTAAATTATAGAGTCGACGTGAAAAAGTGGCGGAAAAAAAATGCATTTAACGTATTCTTTGTGATAACGCGAGACACGCGAGACGCGGGCGTAGTGTGGACACGCCCAGAGAGTTTATTGAGAAAGTAAAATAACTGAAAATATTTTTTTTCTACATAACTTACGATTTGTGATATTTTCAAATTTTTTTCAACACATACTTTTGGAACATTTCCACACACAGCCACCTGACCTCTAAGACTAAGTAGAGCTCGTACTATACTTAAGTATCAGAGACTGTTACATACATATTTATAAATACATACTTAAACACAATCACGCCCATAAAAGCAGACAAATAAAAGTTTTTCCTAATCCAGCATTTCTTCTACAGAGGTCGGCAAGTAGTTTTAGGTGAGTTCGAGACGACCAACAAGATAGTTAATGACGAGTAAGTATCATTACCAAGACTAAAGATTAGTATAATCTACTTGCTCAATAGCGCTCTTGGTAGTGTACTTTTATCTTTGTGCCAGGGTGCCGATTCCCTGGCCTGACTGTTGCATAATTATGATGACCGCAACACCCAATGTGCTTAAGCTTACCTCGGAATGATATAATAACTATGTATCTATGTGTGATGTTTTAAAAAATATCATCTGATCCCAAAGTAAGCCTAAGAAATTTTGTTGCTGAAATCAGATTTAACAGTAAAATTTGTATTAAATATGTTTTAAGCATTAAATTATTTATATAAATAACTTAAATACGGAAAAAACACCGATGTTCATCACACAAACATGTGACCCATCTAGAGATCGAACCTACGATTCCCACCGCAAGAAACAGGGGCCCCAACAAATGCGCCACCAAGCCAGTCTTATTAGACTATTTATTTATGTATCATAGTGCAGATAGTAATGCGTATCCGCCCTATTCCGCCGCCATCTCCAGCTCACGTGAGCCATAGTTTTTGCTCGCCAATCGCCGACGATTTATTTCTGAATTATATTAATTATCGCACCGTTGGGAAAATAAGAGTGCGCTCCGTATTACCGTTAACCCTTGCCTGCTGCGGGGTACGATCGTACCCCGAGCGATTTTATTGCTTCCGTTTGCAATAGCGTCGTTAAATACTCGGTCACATTTATGAATTCAATCCCTATTAACGTTTTAAATGCGAAGGTAATATCTGTTTGTCGCTCTTTGAATCTAAAAGTGCTGAACCGATTTATATGAAATTTGGTATACAGGTAGTCTAGTGCCTGAGAAAGGACATAGGATACTTTTAACTGACTACGCTATAAGGAAGTAATATGTATTACACGATTATTTTCTCCACACAGGCTAGTTAACTTTACCTCTATCTCTTGCTATGTGAACAGTGATATAAGTTGACTTATATCACTTATCATTTTATTGCATCATTGTAATGAAAAAAATATGGGCTATTTTTCTGTCTAATCGGTGTAGCTCTAGCCCTAATAGAACGGGAGATAAGTTTTGTGACTCATGATACAACTGTGTTTTTGAGATACATCCAATGGTTTCATAAATGTATAGTGATTTAACTTCACTTATATTGAAATACATTTACTTTTTTTTATTTTGCAAAAGTGTAAAATGATACAATTAGTATGTAGATCTTTTGGCAATAAAATATTTTAAATGCAATTGTGTGTATAATGATATAATTTAATATGTATTGGTAGTCACAAAGGTCTTGTGATTTATACGATTTGTGAAAATTGATATAACTGCTATCGTATCATTTGACACCTATCACAAATTAACAAATATTCGTGTATTTTGATACAATTTCAGGTATATCAAAATTTATATTTATTTTTTACAATTTCAAATTCGTGTAAAGTAATACAACTTAAGTTAAAGCAAAATTATATAGCCAAACGCGACCATACAAAATACTTCCGCATTGTGTAAAATGATACAAGTAGAAATCCTGACCTCCCAAAATCTTTATATCTTTGTCTAATAAGGCGTGATAGTAGTGCATCCTTTGTTTAAGAAGGACTTCTGAATCTCCATTTTTATAGGCTGCTGCAGAAGCACGAGCTTTTTTTTATTTTAAAAAATTTTGTTGAAACTAAGGAACATTACTTAGACAGAGACAGAAACCTGTGTTTATCCTACTATACCCCGGACATTTTCAGTTTTCTAACATAAAGATGAAAAAAAAGAAAGTCTGATTTTATAGATAAAGAAAAGATGATGTAGGTATAATGAAGATGGAAATAAAGAAAAGAAAAATGCAAATACAGATGACAAAAACCGTCTTAATATCGAATCACAACATGAAAATGAAGCAAACTTTGAAGTTAACTAAAAAAATTAAGTCAACCAAAACGCTATTACATCGCAGAATAAGAACATATTAGTATAACAGATAAACAAACCAATTAAATAAATGTTTGAAAAGAATGTTATGAAAACGTTAGTGGAAGAAAGGGTCACAAATACGATAAACGCTGATTTGGAAGTTTATAATGATTCTTACATATGAAATCGGCATTTTTGTATGTTAGGAGCAAAAAGTCGAATATTTTTAAACATAATATTTTTAATTAATCAAAGTTTGAACCATTGTTCTCTATGCACTTTTGCCATCTCATAAGAAATTCGTTGACCACCTTACTAAAAACTAGTCGTGGTAGTATTGTAGTGAAGCAGCAGTGGCGTGCAGCGATTTACCAGCCTAGTTTGTTTAGCCGCTAGCTTTTTCATCATGGATTTCAGTTTCTCACAGTAGACATTAGCCGTAATAGTCCGGCCAGATTTAAGAAAACTGTAATGAACAATGGCGGCATTGGTCCGCCAAACGCTTACAAGTAACTTTTTTAGGGTTAAATTTCGCTTGGGGCAGGATTTGGCTGGCTGTTCATGTTCCAATCATTGCGCTGATCGCTTCTGATTGTCGTAAAGAATCCATTTTTCATCACAGGTAATGATTCGGTTTAAAATACCTTCATTATTGTACCCTTTCAGTAATGTAACGCGTTTGCCGGTTTGCTTCAGTCAATTCGTGAAGTACTCACCTTTTAAGCTTTTTAATCTGCCTTATTTGCTTTAAGTGAATTAAAACCGTTTTATCACTAATATCGGAGCCTGCAGCTAACTCGGACATGGTTTGCGATGGAACCGCTTCCACGATAGCCTTCAATTCTTCATGATCAACTTGGGTCTCCGGCCTTCCACGGGGCTTGTTCTGCAGGTCAGTATTTTCAGAACGAAAATGTTGGAACCAAAAACGAACTGTGTTTTCTTTTGCAACACGACCGCCATACATATTATTCACCCGATTCGTTTCCGCAGCACTAATGGCTCGTACTCGTAAATAATCCGATATTTTAAGTTTTCCATCTTGTAAATGTATGACGCAGACAAAAAGAAAAAAAAACAAATAAATGCCAGTCATCAAAGCACAAAGACATGATTAAATAGCTGTACAAATTTAAATTTGGGATTCCTTACCCAAGTGAAGAAAATCGTGACTAAAGTGGCCAGTTAGAAAACCGCCAGTTTCATATTTAAGAACCTAATATTAACTACGATATATTCTAATACTAGTGACCCGACCTCGCTTCGCTTCGGGAAAATTTTACATAAAAACCTTCCTCTTGAATCACTCTATCTATTGGAATAGAAAACGAAAAATATTGTAACGGTTTAGATATGGATGAAAGTACCACGGAAAATAAAGGTATTGATGAGGAATGTGAAGCAGATAAAGAATGGAAGATAAAAACAATTTAGAAACTGAGACAAAACAATTTTTACTAACATGCAGTTGGAGGATGCAAAGGAAATAGTATTTGTTTCCTTGAGATAATAAAAAATTGAACTATAAAGAACGAAACAGAAGACCATTAAATGCTGAACCAAATATTATAAACGAAAAGTCCATAACTATGGGCAGCGATTCCACTGATGCACCAAATACATACCTACAAAATTCGTAGTTATATTACTTTACACGTCGACGCCCCTAACAATAACCCGGTAAAGTGCTATTATGGGGTTTATGCTGTTATGTCAAATTCGGTATCTATGGCCTGGAATACACCTTGACAATTTTTTTCAGATTTTTCCGATCGATATCTACAAAGTTATCATGATACACAATATTATTGTTGGGAAATTAGTGACAAAAATATGACGGCAATAAACTTGTTAAAGGTCGATACAAAAAAAATATTTACATGTAGTTTTGGTAAGATAAATTTACCGGGTTATTGGCGTAATTTCTGTTTATGAAGTTTTTGGCAAACGTTTTTGTTGAATTAATTTAAATATACAATATTCCATATTATGCTTTTACAATGTTATTTAAGTTTGGCATTTTTTCATAATACTACGCATTATATGAATGCGTCAATTTGACCAGAGGATTCAATTGATGAGAGGATTATTTCTATCAAAATTAATGCTTTACCTTCACCAATTAAATATTATCCAGGTTTATGCACCTGCATCAGCAGCTGACGATGATATCATAAAGGCCTTTTACAGAAAACTGGAGTTCCACATGGCGCAAGTCCCAAGTAGAAAACCCCTATGTTCTGGGTGATTTCAATGCAAGTACAGTACAGAAATCGAGCCCGGACTGCAGCATATAGTTCGGTTATATGGTTTGGGAACACGAAATGACAGAGCTGAGCGCCTTATTAAATTTGCTGCTGATAATAATCTCACCATTATGAACACAGTTTTCTAACACGGGTGGTGTTGGAAAACTGTGTTCAAGAGACTACACCTGGGCCAGCCCTGATGATGGCAAACACCGTAACTAGACCGATTACGTTCTGATCAGATCTAGGTGGAGGAGCTCGATTTTTAACGCCCACACTTTGCCTGGGGCCGACTGTCTTTCGGATCATGAGTTTTTGATATGCAGTCTCAAGCTTAAGTTGCGCAACCCACTGTTACAGGGATTGGCCAGATTGTTAAAATGTGAGAATATTAATGCAAGACCTTGTTCCTAGAAAAACACCAATCAAATTTTCCTGAGGTTAACACGACATCTACAGAAGAGGAACCGCGTATAGTGAAATCAGAAATAGAAGCCGCTATAAGACATCTCGAATGCGACAAAGCCACAAGTGCAGACAGAAATCCCTATTGTAATATTTAAGATTATGGAGGATGTACGTGTGGATATCTTACAAGTCATCTGTTCACCAATATGGAGTAAGGGAACGAGGCCTAAGGATTGGTCGCATTCCTTATTCATCCCACTCCACAAAAAAGGCTCAACCAAAAAGTGCATCAACTCCCGCCTAATACCTGTAATATCCCACGCTAGCAAGGTCCGTCTTCAAATATTGATATTCTTAATACGAGGCTACAGGCATACATAGGCCGGGTGATCGCTCAAAAGCAAGCAGGCTTTGTTTAAAGGGAAAAAGAACCCATGAACAGATTCTCAACCTAAGGCAAGTCGCGGAAAAAGCTCAATATCCCACTATTTATATGCTTCATGGACTTTCGGTGTCAAAAGCTTTACTTTTGACACCGTTAAGTGATGGAAGCTCGGGAAGTACTTCTCAAAATGGGTGTACCTCAACATCTGGTGTATCTCATTCAAAGACTTTATGAGGATGGAACGGCTGCGGTTTGTGTGGACGGAATTGACTCAACGAATTTCAAAACTTAGACCGGTGTAATACAGGTTTGTTTAATGAAATGCTTAGTTTTTCCTATTTTTCTTTACGGAGCTGAAACATAGACAATTCGTCAAAGAGATAGTTAGAAGATTGACGCCCTAGAAATGTGGTGCTGGAGGAGGCTACTGAGAATAAAATAGACAGCTCGCCGCACAAAGTGCTTGTGAGCTCTGCATTTAAGACATAAATATTATTTTATTTATTACCAAAGTGTAGTAGTGTTGTATATTAAAATAATTCTCGAGATAATGTCTTTCAGAATATTTATAAATGCTATGATTCCAAAGTCAGGTAAAGTATTTTTATACGTGATAAAGTGGGCGTAAATGTTTTACTTAAATTTTACGTAAAAGTCAACTTCTTTATTTTTTTATTTTTAAGGCTTGATAGTTGTACTTTGTTTCATACATGTATAAATGCCTTATAGTTTTAGCTTTCAAGGGGTATTTTTATTTTACTATAGTTGAAGTAGTTTGCTAGAAATTACGCTTTAAATCAGCAACGGCACGGCGCGCTCAACGGAGTTAAATGGCGATCGCGCGGGGGGGCGTACTCGCCTACTGGCAGCTGGCGTTGCACTCGATATCAAACAAAGACATTCCTCGATTATGCAGGAATGAATTCTGAAGATTTTTGGACATGTCAACCGCAACGAAAGCTCTTTATTCAACGTCCCGCGGCCGGTCACCTACAAGATGGACAGATCTCGTCAAGTCGACTACGAAATGTTCCCTAACAGAGTGTACACGCAGTGCCATGAATAGAAACATATGGAGGGACACGACCATTTATTCAGGAGTGTACGACTTAGAAAAAGAAGAAGAAAATTCTTTTAATTATTTAAATATTAATTTTTTTATGTTTATATTACAAGTTCTAAATACTCAAAAAGATATGGGTATTGAGTGGTTACAATGAAATCATTACTTCAAATATCCCCCTAAAAATAATGTAATGCATTAATACCGTTAAGAAAATTATATCATATTACCACAATAACCCCGTAAAAATATATTACGTAGCATACCTAGCGTACATAAAAACGTCATAAAAGTACATTAAATACTGTTACGAAATGTTCTATTCAAATAATTTACTTCAATAATCCCGTAAGTTTTAATACTGTAATATTTTATGCGTACTATTTTACGTATTATGTACTTTCATAAATATCTAGGTTTTGAATAACATAAATTTATTGTTGCTAGTATGGTTATATTTCGCAAAAAATTAGCTTTCGTTTGATACCTCAATGATTAGAATAGTCCCACTCGTTAAAAAGATATTCGACAAAAACAGTAAATCAGCTCTCCTGTAAAATTTGGATTTTTCGATTACCGGGTTATTGCTTGGGGGCGTCGACGTATATTTATGTGATATAAGTTAACATGAATCATTATACACATCTTTATTTGCGTATAAATGCGGTGTATTTTTATATAAGTATTTTAAAACACATATTTTTTGGAAAAAGATTTGGGTACTGCAACCAGGACATTTCAATTAACATATTTTGTTCCGGACTTTTTTTGTTTCATTCTTTCTACTACTTTTAATCAAGTAAAAAAAGAATATGTATCATTAAACACATTTGCGTTACAAATTGTGTATAGTAATTTAAATTAACTTATATCATTTTACACAATTCATGGGTTTTGTGGTCACTGATACAATTTATAGTTTATTATTATTTTTTAAATATGTAAACAAATTAATAAGAAAAAAAACATGTTTTCAGATACTTATTTTGATAATATAATAAAAATGCTTTTATTAGGAACTCTACGTTTGATAAGGAGACGACAGGAATTTTTCAAAATTTCTAAAACTTTGAAGTCGATTTTCTCAAAACATGATTTTTTGACTTATATCACTTTTCACGGAGGGTACAGTATTATTTTGAGAATTGTTGGTAGAATAGATTAGTTAGAGGACAGGTATTTCATACCTAATAATAACCATCAGGTCCTGATCAATAGCTACTGAATGACAACATTGAAATATAACCCTACTGCAGGTAGTACTGCAATTCTACGTTAATACTGGGTTAGACTCTGACACAAAACATCGTAACTTATAATAATAGACTTTACGCACGACAAATATGTAGCTTTGTGGTAGTTTGGAGGGGGATGAAGAATAAAAATTAAAATAAGAAATGGTTGATTGCTCACATAATGTAGACTTTATTATGTGGAGTAATATATTTATAAATACATATTGAGACACGTAACAAACACCGTTGTTCATCACACAAATATTTGTCCCAAATGGGAATCGAACCCACGACTCTCGGAACCGCCGGCCAGTGTCACTAACCGCTGTTTCACCGAGCCAGTCGACCAGCCAGTTAAAACAGGTTCATGTGATATTTTCAGAACCAAAACTGCCAATAAAGGTACACAAGTATTTTAGGGTTATTCTGTGTTCTCAGATCAACCGATTGTTATGTTGATCATATTGATACGCGCAAAAGTAACGGAGTCCGCGGTGCGACGAACTTTAGCACCCATGTTTGATCATAATCTGTAAAAATTACAATTTTTTTTATTCAAAGTCTGGTAAAGAAAGGAAGTGCCTATGGGAAGGTAAGTTATACTATTTCTTTATTTGTTTTGTTGTACGATACGTGTGGGTATTAACATTCGTGCGAATCCATGTTAGCCCAGTCTTAGCAACTTCATCATCATATACGTCCCCACTGCTGGGGAACGGGCCTTTTTTTAACGCAGTGAAATGCCATACGCACCTTCACTAAGAGAGGGGTTTCTCTGCCAGTGGTGTGTCGGACTTCCACGGCTTCTAACCTAGGGCGATCAGGCTTAGTCAACCACCCTGCCAGGTGCGGGTTGGTCGACTACACAACTATAGAATTTCTTCATAGATGTGCTGTGCAGGTTTCTTCACGATGTTTTCCTTCGCCGTTAAAGGATCGAATAATCGTACATATTAATTTCAAATTTGAAAAACATAGTGGTACGTGACAGAGTTTGAACCGACGACCTCTCACATGGCAAGCAACGACATAAACTACCCGGCCATTGACGCTTTTAATCGTTTGTAAGTCTTAGCAACTTAAACGCGAAATAAAATTCGCAAACAAAAATTAGAAAAATCATATTTGATCTAACTCAATGGTATAGGGGCAAGTAGTGGCAACTTATTGGTCTCTTTGTACATTTTTATCAAAAAAATTAATAATAAGTTTTGCAACATGTCCCAAAGTGACCCGAAAACGCGTTTTGTCGATTTTTAGGCTGGGATATCTCATAAATCTCAGCTGATAGAGAAAAGTTGTTCAAGAAAACCATGTTTAGCTCATCGATAACTTACGAAAAACTTTACTTTGGTATTTGCATCAGGAACCCTGTAGACCACTGAAGAAGTAATTTAAACTTCATAAAAAAATACATACTACGTTTTTCATTACATGAGTTAAGTATTGCTTCTTAGATCTCATCCAAATCTGAGAAAAGGCTTTAATTTCTTCACAATATAAAATTCAAATTATAAACCACAAATACTAGACTAATCAATAACTACGTTTCCAAGAGCCGTGATTTCGAGAAGGGTTATACCGTATTCACCCTATGTGAACTCATCGGTTTTCCTTATTCATCCTAAAATACTATTCCTAGCTCATCCTATGACATTTTGTCTTGTCACAACCCTAAAGCAGTCTTTTCTCATCACTAGGTGAATATTCCAATAAAAAGTATGGATAGCAAAATCAAAAGTCAAAACATTTTCAAGTGAACTATTAATAGGTTTTGGATATAAATACTATTATTATAAATAAAAAGAAATCTGTATGTTAAAACAAGAAAATAACATAATATTCAATAAAGTATACTTAAAAAAAGAAAATAATAGTAACGGTTTCATTTACATCTAATAATGAGTCACCAAGTTGTATTTTTAACTATTACCTGTGCATACAAGTGAAATAAATAGAATCTTTTGTTAGAAAGAGATAGATAAATATTGTATCCTCATATTGCGAATTGGCTTTAATCAGTTCACCACTAACTGATATCCTGGTTCCTCCTTAATCTGTGATTTTTAATTTAAGATTATTTTTTGCATTTTATTATAAGATTTTAAAAATCATACAGTTTAGGTACATATGGAAGACGATGTTTTTGAAATCAAAGTTGATTGTGTCTTGTTTGTCAAAATTTAAAAATATTTCTGTGTTAATCATATGAAAAATATCTTATATATTATTCTTAATTTTTAAAAATATACATACCTAACTGTTTAATACAACATTTATAAATAGACTAGCTGTGCCAGCGACATCGTTCGCGTTTCCCCGTTTTTTACACATTTTCCATTGTATCTTTGCTCCTATTGGACGCAGCGTGATGTTATATAGCCTAAAGCCTTCCTCGATAAATGGTCTATGCAACGCAAAAAGATTTTTTCAAATCGAACAAGTAGTTCCTGAGATTAGCGCGTTCAAACAAACGAACAAACTCTTCAGCTTTATAATATTAGTATAGATATATTATTTTATCAGACTTTTTGCAGTTTTATTTGACAAAACGACTAAATTAAATTTTAAACTTTTATTCCAACCGTACAAAATATTCTTATTTTTAAAATGTTTTGTGATAGGATGAGCTAGGAATTATTTTGGGATGAATAAGGAACTTAAAATTGAAATATTTGCTTTGGGATGATTAAGGAACGAAATTAGGATGAGTAAGGTAAAAATATCACGTAGGATGAGATCACATAGGATGAATACGGAATAACCCTTCGAGGGAGGGAATATTTGTAGGACTAATTAAAATGAATTAATTTAAACTAAAAAAAAAATCATAACCGGTATCATCCCACTGCTGGGTAAAGGTCTCTTCCCAACCCATCCACTGCTCTCTATTCAAGGCTAGGGACTTGCCAGTTCTTTGATACATGGACCAAATCGTCAATAGTTTGCAATATTTTTTTTATTAAGGAGACCCTCTGGAGGATGCTCTGGAAGAAGAATCGGGATACGAATTGATTCGTTTTTGAAAGCAGTGCCAAGCCAAATTATTAAAATAAAACCGCCTTTAAATACCTAGCCCAAAATCACAATTTGAATATTCACTAAAATCACTTTTTTTGGAGTCAGTCAAAGATTTTCGTACAGATTATTTTATAGCAGTTAGCAGATTGGCTTTTTATCTACCTAGTACATAACGTTATTTATTTTTACCTATCCGAAGGGAAAACAACCACTAAAATTTTAGGGTGTAGATGGTACACCCTAAAATTTTAGTGGTTGTTTTTCCGTGGCAGAATGATTTGCCTTTAGTAAAACTATTCATTGAAAAAAAAAATCAAAAATATATTTGTCCAAGAAGTGAGAAGCTATCATTCTTTTTTGGGATGTGACGTAATCAGGTACCTACTGCTTGCCGCAAGAAATCGATGCTTAAAGGTCTACACTAAGTAATAAAGCGGTTCGAGCGTGCTTTCGAGTTTCGTTTATTACCTTAAATCTGGTATTCCATTATTTGAATAAAAAAAACTGCATAAAGCTATTGTGCTACTAAGATAGAATAATTTTACTGGGGGGAAACAACTAAAATTTCATGGGGTACCTATACACACTACAGTTTGTGTTAAAATAGTATTTGAGGTACTCTTGATCATATTTCGCTGTCTTTCGCAAACATATTTTTATTTTTGCGACCTGCTGGACATAAATTTGAAAATGAATAGTTTTGACTTTTACCTTTTTGGCCTGTAGGTATTTGCTTTTTGCGCCCTCTATTGTGCTCTTACAAAACTAATATCTTCAAATAGAGCCATCTACACTAAGTCTTTTGAACTAAGTAAACCCGATTTTTCACTAGGATTTAGTTCCAGCATAATTTGAGAGATGGCGTTCATAGCTCATATCAAATAGTGTGAGCATTGGCAACTAGATGGCGGTAAATAGGAAATTACTTGTTAAACAGAAAGTTCACTGTAATGTAGAGAGATGGCGCTTTATACAATTTATACAATTTGAAAAATACAAAACACGTGATATCCTTTTTAATATTCTTACGAAAGAAATAATAATAATTTAATTTGACTGGCTCGGTGGAACAGTGGTTAGTGACCTAGGTTTACTACCTACAGTTCCAAGAGTCGTGGGTTCGATTCCCACTCGGGACAAATATTTGTGTGACGAACATTGGTGTTTGTTCCGTGTCTGGGTGTGTATTAAGTATATTTAATTATATTTGTGTATCCACTGTTGATTCTGATATCAGTAACACAAGTGCATAAGCTACTTATCACGGGATCAGATCAATGTATAATGTTGTGTAATATAAAAAAAAAATATCTTTTTCTCATGATCCATTTCGTGATAATAACTGATAAGGACCTTGACGAGAATGATCAAATTCGTGTTTCGGCCGCCTTTTTCTGATTATATCTCATTATCTGTGTGAGTATAAAAAAAAACTGTTCGTAGCCACAAGTACTGTAAAGAAGTCGAAAGTTCGGGTTCTCTTAACTGTAATTAGATGTTAAGCCTAATATGTTATCAACTTATCTTATTTTTACCCGACTACGGCAAAGCAAAAAGGAGGGTTATGATTTTGACAGGCTATGTATGTATGTATGTATGTATGTATGTATGTATGTATGTATGTTTGTATGTATGTATGTATGTTCATCTGTTTCCACATAACTTTTAAATTGCTTGTCAGAATTCGACAAATGACATATCATTAGAAGCGTCTTAATTGTCCGCTGGTTATAGGCTATATAGGGTTTCACAAAATCTAATGTGGCGCCCACTAGCGGACAAAACATACAGAGTAAAAAATAAAGTTAAGATAAATACGCCGTGTTTGGTATCATTGGAAAGCGCTTTACTTGTACATTTTAAATATATATATATTACTAGCATTTGCATGTGACTTTACGTATATTCATGGACTGATTGCATATAGTTCACATCTTTTCGTTCATAGCTTCTTTACTACGTCCCCTTAAAATATAAAACATGTTGGTTCATCAATTTAACTTTTGATAATATTATGCGCCACAAATACACTTTAACACCAAAATAGTACAAATAATAAAAAGTTAAAAACTAAAACCCAACTACGACAAAAAACGACGCTGAAAAAGTATAAAACAAGACTTTTAGAACACTGAACTGAACAAAGTTGCTTATGTAGTTCCAAGTAAATGGACACAGTAGACTCTAATATTTACTATGTAGAGATAAGTTTTCATGTTTGGAAAGGCGTAGTCACACGTTCCATACACAAGTACCTACCTACCGTAGCACTTTGACAACGTGTGACTGCGGTTTTCCAAACATGAAAACTTATCTCTACATAGTAAATATTAGAGTCTACTGTGTCCATTTACTTGGAACTACATAAGCAACTTTGTTCAGTTCAGTGTTCTAAAAGTCTTGTTTTATACTTTTTCAGCGTCGTTTTTAAGCAATATCATACCTAAAATTAGTTAGATTTCATCCTACAAACGTAGTGTTCGCACAAATAAAATATTGAGAAGATTACTATCCAATCTAACAATAATAAGTTTTACATATAAAACTTTCCCATTAGTAAAAATATAGCATAAAATAATGATGAACCCTTGTATGGCTCCATAGATCATCAAGCTGATTAATAATATGCCTAAAGCTAAATTAAATTGGGGAATTTTTTTTGGAGATTTTCAGCTAATGTTTGAAACTTTACAACTATTTTTACTACTCGCCGATAGATGGCGTCAATTCGTACTTTCATTCATCATTCATTCAAAACTATTCTTATTGGAAAAAATATCGAGTGAATAAAATTTCTTCATTCTTATTCTACATTCTTGTTAGTGAGATCAAGCACTAAATATTCTTACTAGCTTTTCTCGTACTTTTATTAAACTGATTTCTTCTGAGTAGGTTCATCAAAAGGTGATAAATAAATAATATTTTTGATAACCACTTTACAGTTTAACCGGTTTCCCATATATAATAAACAATCAAAGATTTTAAAAAGACCGTAATATAAGTTGCCTATCGAAAGTTTTCTCCCAGCATGTTGCAATAAGAAAAATATATTTCTCGGGTCGAAAGAAAAACGCGCGTATGAATCATCCTTTTTATTTTTTAAAATAATTATAGCTAACCGTTTCGGCAATAATAATTACTATACTCCATTAATGACACAATAAGCATTTACCGTTGTTAAAATAATTATCATCCACAATAAAATAAACACAATATTTTGTTCAATAAAAACTATAGGCGCAACTAAAAAACTATAATCTTAACATAAATCAACACTAAAAAAACTATACACTTCCAAGATTGACTACATACATATCGGGTACAAAAAATAACCATTTATAAAAATATAATATTCAATAAACACATTTATCTGTTTATTACTAAAATAATTAATGAAAAACATGGCATCGTTCATTTAATATTAATCAAACTTAAAGTAACTTACGTAACTTTACATTAAAAATTAATAAACAAAAAATATAAGTTTAAATATGAATGAACACTGCGATACAGAATCTGCTATGAATTTAGAAATTCCAACATATTTATGGAATATGTTTTCGCCTAAACACCGATTAGGTACATAATATTATCATCACATCACATTCCTAAATATTTACAATTTTTGTTTACTTTTTGTAATAATGCCAAACACGAATTTTGACTTCTAGCTAAACGTAAATTTTAATCTAAACTTCTAAGCATTATTGAATTTTACAATAATTTTATATACGCCGAAATAGGTACATAATTTTGAATTCACAAATGCGTTTCCAAAGTTCAATTTTTTACAATTTTATCGCCGAAAAAGTTTCATTAATTTTGCGTACCATTTTAATATTGACACTTTTCAAAATTACCAAACATCATTCGAATGTGTAACGATTCTGTTTCGTTTAAAGATACAAAAAAATATTTAAATAAGACTAGACATACACCAATCAGTATAGAAACGGTGAGTACAAGGTAAAATTTCACAATCATTTGTAAAATTTTATGTGAATAGGGCAAGTAAGATAAAAATTTTAAATTTGTATGAAATAAAAATGTAACATGTTTTTGTAACAGATATTCTGTTCGTTCATTCTTTGTAACATTTTGGTACAAAGTAACAGAATGTAACAACGAAAATGCCCTGTGACATTATAGAGGCTAGGTATACAACGTAGACAAAAATTAAATGCGCTGTCAGTATTTTTTGATAACCAAAATACACCAATAATTTCATTTGTCTCATTTCTATTCTTTCTTTATATTTCAATTGCCTGTCGGTTTTTTTTTGTAAAAATTTGTAACATTTCAATTTTTTTTTATATTTTTTATTCAAAGGTATTTCCTCCTCAAAATGGATATGACGTTTACCGAAGGGATACAAATTCCCGTAAAACACCAATAATAATAATAGATTTGATTATCTATGACATTTAAGTACGATTAAGTACACAGATTTTTTTTTTGGTATTTATGTATTTTTTATTTCGTTGTTTACTACTTCGGTAACATACATCAAGGACTGTAATTAATGTCTTAACACACGTCACACCGCGACCCATTTATAAAAAATGTGTTTTGAATGGAATTATTTTATAAATGAGCCCAGTTGAATTACATTACATTAATTATACTAACTTACGATAAGATACGATAATAACTACTATGTGTGTTATAATTGAAAACCTGGCTATCCTGTCTACTCTTATATTAAAGTGTAATAAATGTGTATATTTACCTATTTATCATAAAACAAGCTGAAATACATACAACGTAAACGACGAAGCTTGAAAACAAAACCTTTAACAGTCAATAAGGATGTTTAATGTAAACCAACAGCAAGTTATTATAAAAACTCAACAATACGATTTTACGAATTGTGCAGTTCAATGTCTTCAAATTGCAATTTTGCAATTTCTTTGAAAGAGAAACTGCAAAATTACAAGTTTAGTGGAAATGCACAAGTCGCAACGTCTCCTTAATATCGAAATAAAAAATGTAATGTAATTGCCTGATGTTATTGCAATTATGTAGTTTCTCACAAGTAAGTACTTTACGTGTAAGATCGAATTGTTAGCTCGTTTTAGTCCCAACCGAGCGTAAGTTTTCAACCTCATCAAAAACTTGTAACGAATTTTTCTATCAACAAAAGGTTATCAACATAACGAATTAACTGTAATATTAAAATAGCCAATTAAACTACAACATTATGCGTAAGGGTCATATCCATTTCTCGTTGAAAATAAACTAACAGCGCATTTCTATTGAATAATGGAGCTGTCGGGATGTGTGTCGACATCAACTGAATCCAGTTCTATTGATACTAAGACACAAAGTAGAAGGAAACTGTATAAGGAAAGAGTGAGATACAATTTTCTTCCACTTTGCCACAGAGGGACGAGCTTGTCGCCGCATTACTGTTAATTAGGCTTTATATTAGTATTAAATGTACACAGCTTAACTACGGAATTTTTGTCGTAAAATAAATGTAGAAAAAATTTCCATCCTTCATTATTTTTTTTTATGAATAACATTAAAAAATGTATCCCTCGAAAACTTAAAAGTAACCTCTGTCAACTCTCAGACACGATCTGATTAATAACTATTCCTTTTTCGATGATCACAGAAATTACAATTGCGCTTACTTTCTCGTGTGGCATGCAACACTAACATCTATTTTGAGTATTTTTTCGTATATTCAAAAATCTTATATTTAAATTCCGATCTCGAAAATACAACGTCAATACTTTATTTTTTACAAATATTTATTTTTTTACATAAAAAACATGCCGCACAAAAATGTAAGCTTTATACCGCTTGAACACTTTCTTGGAAACGTAACTTTCGATCTAATATCTAACGTTAGGATTCACGGTCCGTGCTTCATGTACCGCCGTCGAGTGCAGTTCCCTAACACGATGGTTCATTAATTACAACTTTAAAAATACCAAACGTCCATAAATTTTTCCTTCTACTAAGACCTAAATTTAAAACAATACCATTTATACATTATTCATAGGAACTTCTTTTGTTGTTATATTTAATTTATTTATATATTAAATTTATGAGGACATTTTTACATAAATAGCGATCCGTCCACTTTTAATTTTTTTTTATTGCGTTTGTCGAAATTGTTAATTTTTGTCAGTCGAAAATGTAGTTTTAGTCTAATTAGAGATTCACGTTTCCTAGAAAACATAATCTTTATCGAGTAACCTTCGCGTCTCGATGGAACTGGCCGTTTCACACCAAACAATAAGAGAACACTTGCCGAAAAGTTTTGTATTTCAAAATTAATTCATACGTACACTAAATAAAAATTCAATAATAACTCCCTTCCTAAACCAAACGTCACGACACAAATAATAACGAATTTTTGGGCTATTGCATTGTGTTTTTTTTCCTCTATTTACATTGATACACCACGACAGAGCTCGCGCTCGATGAGACTCGAGCGCGCTCACTGTTACGCGATTATACCAATATTAATTCAAGAATGAAATAATTACGTACATTAAAATCAGCTTACTATACCCTACCTATGTTACGATTATACGTATAATAATACAATTCATGTGGACAATATCGATTCCAATACACAATTCTGTCCACAAAAATTGACACTTATTTATAATACATGATGATAATATTAAAAGAATTAATATTCGGCAACACTTGACATTCTTATGGCAAATTGCAAAATGGTACACTAATTTGCAAAATCAGTGGAACATTTTGCAATCCGTTTTTGAACTATAAATCTATTGCAATGGCAACTGTTTAGCATCCTAGATGCTTTGTTACTGTTGTTCTGATGGTTAAGTAGGTGCGAATGCTCCTACCAACCATTTAAAAATGATTCACTGGGCTATTGTGGTTCATTTAAAAGCGTGTATATTGTAAATGAAAATAAATATAAAATATTTGGGCTATTTCAACATCCATGTTGATGGAAGAATGTCGCGTGTCTTCGCTTTTGTTGTCTGATCAAAGCATTTGAGTGTCGAAGTGTCCCGCCAGATGTCAGTGTCGTGGGACTTGTTATTTATCTTCGACTATGTCTTAATTCATGTATTTGTATAATTATATATTGTCTTGTCTGTTCTTACGTTGTTAGTGGAGTGAAAAATCGCTATTTGTTTACTATTCACGTACAATTTCATGTATGTTATAATCAATTATTTTATTTACATAAAAAAGAATAAGTAACGGCAGTCTTCTGAAAAAAATAATCAATAAATTTTATATACAACTATACAAATTATTTTGTAAATAATTATTTTTCCGTTAAAATAAAATAGTTTCAATAATAAAAATAAACGGTTTCTTCTCATATTGAACAAAAAGCATCAACGTTACGTAACTTGCCTACGTATTTACAGTACCTATTAACAACTAATATGGCAATTATTATAAAAATAAAAATATTACGCCAAGAGAAGTTAGCAATTTCACATTTAAACGGAACGAAAATATAAAAATAAAATATTTTTTCCAATATTTCTTTTCAATAGAATATATAATTTGTGCGTTCAAAACTTGACTAGCATAAGACGTGTTATTGCGAGAAAAAGATAATAATTATAAAACAATTTTAATATAAGAGCTCATCTACATTATACTAGAGAAACTTAATAAGCAACTAAATATTGCAAAGTTTCGCTAAATGCGATAAAAAGTGCTTAAAAACAGTTTGGCACATCCAAAACTTTGTACTAAGCTAAGAAATACACTGCTCCGTGGTAAAGCTAATAAAAAATAAATACTTCATTTAATAATAATCAATAAAAACACTCAATAACAACCAAACAAATAATTATTGAAGATTGCACTGAATATTATTTGTCACGTTTCTACATCTAATTACTTGTTCGGGCGAGTTTTTGTTCCATTCTGCTCATTTTATTTAACTATCAATGTCCTCATTATATGTACACGAGTAACATCTTTTCAACTAAACCTCAATTATTTACAATAGTTAGTTCTATCTAAGATTTAGATTCATTAATTTAGTTTTACCATATTTTTCCGGCTAAAAATAAAAATGTAAATGATAACGTTCCGAAAATGTCCCGTAAAAGTTAAAAACGAAATTACTAACCAGAGGCGATTTCGTCACGCTCCGTACAAAAAAACTTTTTTTTTGTCATTCAAAAAATACCAAACGATTTGTTACTATGACTATGCTAATGTGCTATACGATTGTGTTTGCCGAAATCGCGTCGGATTAGTAATAGCTAAATTTTCATGGCTGAGGGTTTTGTTGGAGGTGGACAGCTTGTTGGGCGGCTTGCTGGGCGGCCTGGGCAGCTTGCTGGGCTGCTTGCTGTGCAGCTTGGGCTGCTTGTTGTTGCATGTGCTGTTGTTGCGCGGCCTGTGCCGCTTGCGCCGCTTGCTGTGCGGCTTGCTGTGCCGCCTGTGCTGCGGCAGCTTGCTGGGCCGCCACAGCCTGCTGTGCTGCCTGCTGAGCCGCCTGCTGCGCCGCCTGCTGCACAGGCGACGGCAAATTGAATCCCAACATCCTTGGATCGTGCAACCTCAAAGCCTGTTCCAATCTTTGCTCCTGAGCAATTCTAAACGCCTCCACTAACTCCGGGGATAACTGGCCACTCGCGTCGTTCGGCGGTTGCGGAGGGAACCCTCCGTTGTGTCTGAGCGGGCTGGCCGCTTCTGTGTTATGGGCGGCCGCGGCTTGCGACACAGCCAGTCTGAGGGCCTCGGCCTGACTCCGTAAAAGAGCTTCGGCTTGTTGGATTCTAAGAGCAGCTTCTGATGGTGCTGGAGGTGTCTCCGCTGGTGGCTGGGCTGGTGGTGGTTCTCTGGCTAGCTGCTGTCTCATGGCCGATACTAGGTTTGCAGCGGCTACTTGCACTGCGTTGGCTCCTTCGCCGGGTTGGGCCATCATGTTGGCGGCGGCGGCGGCGATGGCGGCGACTCTTTCGTCTCCGTAGGCTTGGTGTCCGTTGTTGGCTGACCTGAGGAGGTCGGAGAGTTTGTTGACGGCGGCGCCTGCTTCGGAGCCGGCGGATGAGGAGAGTCGGCCGTTGGAGGAGGAGTCGGAGTGGGCCGGGGAGGGCGGGGCGAGGTTGAGCAGCCCTGAGCCCCCGGCGGAGGCCGAGACCGCGGCGAGGATGTCTCGCTCTCGTCGCTCGGCGGCGGCGCGCGATAGCACGTACTGCGCTGCGAACTGATGCTTCGGCTCCATCCTCATGTGCTCCATATGAGATAAGAGACCTGGAAGGCGATGGTGTTTGATGAGAGACTTTCAACATAAAGTCCTAAGCAAGTTGCAAAAATTTTATGAAAATTAAAAGTGTCGAAAAATCTATGAACAAGTTGCAAAAATTTAAAAGTTATTTCACTATATGATATTAAAGCCGCCTTCAACGGCAATACAATGTCAATCGTATGGCATATTGATTTTCTATACGAATATGTAGACATTTTCTTCAATATTTGAATACAAATCAAATTGAAAGTATACCAAAATCAATTATGTTGTGCATATTGCTGTATACGATTTTTTAATTATGATCAAGTATATTTCTTCAATATGCTTAATTCGATTACGAAATAGATCAATGTAAGATGATAATAACAGAGATGTAAAAGCGTCGATGGCCGAGTGGTTAAGGTCGTTGCTTGCCATGCGAGAGGTCGCCAGTTCAAACCCCGCCAGGTACCAATGTGTTTTTCAAAATTTGAAATTCATATGTACCATCATTCGACGCTTTAACGGTAAAGGAAAACATCGTGAGGAAACCAGCACACCTGAGAAATTTTTCAAGGGTGTGTGAGAAGCCATGTCAGAGGCCTACGGGCGGCTTAAAAACTCTGACACCAGGTTGTTCATCAACCATACGATAAGAAGAAGAAGACAGAGATGTGTTTTCTATCTAGCAAATAATTCCACCAGCTTTGTATCCTTTCCTAAAAAATCCTAAAAACAAACATAAAACAAGCAAATCTCTACGAACCGCTCTCATGCGTGAACACGGCCTGGCACACAGAGCAGGGCCACATCCTCAGTCCGCTGGTGAGCTGCGTCTCCGGGTGGCAGGCCAGGTGCTTCCTCAGGGAACCCTCGTTCACGTAGTGCTTCCCGCACACCGGACACGGGTGGTTCGCCGTCCTCCGCTTGGCTATATAAGGATCAACAGGTTTAGCTTGCGCCGGGTACGGTGATGTCGCCGGAGGACCTTCGACGTCACCAGGAGTTGGGAAGGTTAGTGGGTTAGAGGGGGAGGGGGAAAAAAAAAGACAAGGTTAGTTAAATTGTTAGTTGAAATTTCATTGACGGCTCTTCTGCTTTTGCATCGAAACGTGGAGATTCAACAGTAAGGAAACCTCAAATCAATGTAATAAGAAAGAATTACAAAGATTCTGAAGTCAAAGTTCATGTAAATCGATTAATTGAATGGGGTGTTGTAAATAACTGAGTTATTCACTAGCAAAGAGCCGCCTTCGTTCTTAAATTTAATAATAACGGAAACGAAATCGCGAAAAGAAAACAAAGTAATTGTGATAGAAACTACAAATCATAACATAAACCAATTAACCGAACAGAAATGCCAACAAAACGAAGTTGACGTTTAGAAAATGAGGAAAATGTAGCTATTAGATGTGCAAACAAACGTGTTATGATAATACAGTCGAACGCAATCCGAAGAATCTGTCGTTCTCTCTTGAATAGTTTACTAAACACTTTGCCCTTCCAATGATTCTCGAACAATAACAAAAGACTCCCCAAGATGGCGTTAGACACACTTATTTATTAGGTAATATTTTATGGAAACGATACGTTTTTGTTTTACGTTGGGTTTTGAACCAACACCCCTCATGGCTTTTTGCCAGCTGGAAGCTCCCGCATCGCAAAATGTTTGATTACAGAATGTTTTGTTGTTACTGTTGCAGTTATTTTATGGAGACCAACGTTAACGTACGAACTTCCAGTGGCTGGTCTTATAAACTAATAAATCTCATCTCCGGCGAGCGTTATTTTAAAACATCGAATATAAATTTGGAGCAAAAGTAAACCAGTATAGATTTTACGAGTAACATGCCCAGTGCAGATGAAAAGATTTACAGAACAAATCAAGAGTTGGGAGAGAAGTGAACAACGAAAAAGAATGACGCGGAGGACTTTGATTGGTCCTGTTGATCCTTTTGTCTGCATGAGAGTGTTACTAACACTGGCCGAAAACAAGATTGTTTTAAAAACTAAGCTTACAACTAAACCTGGCAAAAAAGAAAGAGATCCGTGGACGACGTTCTTTTTTTTAAAAAAAGGAAATATTTGAAAATTTCGAACGACCGAATTCGAAACTTACTGGCAACGCCGGACGCATTTGGGTCCTTATGTGTGTTCTTCATGTGTTCGACAAGGGCTTCACCACCGAAAACGACTTTGTGGCATATTGGGCAAGGAGTGGCGGTGGCGCCTCCGATCATGAGGGCGGCGTGTTGCTGCAAAACACCAAGGTGCAGCTGAAGCTCCTGTTCCACCGACGTGGCGATGCGGGCATAGCATTCAAATATTAGGTTCACATTCAAAAAACACAGTTAAAACAAAAAAAGTAACATCAAAAGTCGAAAGAGAATTTGGAAAATGATAGCAAAACTTCCAAAGAGCGTCGTGTCGAATTTGGAAAATTAAAAGTTAACAGCCAAAAGGAATTTTGAAAAGTAATTATAAACGAACCAAACTGTTTCTTGATCTTTGTATTGTTTGCATGTTTCACATAAACATTATCATAATTTATAGATACGCAGAGGTCAATGAATAAACATCATGGGAATATTATGTGGTGGACATAAAATTTCATTACATTATTATAGATTTAGATAGATCAGAGATTTCAGAAGGTATTCCAATTTACATTTCAATTTTATTTCGACCTAAAATACGTCCTTTATGTAACTATAGCAATTTCAAATTCAAATCATTTCTATAGAAGTGTGTAGGTACCATAAAAAACTTCAAAGACATCATTTTGATGCATTAATACTGATCACTACTAATTAAAATCGTAAAAAGGTAATATTGTTTTATTCAATCCCCAAAAAAAAACGAAAGATTCAATTTCCTTTTTCAAATTGCAATTTCTTTTTTCGAATTGCAATTTCTTTTTTCAAATTGCAATTCGCAGAACAGAATCCAAATTTTACTTTTTTTAATCTGTCCAGATACTGACCTTGGCTGTGTGCGTTCTCAGGCTGCTCTCGGTGGCAAAGCCCTTCCCGCAGATGTTGCAGTGGAAGGGCCTGTTCTTGGCCCTCTCCACCTGGGCGTCGTGGTTCCGTAGGTGCTGCTGCAGATTTGACAGCTGGATGAAGGCTCTTCCGCAATCAGGTAGGTGGCATTTGTATGGACGCTCGCCTGGAAAGATGGGACTGAGTTCAGTATTGTATTCTACTTCAAGTTCTAGTACTTACTAATAGTTTAATTAAATTGGCTAATTGTATGGGAAAAACGCGGAAGATTTTATAGAAATAGATAAAAAGCAGCATTTCGAGTGAGGCCGTAAATTTTGTGAAAAAGTTGTGCCAAAAGTCGTGGACATTGTTAAGTGTGACTTTTTATTTGCGATTTTTATTTTATAAATTTATAAAGAGATTTCGATTAGTAAAGTAGTTATTATTTGACATTTTTGTGAAAAGATTTCTGCAGTTTCCTAAAAATGCGTACCTCTATTTCTAATAATGCGACCAAGTTTTAAAAGTATTCAATTACCTAAGCAAAATCTTGCTTATAATATTTATAGAAATTCAATTACAAAAGGTAATTGGCTAAAGATATTACATTAAAATCATAGGAAAAATACACAAATAACAATCATTTTATTATCTGATGACATTTAAAAGCAAAAATCATCGGGTATAAAGTCTCACAGCTATATTTTATGTCAATTAAGTTTAATTTAGTTATTACCGACAAATAATAGCGATTTCGCTCGTAAGACTAAAATTGCTGTATCAAATAGGACATCTGGGCAAAACCAGTTGGGACATATTCAATCGTGGCATTCTTTAAATGCCTAACGTTTTGTGGACTTGGAATAGAAGACGGGAATTTTCACTTAAGGACCGTGAGAATTGGGATAGAGTTATAGATGAATACAAAATAACGATTATATGAAAATAAAAAAATTTGTTTTTCTCCAATGCCATTTAGGAATAAGCTCAATCGAAAATGAGTACAATGATAAATCATGAAGCTTAAAGCAATAATATCCTAAAACTTAGAAATGGTTTTTTTTTGAAACACCAAAAATTGCAAAATAAATGGAATTGAAAATATATCTTCCAATCGGATCCATTCCTTTATTAACGTTATCGATCAGAAAGAACTGGTGACTAATGTTATCCATCGTAAATGCC
Source organism: Maruca vitrata (assembly GCA_039566165.1). Lineage (NCBI taxonomy): Eukaryota > Metazoa > Arthropoda > Insecta > Lepidoptera > Crambidae > Maruca > Maruca vitrata. The sequence goes on along the minus strand of CM076936.1, from coordinate 9,059,736 downwards.
GAAAAAAGGAAAAAAAAAAACACGGAAGTACCAATCCAGCCGAGACCTTCAACCGTTTCAAAATTGGAACACGTCCCGTAACGGTAACCCAAAGGTTACAGACCCGTTCCACCGAAAGTTCGCGCCAAAAACCGTGCGCGACCTAACCCAACGAAAGAAAGCGATGACCGGCGTTCCATTTTTAAAATAAGACCATAATAAAACGAACGCATACTTTTAGCCTGTAGTACTGCAAGCAAATGGAGAGGTCGTTGACTGGCACACACGCGCGCGCGGCCTACGCTACATACTATCTCCGGCATAGTCCTGCGCTGCGGCTGTGTTCGTGATTTTGCATGTCTGAGAAGAATGCGTGTGTATAATACAAGTGCGTCTGTAAGGAAAGATATTGTAGAATTATTTCCTAGATGGTACGGGATAGATATATGGTTTTGTGCGGAGCTTGACACAGCGAAATGCATAGAAATATTGCTGGTTTGTGCCTTGTATAGCTAATCGGGCACTAACGGTTCGATTGCTTTATTTATTGGCACTAAATTTTATAACTGAGTTCGGTTTATTAGGTTGGTTTTGTAGATAAAAGTGTGGGTAAAATATTGCGTTATTTAAGCCCTTTATGATGGTTAGGGCTGTGGTATTTTATAGGTAATTGTTTGTTATGGGCCCTTTATTTATATTGTTGTAAAGATTTATTTAGCCCGTTCGCCTATGGAAGTGTCGCAGACGGCGAGTACCTTATGTTCAAATACTTAACTGAATTTGTAATACATACTTCACGTTGATAGGAACTCTATCATTTATTTTATTCATGGCAATTAGAAAAATTTGGTAGAGTAGGAAACAATGGAATGAAAATTATAGATTATCCTTTCGGTTCAGTAATTACTTGTATAATGGAGAGTTTCCTACGCTATTATGACTCAGATAAAAATATAGGTACCGTAGGTCGATTACCATGGCCACAAAACTTGATGATGGCTTTTACTTTAATCTTCCACAATTAAAAAAACACAAACTCAGTTAATAAAACCATTTTCACAATTTGTGATAATACCGAACAACAGTTAGAGAATAAAAACGTGATTAGATTTGCGCAATTCATATAATCAGTTGCTGAATAAACAATTTTACAACACATTAGTTATCTAAGACGACTGTACTTGGACCCTTAACTGTTACCTTTCTAATCAAGACGCTTCGGGCTAACACAAATTTACGAGCATTTATTTCATTATAGTTATATAATATTTTACGGCGTTGTCTATAAAGCTGCGAATAATTATAAGCATTGCAATGAGAAAACGCAATTCCAAGAAAAACCATTGCAAAACTGTGTTTAAAAAAATTTGCAAAATGGAATTTTAATTCCATCAAAATTGCAAAAACAAATCTAGGCTGTATCTGAATATTCCTTTGTGTTTTTTCTATTTAAAAACAAAAGATAAATGACATCGAACCAAAAAGTTTCGATGCACCGCTAGATTTAACAAACAAATATAGTTTTTATTCCTTATACGTTAGGAATCTAAATTGCATAAGGGCAAATAAGGAAAGGCAGCTTGCATAGAACATTATTAGGTGATGCTAATCACGCCAAAAAAGGCTATCGGACATACCAGGAACGGGATAGAGCGCGGGAGCGCGCTGCGCGCCATATTGCCACAGATTAAAAATAATTAGCTCTCTAGTTTATGGTCGTGGGCCGAACGCACTAATTTCCTTTGATAGATAGTGTACATCTTTAAAATTAATGATGACGTGATACTCCGGCTATGTGAAGAAAAGTACATAGTTATGGCTTCGGCATTTTTAGCAAAACAATTCCATGGTTCAAAGAATTAATCGCCGCCTAATCGTCGAAATAAATGTTAAATGATCTGAATACCGATTTTAAATAAAATCGTTAATCGTTCTGTGATCCTCGCGAAAGCTGACGGTTAACATTTGAACGGTTTAAGATGTTATTCGCGAAAGTTGATAAAGTTTTTTTTTTTAAATTAAATCACATGTAAATTACGCAAAGTAAGTTTTTAATAACAATTTATTGAAAATAAATTATTTTTTGTCTAAATTCCTAATGTAGAGTCATTTGCAATCAAGTTAATAGATTCAGTGGTGCATATAAAAGCCTACACGAATAAAATAACTTATGAATTAGTTTCAAATAGAAAGTTAATCAGCTCTATGAATAAAATAGACATATTAACGAAATAACATTAATAATATTCAAGAGCACACTAATAAATCGAAACGGTTCAGATAGAACATCCTTTATACCACCGTGCATCATGTAAACTGTGCTAAGGCAAACGCCTTTCCCTTCCCTACATTTATTCATAGAGAAATAACAAAAATAGCCATAGACAACACGACCAGAGACCGTAGAGCCCTCGCGCGAGTTTCGTTGTGAGCGGTAGGGGCTAATGTGAGCGACCGCGTAGGTCTTGATACTTCGGACGGCGAAAAGCGTAGGTAGTATAGGATGAAAAATGGCTGGCCGGCTACAATAGTATGGAGTATGGAGACAGCGAACCCGGAAATCTTGCCATAGACAAGTTTAATATGAACACATTTGAGTTGGCTTTTTTTTCTTCCGCATTTGTGGTAAGGGAATGGTTTTAATGTGCCGTAAAAAACATTAAGTGAGACCGTTTAATATTAATAAGCGACTGTTATAATAAGCTGATTTTATTATATTAGATATTACAAATATGACATACCTGAGTAATAATAAAGGCCTAATTTGGATACACTGACCAAATCTTTCATCAATAGATACGAAATTGGCACATTTTGGTCTAACTTTAAGCTAATTTGTATTTTTATATATTTTATTTAAAATTTTACTTTTTCTGCTAAATATCTTGATTTTTGAGCCATAGCTAAGTAATATGAAGTTAGGAAAATATACTTAAGTTAATGCATATTAAAAGACAAGATCGCATGCTTAAAATCCATAGAAAATCCAGATAGAGATCGATTCGTAGCTGTGAAGTAAACAGGTCATAGAGTGTGAGAGAAACAGTGTAAGTTATCTCTTTCTAAGGTTTACTTGAAGAAAATCTATGTCCTTCCATTTATTGTTTCAATAATAATCTGTCTTTTGTTTTACTTTATTCTTTTAAGAGCCTGAAATAGTTTCTTGTTGTCCACTGTATAAGTTTCAATATAGTAGTACTAGTATGTTGATTTATTTTTTAAAGATAGCTAGGTTTTTTTAATTCAGGTTTAGATAGGTATTCCAAATAAATTGTAATCACTGTGCAATTAAGAATATCTTTAGTAAGGACATTAGTAATTAAATAATATTGCCTGTATACTGAAACACAAGCTTTACAATTCAAGTTGTTAAAATTCCAAATCACAAATTCAAATTATGACCTATCATAATTTAACAAACAATATACGATTATTCAAATCATTATTATACCATGAAGCAACTACTCGTTATACCGCTATAAAACATAATAAAATCACAATTAGTTAGCCTAAAAGCTAGCTTAGCTCTATAGGCATTGAAAAGCAGGTCTTGCGAGAGACCTAAGTCACTAAGCTGAGATGCAAAGATCAAGGAATGCAGAAAAACCGACCTAAGTTCTATCTAGGGAATGCCTAGTGGTAAATTCATAGTACGACTAAGGCCTGATCGCCCTATTTGAGGTTAGGCCCGTGCCCTAGCAGTGGGTATATGGGCTGATGATGATGATGAAATTCATAGTGATAAAAGGTATAATGTTGTGTATTGTGTTATAAGAAATAATAAACTATGAATTTGAACGTCGAAACATTAGTGTTGCGAGTAAATTGTACTTTATTGGGTGAAGTTAGTTATTGCAACGCCTACGTTGACTTGTTAGTTTAACTTAAAGGTTATAAGCAAGAAATTTCCCACGGTAACTTATTTTGTGTCGATTTTTTTAAAAGTGTAGTACTGAAGTATCTTGATTTAGTGACTAGATAGTAGAATTTTAGATCAAGTTGCCATAATTATCCTATTTTATAAAGTAAAGGATAAAGCATGTATTCCATGACCTAGGATATAGAATCCGTATAAATAATAACTCTACTTAAAATACTCTGAAAGTAAAGGAACTTTGTTTTTCTTTTAAAATACTAATTGTTTAAAAAAATCATAATCGAGTTAATAAAAAGCCTAACAGCCTGCATTTTGTAGGCTTTTGTAGGCTACCTAGTTCTATTAGTGTAACTCCTTAGTATTAAACACAATGATTGACATTAAAATTGAATCCATAATGTTGATGATCCGTCTCAATCACTCTGTTAGTCTATGGTTGGTGCCTAAGGAGGCCCAACCAGCCTACGCATTCGATTTACATACAAAAGTACTTCCCTGCTATACAAGCACCTTTTGACTGGGAGCGTAGGCATAAAGCATTCTCAGGCATTCGCCTTCAAAAATACAACGCCGTCGAGAAAAACAAAGCCGTTTTTAATGTCTTCTCGAGAAGTTATGTAATTGTTCGTTTTATATTCTCGTTTTAGTTTAGCTTGTACTCGGCATTATGAAAATGTTCGCCATAATTTTTGTTGCGTAAGAAATCACATGTATCTTTTGTTAGGGTTTCTTCTTTACATCTGAATCCAACGACCAATAAGTTAATTTTCTATGACCAAATTTACCAAAAAGGTCAGTCAATATGTTGTGTTAATCAAATTAGTACAAAAAAAATTTTTAATAATTAAAAAGTTCGAATAGAAAAAAAAAATGCATTAAAAAATTGAATCCGGAATGGTGGTGTCGCGGCGTCAATTTTAAAACGCGAACGTCGGCGTGTTGCAGACGTGTAACGAATTTATTTTTGAATTTGGAACGCAGACTTATGCGCGTTTTGACTGGGCGAGCGTATTCCCGCGCATTTTCGCGAGTTTATTAAATTCGTTTGATTTACACCGGGCGGATCACGTAAATACAACTAACAAGATGTCTGCCTAAATGTCATGTCTCTTATTATTTATGATAGATAATTAAATAACTAATTAAATAAATAACGACGTAGAGAATCGGTTGTGTGTTGTTGTGACATACAATATAAAGTTGAAGTTCTATTATAGTCTACTCTGTCTTTGTAACCTTTGAATAGCTTTCTAGAACGACCCCATTACAAAATTAACTTACATGTTAAAAACATATTAAAATAAAAATCTAATGTTTACCCACTCAACTGAGGCCTAAGGCAATCTGTACACTCTCTGTATGAAGCTAAAATATTTTTTATAAATACAATTTAGGGACATAGTTCTTATCCCAAGTCAGTTCCAGAGTTTAGTTAGGGACAAAGTATGGAGGAGAAAAACCAAATTAACTTATTTAAAACACAGAACAAAATCTCATCGCCCAGCCCCTTGAAACAATTACTCGCAAAATATTAATTATAATCCATCGGCCAACGCAAGTATGTACGTACACTACATACATGAAATTAATGAAGCATTTATCATATATCGGAAATTTAAATTATCGGTTGGATTTTGCGTACACACGTTGTTGCAGCGTGTGGGGGCGCTCCCCGCCCCCAGTGGGCGGCGGGGTCACACACACCCCACCCCAACTATCGCCCACCCCAAATAGTTCGGGTGGGCAGCGGGCAGAAAAAAAATTATACTATTCCACCTGCGTTCGGCGTCGCAAGTTAAATCGCCGCCATTTTGTTGGGATCGATTGCGAGTGACGGGCCAATGTGTTTTTTGGGCGTGCATTGCGAACGGACCGCGGCATATATGTATGCAGTTTTATTCCAGTAAAAACCATGGAGCCTTTTTCTCGCCAATGGGCGGGGTTTTAAATGAAAATTGCATCGGATCCGAGTAAGCTGGATTGGCCGCTGAAAAATGTATTTTCATATCTGCCTGGAAATCGCTGGCAGCTTAAAATGTCGTTGTGCCACGTTGGAACATGTCTGTGTTTTTATGCTTATATGATAGCGTAGATACGTTGTTAAACAAATTGCTTTGAGTCTACCGTTTCACGTGAACCGTTGCAGAGGATTTATAATAGCGATTTAGTGTTTACTTTAGTGTGTCGATTTGTAAGAACACTAGAAGAAAATTTAAAAGTAATTTTCTGTATCTCTACATAAACTGAATTGCTCGCTGGAATACTGATCCGAACATACAACATTTGTTTTGATATCATAGGTACCTATAATCTTCATATACAATAAAAAGAAGTAAAGAAAAAACACCAAGTCCTCATAATCGCCTTACACACTAACTCCAAACATAACCCTAAACTGCCCACTGCATACAAAAAACGCGGAACTCCTACAAACCTCAATGAAATTTTAATGAATTTAACACGGATTGAATCAATGAAAACAAGCTTAAAACCAGCAAAGTTGGTTAAAGAGCAATAAAAAAGTATTCCCTCTTCCCGGAGTTCCGTTGAGATTCCGACGTCTCCTTTTTTTTCTTTGGGTGCTTTTTTTAATTTTCGCCGCGGCGTTATCTTGCGAATGCTTCAGTGGTCAAATAAAAACTTAAGGAGTTTTCAAGGAGCAAAGGCATCGTTGGAGAGTTGTAGCGCGGTTTTTTTTTATTTGAGCTTTTTCTTTTTTTTCATTGAACGTATTTTGAAATTAGTTTTAAATAGGCATAAGTTCACGATGAATGGACATGCATCTTATTCTTTTGACTTTTGTTTGCGTAAACAAATTACAGATATATTTGATGCGGCATGCCACATATGTTTTAAGTCTATTAAATTTTACTTATACAGATTAATCGATTCTATCAATTCAATAGTAGAGCTTTTTTATTTCAGCTTTTGTTACAGAAAGTTTCACCAAGGCAATTTGTCATGCACTACGTTTCCACAACAAGATCTGTGAACAATCAAACTACTTTAAAAAAAAACCAATTGTTACATGAAACATTGGCACTTAACGAATCAGAGACTCCTTTGTCTTGAAAACAGCAAAAAAAAATATAAACGAGCCAACTCCATCCCATCTGAATGCAAAGCAGTCAAGTTAAGAAAGATAGCCAGCCAACTTCTGAAAAGGGTACACGTTTCAAGAGTAAAAAGATTCAAGGGGGGGGGGAGGGGGTGAAGGAAAAAAAAAATAACCGTTTTGTGCTCGGGAAAAATGTAGAGGGAAAACTGCACTTGGCAAGTTTACCCGACGGGAGGGTTGCCCCTAACTATTTTGATAGTTTCGCTTGCATAGATAATGTAGGTATAGTATTTTAGGTACCTAAAAGGTTTATTGCTTACTTAAGTAGGGTATAATATAAATAACGTTGTGTACTACAACATATTTAGTGTACCTATCAGTTTTTAAAGTCTCTACTAATATCGAAGAGCCCTGAATAATATATCGAAACTTAGTAAAAATATCAAATATTGAGATATCGTACACCATCCTTGCATTTACAATGGTTTGATACTAAATTTCGATAGAAAATCTTCATAGTTCTCTGAAGACATTTACCCTATTTTACCTTTATCTTATAAAAATAGCATTTCGTTAATTCCCCGAGCCGAGAGGGTTGCCCCTAACGACGCTATCTTTATCTCCTTTAGTGCTAGTAATTAGCGCTTTTTACTGGTTTTAATTAAGTTTTTCTTATTTATGCCCAGATTTCCTACTTAACTGTGATAAAGCGTTGCAGAACTATCATTGTTTTGTAATACTAGGAAATGAAACGAATATTAATAAAGTAATTAGACCATTGAAGACGGTGACTATGTATGTAGTTTAATAAACCTTGATCATTGACACTTTAATTGATTTAGCAAGCAACTTACATCAATATTACACACGTTAATACAAACATAGGATAAAATAAAGTATATGTATATTGATGTATTATACTACTACTTGCTTCGTAAAATTGACATCTTCCGAACAATTTAGACGCATTTTGAAACCTACGATCTTATAATCATAGAGGAGTCAATAATTTTTTTGATTCTTTTTAAACATTATACTTGATAATCGTCACTATAATAGGATTTTATCCAAGGTGCAGTGTGGGATTCTCGACTGCCAGTGCTAAGATGGAAAATGACCGACATCTGCTCCTAGTCCAAAGGATAAAATATACAATACCAAAGGGCGTATCCACAAAATTCTGCAATTTGCCTCATCACCTCTTTCTGGACGTTAAGGGTACTACTTACTAGTCTTTCTATAACAGCTGGTGGAGCGACATCCCTAATAGAAGCGAAGATGTCGGATAGTAAATGCTGAGTGCATCATTCTACCCGGACACCGCTCTTTGACTGTCGTCTTCAAATAATGAATAAAACTTCTAATAAACGATTCCGTTGAATGCAAACGCCTTTGAACTGTGAAGGTTGTGTTAAACGGGATGAATAGCGTAAGAAATCGTGTGATACTTTTGAAAATTAACTATAACAGGATCTGAGGGCCTAGCATGAGTTGGCTATCGAAAACTTACTTACGTTAAAAACCTATCGTTTTGTTTTTTCATACGGCCGATTTTAGTTCTTCGCATAACCACCAGTGGCGCTGTACAAGTTTTTCATAGACATATTTACGTAGGCGATATCGAGTGCGTAAGTTTTAAACTCATGGCAGCCCCACTGGTTATTTTGACTCTAGGACTATCATCAGAAAATAATGATGTAAGTATATTTACCAACTTCGGTAAAATATGTCATGTTATCTATCAAACATTTGTTCAATATTTATAAGCGTATGATTTAGCATCTAATATCAGAATTTGCTTGAAACCAATTACATCAATTTACAAAATCATAAACTAAGTATGAATTACTTTTAAAAACTATAATAAGTAACACAGTGAAATAACGAAGTTTTGTAACAAAAGCTAAAGCATAGACAAATACAGAAATCGTTGCCATTATAGTAGATTTTTAGCCAGAGAGCGAAACTTAAGATATCTGCGAGGGACCTTTAAAAATTCATCTCAAGTCTTTGGATCCGTTCAGTTCTCGCCAACTGAACTTTTTGTGCACACCGTTCGAGTTTTCTTTAAGAAATGGCGCTTTTTTTTTTCTCCTCCAGCACAAACGCGGGAGCTGAAGAAATTTTAATGTAACTTCATTCTTTGTGGAAGTTCTTTTTTGTTTGCGAATTGCTGCAGTTAGGAGAATCGGAGGTATTCCTGGTTGGGGTGGTTTTGGTTGGCGAGTTCCTCGTTTGAATTTTAATTGCGATCGTTTTTGTTTCTCGTTTTGTTTTTTTTTAACATGTGTACTTATTTAAAATCTTACGACGTACTTGAGACGTTGATTTGAGTTTATTTGTTGAATGTTTTCTACTTTTAGGATTACACAGCTACTTGCTCTTGTAAATCGTCAATACAAGAATAATATGATTCTGCTGAGAAGACTGTAGCAATTTATTAAATAGTTACACTTTTTAACAGCATATCGTGCAACAAATTCATCAGCCAGTCAAACAGTTAGGGTTTGCTATAGTAAAATTTCTCACGATACTGGTTTATCTAGAAGAGACCGCATGTCACAATACAGAGCAGTTAAATAGTACTCTTCTATGATTGCTAAGCCTATTTAACTGTGATAATATTTTTCTCTATGCTATAAAGGTCATCGACCTGCAAGTCCAGCTGTCGCATCAAAATTGCAACCAAACCCGGAACTGGCTAGACAATCATCCCCAAACTTGACCGTTAACAATGATAGTTAAAAAAAAACAATGCCCATTTATAAATCATCCGTTTCAAATGAACCCCTTCCGTTTTTTATCACATTCTATTATTTGTCCCTAAACTTAACCCTTTGATTACCTGCTGCTTCGGAAAGGGTCCGGTCTGTCAATCTGTATTAATTTTTTCAATGTTAATTATTATTTCGTGCATAAGCGCGTTTTAATTATTACAAACGTGTAAATTACAATGGGTTTGCAGCTTTTTTTTGTTTCTCGTTGCAATTGTTGCTTTGGTGACTGTTTATAAGATTGCTTTATTATTACTTTCCCACATTTATATGCCACTTGGCTACGGTCAAGAATATTTAAAATGATTTCCTGCTGTTAGTACCTACAATAAGATCTCTTGTAGGTATTTGCTTTTTAGATACTTATTCGTTGTAAAAATCCAGAATTTTGGAATAAAAACACGGTTACAATGAGTATACTAACATTGCCTACCTATAAGCACACTGTATTGCAAATCGTAAAAGTTATTTCGAAAGTTCGACTAGACAGTTTGCATCTATTCTTAGATTCCCTTTAAAACAAGCGAGATCGACTCTCGCAAGTATTGCATTTAAAAACTCCGTCGTTCCGCAAAGGGTGACCTCTAGTTGTCTTATTATTATTCCAATAACAATGTCCTGTTAAAAAACCAGCAGCTGTCCATCCCAAAAATAATGGCAAACATTGGCCATCCCGAAAATAATAGTAGTGACACTATTATTATGGTAATGCGTACGCGAAAGCTATTATTTCGCAGGTACTGTCTTCGGGTCACTGAGACCCCGTGTCGGTGGAAGGGTTAGTTTTTGTCCGGCGCGAACGTGACTAATTTTGATGAATGGCGATGCCATATGGTGTTCCGGTAGTTTGGGGTTAACATTTCAGTTGGATAGTTGTGTTTGTGATTGACCGAAATGGTGGAGGTAAGGAATTTGATCGTTAAATTAAGAATATTTGTCAAAATTAAGTTACAACAGAATAAAAATTCAAGGAGAACTAAATAATTAAAATTTTCCTAAATTCTTTTATTCTCCTAAAATGTCTATATACTATGCTATTTTTTATCACCAAGCATATGACAAATGCTTCAGAATTTGTAACTTCCTGTAACCAACGCTAATTTAACATTTTCTTTGATTTTATTTTACTTAACTCTGTTAAACTATCAGCACGTATTTTGAACCTTAACCGAATAACTTAATTTGTTTATCTGATTATAATATCAACGCAGTGCCATAAATACTTGTTACAAAGTAACACTTTCCCAACTAGGCACAACAGAAATTTTCCGCGCCCATTTTTTCTTCTAAAACCATAGACTATTTGCATAATGAATCGAGGCCGCCATTTGTAAAACAAAGATGTCCGACTTTACATGACAATTAGAGCTGTATAATGATGAGACACGAGTGAAACAATATCGTTAGAGAAAAACAGGTTTCCTGCTTTGAACTGTAGGACAAAGAATGTTCTAGAATTAAATTTTCACACAATCGTTGGAGGTTTTTGTGAGTGGAATAAAAGCTTTTTGTTATATCACTGGCAACGTTCTCGTAATAGGGGTTAAGGATGTAATAACTATTTAATTTTATTTTTTTAAGCCGATAGCGAAAATTACCAAAGGTTTTTTGTTTTAAAAAAATTGAAATTATTGAATGATCGCAAATGGTCTCATTCGTATTTTCAATAAATAATTTCTAGTTGTCTCAAAAACAATAGCTTTGACACTTTACTAAAAATAAAATATATTTCATCAGCACAATATTCGCAAAGGTTTTAGTAAACTTAATAATCGTCGGAAATAGCCAACAACTTCCAAGAAAAAGGAACACCCAATTATTAAAATGTATTCCGGCCACGTGTGTAACTTATCAAGATTACACCTCAATAAATAACCGTAGAATCAATATCAAAAATCGATTCGAACAAAAACACGCGACAGATGGCGCGGCCGGCCCTCTGTGCAGGCCCGATTCCAAAAACGATCTCAAAAAAGGCGGAAAACGCTCATCAATATTGGAAGTCGAGATTTTTTACCAAGATTTTTGGGAACATCCGAACGGAACAGCTGTTCGGCGTAAGGTGAAGTGTAAACACAAAACAACGCGATTACCGTAAAGTCGTTAACCTTTAAAGCAGGAAACAAAAAAGTAAAGATTCAAAACGCTGAATATTCTAAGAGAGAATAATTCAAAAATGGAATCCCGCAACTGACGCGGACATGCAAACTCGCTCTCGTTCCATTTTCAAATCCCCGCCGCGGTCTTTTGTTTACTTCTTTTTTTCCACAAAACTCCTAACTTACTACTTAACCGTTTCTTTCATTCTGTTTCTTTAATTAGCAACAAAGAATGGGATTGCGTGTTCCTTTTTACTTTTTTAATTTAATTACCGAGTTCCATTGAGACAATAGAAATAATGCGTTCCGCCATTACGGATTGTTATGACATGCAAATTTTCGTTTCTCTTTTGTCTTGTAATTGCAAACAGGAGAAAAAAAGTCTCACGTTTGGCAAAATGGCGGTCTCTATAAGCGATTTCGCTTGGATAAGTGCACTATTATGTTATTATAGGCATCAAAAGTTGCATCAGTGCCAGATGGTGGTAACGGGACTCGGGTGTGCAATACCGCGTTGCCGGTCAAAACTGGTTTTGTTTAGCAAAAATATGTAGATGTATAACGCGTTTGGTTTTCGTTGCGTGCGGCACCGCGACCTTTACGTCTGGGAGGGGTTACGTTATTTATCGCCTAAATACCATTAGATTTTAACGATATTTTATATTGGCAATGTTAATTATCGTATGCACAGATTTCGAAGCTGAGAACATGCTCATTTCGCACATAAAACACCTGCAGAAATATTGATTGCCAATGATAAATCGCAGAAGCAATTCTTGGGCACAAGAATTTCTTAATTAATTATGCACCTACTATATTAAATCTGCTTATTTAAAGCGTGAGAAATTCGAGTTAAAATATCGGTTAATATCGAAATGGACGGAAGGATTAATGTTTGCCATGTCGCATTACTTATGCCTAGTATAATTTATGTATTAAAATTATTCAAAGAGTACAAAAAAAAGAATATAGTTCTTTACATTTTTGTAACCACTAAAAAAATCCTAAAGCAAAGGTTACCAAAATGTAAATAACGAATCTCCAAGACCGAAAGTTAGCGGTAACTTTTAAAGTCCCAAGCTCAGACACTTTTTCTTACCTATCGATTCTAACCTTTGCCCCAACGCAAGAAATTCCCAAAGTTTTTTCACTTAATTTAAACTCAAAAGATACTCGAGATAATTGCTCTCCGGTCGCTATTCAGTCGGAGGCGTTTCCCGCCATTTTCCCCATTTTTTGGCATTCTTAACGGGGATCGACAAGCTATTGTGGAGAAGAATCGGTGATTAAAATTCAATTTTGGAACAATCGACCGTCGTGTGTCGGCGGCGGGTTGAGATGACGCGCTGCATTTTAATTGGATAGAACAAATTATCGAATCCGAAGATTAAATTATGGTTCCATTTTTGAATTGTGAAGAATAGCCGTTTGTTCTTTACTGGAGAACTGCCCTTTAAAAAGGTTTTCATTTATAATGGCCAGTTTTCTTCGATAGAAAAAGTAAAGTAAGACTATGAGATTGGTTACGTGAAACCAATTCGTTAATCAATGTTCATTAGTAGGATAGTGGATTGGATAAGATTGCAAGAAATTATTATGGCCGATTATTGTGGATATCGCTTCGATAAGTCACTTTGACGCCTATGTCCAGGACTTAATTTGATTGAACTGAATAAAAACTTAATACATATGTAGCATATTCGTTCAGATATTTAGTAATTTTTAAACACAAAGTCAAAGTAAGTAACAACGATATTTTAAAATATTGAAATGAACGAAACTCACCCTCAAAAGCACATGCTTTAACAATGACTAGGTTTCTGGAAGACGTAAACAAAAAACGTTATAATTAATACTACCAATTAATCGCTCCCTTTGTGCGAAGCTAATAAAAAGTTTAAATGTCGGCCGCCATTTTTCTAACGCATAGACTGTAGAGTTTTTGTTTCTTTTTTAATTAGACTTACGCGCCTTCGCGTTAAGGACTTTGTTTTCGGTTTCTTTTGATTATTAAGACTGACGTTTAGAATGGTGAAACAAAACAATAGAGTCAGGAGAAATAGAAAACATATCTTTGAAAGAAATGTCTATTTCATTTTATTAAGTAACATATTATTTACTTCCTTTGGGCTGCTTTCTCAAGTACCAGATTAATAAATAGCATAATTGACTGAATAAATCTCAGGTTCATAAAGTACCTAAGACCAAACAATACAGAAACAACAGTTTGGTTTTAAGTACAGTTATCATTAAATTAAACATTCGTTAATGCAAAAAATATTGCAAAAGAGCACACAAGACCGTATTATTTTAAAAGAAAAAACCAGTACTATCATCATGAATATAATTTTATTAATAACGGTACCTTACCATTGAAACGACATAATAGTCTACTAAAAGGCGGTATTAAAAAAATACGCAAAACGTCTCGAAAGACAATTAAAAGAGGGAAAGACTGTAAGTCCGATTTAATAACCAATCGGGGGCGACACCTAAGGGAAAAAATGGAAGAAGAAATTGCGTCCCCCAACATAATTTCCTAATCACCGATCCGTACGTCCGGCGACACAAAAAACTCAGATGCGACCTTTTGCTAGACAGCCGTCTTTTCAAATTTCGATTTGTGTGGACCCGCCTTCGTATATGGCATTCGAATTATGTAAGTTTTCGTAAGATAAAAGTGGCTAGCATTTGAGGAGGCGAGTCCAGGAGTGGACCGAAATAGACTGGTGATGATGATGATGACGGCATACGCTATCAACCTAATTCGATCTAAAAAAAAGTAGAACATTGTTATTTCAAAAGTAGCTGTTAATCTTAAAAACGAACGTTGCATAGTTGGGAGTTTGGAATCCGTTTCCGGTAATTTATGATGAAGAATAAGGAAGTACTCTGAGTAATAGAGCAGTTCAAGGACTAGACTGTAGAGTCTACCAGTTTGAATTTGACAGATTTACCCTCAAATGAATGGTGTTCAAAAATATGTCTAGCAATTCGGCACACTAAAGAATTGAACGAAATATAAAGGTACATACATACTCTCAGAAAATATACTCCTTTCTACGTTAATCAGATTACATTATGATAACTTTCCACAATGTATTCTTAAAATTATTAACACTCGCTCACACATTTCTTTTCTCTGTCAATACAAACGAGTTCGGAACGAAAAACAAATTGAAAAACGTATCCAAAATTGCCCCAACCAAAAAATGGTGGCACATCCACACAACTTTAGCGGGGCATGTCAATATTTACCCGGGAAAAGTAGGCGGCAAAAAATAAATTAGGCGAAAGCTCATTTCGGAGAAACGCCATCTGTGGCAGGGGCAAGACCTGATTCTTTTCCCATTACTATTCGAGTGGTATGGGGTAGGTTGAGATGGGGGTTAGTTTGAGATACCTATTAAGGGTAGGTGTAGGTAGGTGAGGAGTTAATAGCTCAGGTGAGCTTTTGAGTTCAATGACGATGACTGAGTCATTGAAATGTATTAACGTTCTAAGATGAGACGGCGAATTCGTTCGATGTTCTATTTGATGGATGCGAAGATTTTCCATGATGTACGTAATAAAATATGTTTTAACTTTGATTTTTGATGCGGTTACAATTGAGTTAACATTTATAACTGTGATGACTAAAATCGTCTATCTTTCAACTTGCCTTAATATCTCAGATTACTTTCGGTTTAGCATTCAAGAAACTTTTGGGAAGAATCCTATTTCCCCACATTGGCGAAAAAGCTTCTTAATTTGCTTGTACTCGTGAATTAGGCATATTTCTTATTCAGTCTAAATCCTAAGGTACAAATTACAGGTTAGTAAGAAAAATACTCGTTTGATTTTATGTCCTTTCGTAGAAGGAAGCTTAGGCGAAGGCTTTAAAATCAAGTTACCTACGAAATTAATAACCACCAGTGCTCTCTCCTCAAACCAATATGTTTAACGTAACAAAAACATAGCAGAAGTCAGTCAAACGATAAAACTCGCAACATGGCACGTAACAAACAAAAGCGGTAACCAATAAAGAGTAATTTCCATGATTGGGAGTGCTCGGGTCGGTTATCTTTTTTCGCGTTTTTCCATTTTCCATCGCGTCTTTATGCCGCCCCCGAGAAAGAGGGAAATGTTTGAACGGCGACGGCGGCGAATTGATACTTTCATTTGTTTTAATTTACTACTTTTTTTTAGTACTAATATTACTTAGACCATTTGAATGTCTAACAAACATGTTTGGTCGTGTATTATAACTACGTTTGGCGAGGTTTGTCTGATATTTGTGTTTTGTTTTTATTTTTTCACAAACGATTAGAGGTTCTCTGTCTGACTGTTTTTTTTTGTTTCAATGTAATTCCTTATTTTTACTGTGGTTAAGGCACTCTTATTTCAAAAAAGTCTTATAGGACTCCTTCTCTGGGACGTATAATGAAAACAAAAAACAACAGCTTATTAGAATAGTATGACGAAGGTATGGTCTGCTATATTTATGTTTGAATATCTAAAATTTGAAATCTAGTGATATCCCATATATTATGTCTCTTACAAAGAACACTTCAGATCGGTATTTATGTACGAATTTAAATACAACCAATTTATTATCCCGATAATGACGAATCAGTCCTTTCAGACACAGGAAATATATTATTCAGAGACTGTAACTATCCTTAATATTAACAATAACACTATTGCGATAAAGTTTTAAATATAACTGTAGCGCTACCATGAGTTTAAAAGTGACGGACTCGATATCCCCTACGTAAATATGTCTATGAAAAACTTGTACAGCGCCTCTGGTGGTTACGCTAAGAACTAAAATCGGCCGTATGAAAAAAACAACTCGATAGGTTTTTAACGTACGTAAGTTTTCGATAGCCAACTCATGGTACCGCTACTGCATTAAAAACGGTACGTAGAAACAAAATGGCCGGCTTAATTTTTGTCACGCGCGCCGACTGTTAACCACAAATGACAAAATAAGTGATAACATTGTAATCAAATATTTATTTTAACCACCGTACGATACTCTATTAAATTAACAGTTTCGTATTGGTATTATTTATACCAAACCACCTGTGCTTGACAGCACACATGAGTATTTTTAGACGTGTATCGGTTATTATTTTAATGCCGCCAATGTTATTAATTGATAACTTCATCCAGTTTTAGAATGTTTCCGTAAACATTGAGAGTACATTTTAATTTAACTAATTCAACGAATATAAAATGAAAACAATTATATTATTGTATAGTTTTGTCTTTGGTTACCTACTTTATGAAACTATAATAATATCTTTATCATACGCGAATTGGATCCGTTAACGTAGATTAATAAACTTTCTTAGTTATTTTATAAAGTACCTTCATGCTGATACTGATAATTTATATATTTTAACACTCAAACAACTGAATGCCACAGTTGAATATTTAGCTAAAACATTAAAACCTCCATACGACATCTTTACCTACTTTCATAGATTAAAAAAAAACTTTTTTAAAACCAAAACAGTATCAAGATAATAAGCCGCACTACACAGAAGCCTATTTGCAGATGCCGAGAAGGAAAAAAGGTTGTTTCGCGCGATCGGTCTTTATTTGATTCCGCCGATGTTTGCGCTCAAATTTGTTCGGCTCAGTACCTCCGCCTCAGTCGTTTGTTTTCCCTCTTTTCCCCCCGCTTTTCACAGATTTTTTTTATTGTTTATGGTAAAGAGGTTTTGCTGCGTAAGGAACACTCCTCATATGAGGTGGCAACAGGCGTCTATTTTTGCACACAGACAAAATATCGCGTTTTCTATATTAAACCACGGATTTCGCCTATATCTTTGTGTATTTTTCTTAATACTTACTAATTACACCGAAGCTTTAGAAAAACAACGACATGTATTTTATTTAGTTACAAGAATTATCATATTGAAAAACTGACTTATTTCATTAAAAAAACCCGTCTAATCCGGCTGGCATATTTAATTTTAAAGAAAGTTTTTGCGAACATAAATTACGTGGAATCACATTAATTTAATTTTAAAAGAGTTGAGTCGAAATCGAAAGTAAACGAACGGCGATCTTTTGCTTTTTTGAATCGGCCTTTAGTTATCTTTTAATTAAGTTAGATTGTTTTTTCTTTGTTGGAAATTATGATTTTTGTTTTTATTCACCCAAGAATTCGAATTGAGAACGAATTTAATGGTAGGTACCTGCTCTTTTTGTAATTTAAGTACACTAGGTGCTTATACTTTAGTAAATTGTATATTAAGCGACCAACTCTTTCAAAAACAGAGTTTAATTTCTTTAGTTAGTGACAAAATATATTTCTACATTACACAGAATGAGACAAGGAATTTCAAGAACACTTTGAAAGCGTATAATTTACCTATACCTACCTATTCAACTAATTCACACTATTGTGAGTGATTGTAGTGCGGATCGCTAGCTAAACTAAATTAAATTATAGAAAACATAAAAAAAATGTGTTTATTATACCTTAAAGAAACTTACAATCTAACATAGTTTATGCACAGTTTAAAAAGAGACCTCTTTGTTTCCAGGGGTTGCCCAAATTAAGCTTAGCTTGTATCTTGGACGACAGACCCATTTTTCCCTAACTATGAATTTTTTTATTTTCTAACTATGACGAGACTACTCCAAACCATCATAGATGACATACGATGACGGCTTGGAGTAGCCCCGTCATCATCACCGGACTTGCGGGGGAGCGAATTGCTCTCACGCCTAACCAGACCCATATTTTTCCTAGGCTAGACTAAAAGGTCACAGGACAAAGGTCAGGCGGCTAGTTAAAAATATAGGTCATTAAAGGTTGTAACGATTGATTTTCCAAGCGAATAGGCGTTGGTGGTTTTTATTGGAAGTAAATCTGCATTTTATAGACTACACTATCTGTTGAGTCTCTGGCATTAAAATGAGTCTGATATTATACTCGATGTTAAAACGTTTGTTTGACTTTGTTTAAAGTTTGTGTAGTGATGTTGGAAAACTGTATTATACACCGTGAAATTTTAGTGGTTGTTTTCCCGCAGTAAAATGATTCTATCTTAGTAGTACAAAAGATGTGTGCAGTTCTTTTTTGGTAAAATCAATAAATGCCGGTTTTACGAAAGGTTTAACCGTAACTCGAAAGCACGTTCGAACCGCTTTATGACTTAGGGTGTAGAGCTTCTTTAACTTTAAGCATCGATTTTATGCGGCAAGCAGTACCTGAATACGTTACATCTTCAAAAACAACGATACTTCTCTCGTTTTCGAGTTGGAAAATTATTATTCTGAAATTTCGAAAAAAAGATTTTTTTTCGAGGAACAATTTGCATGATTCGATAGTATTACTAAAGGCAAATCGTTCTGCCACGGGAAAACAACCACTAACATTTCACGGAGTATAGCTCCATCGTAAGGATAAAGCTGTAAAACTTTAAAAAATGCAGGCATATAAATATCCGTAATGATTTTTGTCAAAAGAAAGTTATTGTCAAGGTAACTAAAACTAAGAATTTATACACGAAAACGATTACATAATACTGAGGTATGTATTACATACATTAGAAATGGCTATATAAAAAAATGTTGCTAGCGCAAATGATACTATCTAAGATCTTAAAGGCGGTTTTTTAATCTGTTAAAGCAAGATGGCCGGTGAAAATAATTTATCTATGCCTACATTTATATCACATAATTTATACCACCCTAGTCCCCAGTGGACCGGATTTCTTTCGTGCGGACAAAAATTTCCATTAGAACATTTTTCCAAAACGATAAGATGGATTACGTGATCAAGTTACCATTCCCTAAGGTCCCGTAAATGGTATCCCCTTTACTTGAGGTTTTTATGGAATTTTAATGCGGGGAAGATTTTTGTGTGGCTTATAAGGAGGCGGGAGGGGCCAGTAAATGATCAATTTAGATTTTTTGCGTTATATGCATTTAAGGTTTTATTAAAATTTCTGAAAAATCTGTTCTAAAAGATCATTACACGACATGTTTTGTCGTAGCAAATATATACAGACTGACGTTTCGATTGGATATAATATGATTAAACTTCGTGTCTTAGTTCGTTGTTAATAAATATTTTATGTTCATATCTTATGTTTGTTTAGATCAAAATAATGGAAAGTTTAACTACATTATTTACTACATCACCAGTAGAAATGATAATAAAACTCAAAGCTTTATAATTAACGTTCCCTACTTTAAAATCTCATGACAACGGTGTCGCTGAACCACCCGCGCTAAGTATAATGGACTGTTTCATTTGGATAAAATAAAATCACAATCAGGTAATCTATAATAAATGCTAATTACAGCGGGCCCACAACACGTTAAGCCCCTGTTCTGTGTATTTAGAGTCAAACCGACCACATTACTATCACGGGCTGGAAGCGAATTATCATTTATTTTCCGTAGCCAATAACGCATTAGTTTAATTTAAAGGAAATGCATTTGAGCGTTGCCGTTTACCGCAACATTGTGGTTTTACATAGAGAATATTTCGGCAAAACGGAATCCTATCTTTCGTTTAAATATTTACTAAAATATAGCCGTTGAATCCGGGCGCGACTACCGTGGAATACGACCCGAGTTATATAAAATTTGGGCCCATTAAGTTAAAAGAAGTACCACTGTGCGATTGAGAATTTTGAGAAAAACTTAACTTTACCGAATTTTAATGTCGTAACGACTTTTGAAATTTATGAGTTTTAACGGTCTTCTGTGACAAATGGGATTTGGTCCAGGTACCCAGTACCTATAAGGTATCAAATGATTACAAAATTAAAGATTAAACAGGTACTTATAATCGTGTATACTTTTCATTACATTGTATAGCATGTCTAACCTACTTTTAGAACATTTTATAACTACTATGAACACAATAAGAACTTCATGTTCAGTTTTCTTCTACTAAGCATTTTGTGAGTTCATAGGCGATACATAAAAACTCTATCAACTTACGACCAGCCAATCTCATAAAAGTCCCTGTCATGTAGTCATTCCGGGATTCATTAGCCATTTTGCAGATCATCTATAATGATTAATAGTCCTTAATTTGATTTCCCAAAAAAAAACAATCGAATGACGTAATTTTCTCGCCCAAATTGGTTCAAGCCCACCGGTCTGCCGAACACAAGCCCTGAGGCATACTTTTATGCAGTCAACTGCAATCATCGCACAGTGGTGCAATGATTCTATTGATTTTCACTATCCCCGCCTCCCGCGCTCCGCGAGCCACCCCCCTATATGTATCCTATATGTAAATACGATAATGAAAGGGGTGGTAGGTTGACAAAATGTGCGTATAAATTCTATATGGTACCAGATTTCGTAGTGACAGAATCGAGATAAATTTCAGCAGCAATTTTTTCGGCGACTGACCAATGCAGTGAATACATGCTTTACTGATTTGCAATTGGACTGTTTGTGCATATTTTGGGGACAATTCACTACTCATTACAAATTCATACAAATGTATTCTGTCACAGTAGATTTATGTAAAGAAATAAAAAAAAACTAAGAATGTTTTCGATCGTACAAAACGACTAAGATCAATATACAAATTAGATGTTAGTTCAAAATAGAACTAAACAAGAGGTAAGAGAGCCAAATAATGTAAAAGAAAAAATGTAGCATAGACAGGTTCATAAAAAAACCCCTCGATTAAAAAAATACCAGGTGGCCGTTAGCAGTTTCCTTTGCCTCTTTACTCAAACTCGATATTAAACTAAACTTTCAGAGAAAGGTGAAAAATTCTCGCAAGAACGAACAAAGGCGTAGTCCAAGTCGGAGGAAATATTTTAATAATTTTCCAACGTTTTTAGTCTTCGGAACAGTTAACAAGTTTTTTTATTAACACGAAACGGGACGAGGAATCCTTGACTTTATGCCTTTTGGTTCTTTTTTTTTTCTTTATTTCATTTGGATTGTTTCAGCGCTGAGATTTTATTGAATTGAAGCTGTAAATTAACGTATTTGGAATTTGGAAAGTTTGGATCATAGTTTTTATGCATGATACTCTAGGTATTAATTTACCTAGACTAGAATGAACCTAACAACCAAATTATATGGCTAGTGTGTGAAAGAGGGGACCAAATGATTCGTTCAGCCCAAAACCACCAAGTATAATATCCGAAAAATCTCAGACGAAATCTTAATTTTCCCAGAGATTAAATCGCTTTTACATATAAATATTAGTCTTTATGGGTCTATACGCGTTATTATAGACTTATTATAGATTACGCGTTAGATGCCCGACGTATAGACCCATAAAGACTAATATTTAGTGCAATGGAACGCGAAAGTCTAAAATCCGCTTTTACATAGTTAACAAAACAGCAGTGTGCATGTCAATAACTACGGAAAAATTCATTTTCACAATGTTCAATATATAGTTAACTACACAGCAAAAGAAATAACCTTCCGAGCCGCTACGATATTCCACCCTCTACCATAATTACATATCTGGGCAAATAAGCCTTTGAATGGAAAAACTACTGGTTGTAACGTCTAATGTCGGAATAATTCTTACTAACCACACACCCAGCTCTTGAATTATTAGAACATAACGCCACATTTGAACGCTGGTCTGGAAATATTCCAGTATTAGTTACAAAAAGTTTCATTACAAGTGTATATTCGTACCTAAAAATTGATAATGTTGCGCACCTTACCGTAAACTTTTCTTGTGAGTTAGGTGATTAATTTTGGTCTATGGGATTTTGCTTTTTACAAATAGTTTTGCTGCTCTTATCAGTATGTTACTTACTAACTTGGTATGGAGATAAAGCCTAAGAAAGTAGCCTAGCCTAGTAAAGAGACACAAATTAAAGAGTTTGTGAGTAGGTTCATATGATTTTAAAATGTAAAATCTTTGTCCTGTTCAATAAATGAGTTTCGTAAAAAATTAGACACAAGTTGAACGTACTTTCCTCCCCTTAAAACTTTCTTGCTTCAGAAAGCTACGAAAGAAATCCATACAACATCTTCGGAACAAGACCTGTTCAAAAACACAAATCAATAGCCATTTTGTTTTCCATCAATTATTCCGCCTTAGCATCACAATGGACAAAAAACATTACGATCGACTTGGCTGTTTTCTTTATTTCCTTTGCTTGTAAATAAGCGGGGGAAATGGACATCTGAATATTGGAACGCACTTTGGCAGCCATTGTTCTTGATTTGAAATGGATTTTGTGACGGTCTTTTTTTTAAAGGAAGATTCGTTTATTTTTTTCTTGTTTAAAGAAAAAAATAAACGAATCTTGTCAAAGTCAACGCTTAAATTGACTTTTGACTATAAATTAATAATAAAGGATTAATTAGATTTCAAACTTATTATTTTAAGCGCATGACATCTACTTAATATCGTAATTGCCTTCAAATGTAAAATTAAACAAAAATGTTAGCTTTTATTATATTTAACTTTCATAATCAATGTTCGGACAAAATAAAAAAAGAGATTTTTTTATGTTAGTCCGCTATGTGGGAAGTTGTATATTAGGTACAAGTATGTTACCTATTATAAGACCTAATTTAGAATAAGCACAATTCCAGGGTAACATATAAAAGGAAATCTGAATACCGCAAAGTTATTTATACCATTAGTATGTCATGGGTGAGTCAGCAAATTATTTGTGACAATTTTACAAACATTTACTTTTAGTAGTACGTAGTTTAGAGAAAAGTGTAAGATATTGAAGAATACGTAAACATTAGTATAAATTTTAGAAGTCTGTTTTGAATGTAAGTAAACCATATCTATGTTTAATGAAGATGTGGAGTGTCAAAAGAACACGTTACAAATAGTCAAGATAATAGCGACAAAAAAAAGAAACAAAAAAAGCATCTATTAAAGTTCCAATTTTAAATCGATGACGTCTCAATGCAGCGCCTTACACCGTCGAGTGTCGACGCGGCGCAATTATGACAATTTAAAAAGTCATTACGCACCAGCCAGCTATCGACACCGGTAAATATTTAATAACCGAACACGGCTACAAACTGTTCCTTCGCCTCCGCGAAAAAAAAAGTTAAAACGCGTGGGAAAATGACAGGTTGATTTGTAATTATTTGAGTTTGAAAATGTTCTGTGTGGGCGTATTTATTTCTTTACTTTGGTAATTTAAGGGCTACTTTTTAAAGGTTGTTTTTGTAAAATGGTGAAGTCTTTTGTACAAAAAAGCGGCGTTCCATAGACAAAGTTATTGTTTTAATTGAATTCGAAATAAGCAAAAGAAAATTTCCAAGCGTACAAATCACGTATTCAATTTTCATTTGTTGAATTTTTGTGTTATTTGAATTCAAATTTAGAACGCCAGGTGCAATCAAGGTTGATGTTGACGGCCAACTGCACTGTCGGCATCGTTCCTAATAAAATTCATTTATGGCTGTTGAAAAATTATTTGTTAGAACACATTAATTAGTCATTTCGTTCATAGGAATGCTTTACAAACAGGTATTTTATGAGATGTTTCCTCCTGTGTGTTCAAAAAACATTTCAGCCAATTATAGTTTTGCTTATAATGTTCATAAAATTGTATGTTCTATAAATGACTCAATTTGTTCACTTCCATAAACGCCTTCGATTCGGTACGTTGAGTCATCCTAATCGTAAACACCTTTGCCTCATTCGTCAAGAAAAAAAACACACACACGCGCGCACCGCCCGCTCTAAATAGAAACGCTACTCTAAAAATTCCCACAAAGAAGTTTAGTAGACAGTAACGCCCAGTCATTGGCCGGTTGTGGAACACGTGAATTTTTTTCTAAGCCACGTATTCTACGTTGCGTTGCTGCCCGGCCGCCGATTGGCCGGACGGCCCAGCGGGCGACGGCCATTGGTGGATTTTTTTTTCCCCGCTTTTCCACGTTCATTTTTTTCCCGTAGAAAACCTCGGCCAATGGTGGGCACGTAGTTTTTTAATTGCTAAAGTTGCGATGCGATGGGTGTTAATAGTTAGCGGAACGCGAGCGTCGAATGGAACGGTATTAAATACGTATTTTTATTTGTGTTATGCTTATTGTCTTGTTTTTGATGACTTGTGATTTTGTTTTAGGATTATACACGAGTTTTTTAGAAGAAACAAAGTGATGGTTGTTTTTAAGTTGACACTATCATGTCAACTGTGTTTTGGGTTATTGTTTACGAAATGATCGTTTAGCTTTAATCTAGATGAAATTTTATTCATGAAATCACAACAAAATAATAAAGAATAATAAAACAATCAGTCGCATAGGAAACCTCCTCCTTTCTTTGAAATTGGTTATTATTTTTTTAAAAGAAGAAGTTCTTTTCATTCGTTCCTTTTTCTTAATTAAAATGAAAACTCAAAAGAACAAGATTTTGCGCGGGAACGCGCCGCGTCAATGGCGGTCGAATTTAAATTTGGAACGGTGCGTTTACGACTTTCCAGTTTATTTTAACGGCACCGGCATACTCGATGCGTTTTATTCAATATGCGTGCGAGCGGAAGACGCGCCTGCAACATTATACGGCTGAACACTGAAGCGATAATTAAACGTTTTACTTGTACTAAGACCTCTCAGGTACATTTTGAAGTTTATTTCCAGTATTTAGACCTTTGTTGACGTTATAGATAAAATCTTACTTTTTCAGACCTAAGTTCGGAAGAAAAATTTGCTAGATTGGGAGATGTGTTATATTAATAGTAGTTTTTCCCATTTGATCTATGTTACGTGACGATATTGTACAACACATTTTTGTGTATGAATCACAACTCACCGCCATAAGCATAATCTTGCATAATTATAAAATGGTATGAAATTGATGACGTAACGGTACCTTAGATAGGTAGAGTTGAGAAACTATAAACTATGGGATGAAGCAAATGTACGCACTGCCCGACGTTTTGACTGCATAGCATTATTAGAGTTTTTAATGTAATGGAACGCGAAAGTCTTAAAAAGGTAGAGTTTATATTATTAGGTACTTCTACTAGAATTTTTAATGAGTTTAGTTAGAGCTTATATTTAAATAGAGTAAGTTCCATTTGAGAAAAGATACTCCACTTATCGATTTATATGTATAAAGATATATATGTCACTCACCTGTATGTAACCTCGTGTGTTGTTGCACATGGCTCAGTTGCTTGAACCGCCTATCACAATAGGAGCATTTGTACGGCTTCTCCCCTGTATGCACCCTGATGTGCTGGACCAATTGATGGTTGGAGCTGAACGACTTCAAACACTGCTGGCATTGGTGCGGCTTCACTTCCCCGCCTAGCCCACGCTGTAGCTCTCTCGCGTGCATCTGCATTGCGTTTTTGTGCATGAAGATCTGCAACAAGAGGCAAGGTTCACGATCTCTGGATTCGGTGGTGTTGGGAAAGGTTGGCCACTTCTGACTGTGCGTTAAGAGGGAAAAGGTTGGCTATATCTGACTATGAGTTTAGAGGGAAAAGGTTGACCACATCTGACTATGAGTTCAGAGGGAAAAGGTTGACCATATTTGACTATGAGTTTAGAGGGAAAAGGTGGACTATCTCTGACTATAAGTTAAGAGGGGAAAGGTTGACCACCTCTGATTGTAAGTTAAGGTCTGACAAGATGAGATTTAATTACAAGAAAAAATTTGTAGCCTCTAGTTTCAGTAACGTAGAGAATGGTAGGTATCATCTGACTGTATCTGATCTTATGACTTGAATACAAGATTGTTTAAAGTGTAATGTACCATTTGTACGTTTGCGATTTATTAATAAGAAGAAAATAATAGAAAATAAAGGTTAAAAATCTCTGTTTTAGGTTTTAAAGAGGGTAAAGAATTTTTTACATAATTTTGGATAACAGTTAGCCAATTGATCTTTTCTGATCCTTTGCATTCTTTTCCATCAACTAACCATCCACCCAACTCTTAAATTCAATTGTTGACAGTATTTTTATTCGTTTTACGACAGACTGAAAACTATGGTTAGCTATAGAAGAATAAGCTTTAACTTCTTCGTAGTAGGGATTAGATCAATATAAACTTTTATTTTACCCTTTGATTGGATAACAGTTAGCCAATTGATTTAATCAACAATGGTATCCAATCTTAAACTAATTGGTATTTTTATGGGAACCTTTCTCTGTTGCTGTTAAGCACTTTAAACTTTTTTTAGTGGTATACCTATTGTTTCAACTAACCATTGTAATGTGTTAAATTTACTCATTTTATCTGCATTTTTAACCGACTTAAAAAAAGATGATGTTCTCAATTGTATATGTTTTAGTTTCATCATCAGCCTCTATATGTCTCTAATGCTAGGGTACGGGCCTACCCTAAACTAGGGCGATGAGGCTTAGTCAACCACGCTAGCCAAGTGTAGGTTGGTCGACTACACAACCTAGTAAGATGGATTTAACTGAAAAAGTTAGGTTCAGGCTTGACGGGGTAACGTAATTCTCT
This sequence comes from Maruca vitrata, assembly GCA_039566165.1. Classification (NCBI taxonomy): domain Eukaryota; kingdom Metazoa; phylum Arthropoda; class Insecta; order Lepidoptera; family Crambidae; genus Maruca; species Maruca vitrata. Next base: position 9,032,543 of record CM076936.1, on the reverse strand, counting down.
TATATAGAGGTGCAATATCACCTTTTTTTTATAAAAGGCTAACAGGATAACCTTACTCCATCTGATGGTAAGCGGTAGTGAGATCCACATATGAGGTCGACAGGCACAACAGACCTTATTGAGCCTGTCGCACTCACCCTGAAGGCCTGCTTAAATGCCGTTTCACGCCACGCCTGAAGAGCCCGGGATCATAGGAGGGAGGGAAAACATAGGGCATTCCATGCCTTAATGAAACGGCAAAAAAGAGGTACCTTCCTAAAGGTATTATTAAAAGTGTAACCAACTTAAGAGGTATTATAATGTAGCCAGATAGAAGATAACTATTAACTGTTATTCGTTTCTCGATACATAGCTCCGTAACGGTAAAGCAAACGTGGGCGTTTATAAACACCTCGGCCATATACAATAAGAAACTCCTACTTATACGCCTACCATTGTATAGTTTTTTGTAGAATCTTTGAGATGAATTTGGTTTAATTTCTTTGTCAATTGGACTTCGATTGGTGTCGACAAACATAAAGCCAAGAAGACAGTTATTGACCTAACATTTTAGGTGCGCACGAAAAAATATTTTTTTATATATTTTTTTAGTATAATTCTACATGGGTTAACGCTATATCAATTAAAAAATTGTTTAAATGTTGTAAACTCCAAATGTTCTTTGTTTATAGCCTCCTAGATTCATTCTAAAATTTTTTTAAGGATTTTTGTTTTTCTGTTTGATTCTAAACATGTAGAGCATTTAAACAAAACCTACACGAACCTTAAAATTAATCTTAATATTAACCATTGGTAATTCATGTATTACCAGCTTGCACTCTTTAGTTACCGTAACACCGTTTAATTTCCATTAAAAACTGTCTGACTTTTTAAACTCAAGTCACGTTTGAGACTTCAAAACTATAACGCGGTAACTGCAAACTTTCCCCGTCACAGTTTTATCAATACCGGTCGTCATGTATAAATTGTTTAATCTCGGGATAATCTCCGCGTATACTTTATACTTGCACGCTGGTGTATTTATTGAAATCCCTTCGTTTCTGCGATTGCAAAGAAACGACTTTGAGCACGCGACGGTACACAGCTGGCCGTGGAAAGTTGGTCTCGTTTTGAACGAAGAAGATAATTGTTTTTTTAGTTCACTGCATAGATGCGAGTATATCTTTAGAGCTATCCCGTTACCGACCATTGTGGGATCACCCAAGTACCGTTTCTTAATCTATTTCAAGCATATGTACTTAAATTCTTAGAGAAATATTAAAGATATCAACCTGATTAAAAATAATTATACTTATGGTCTATTAAATGAAAAAAATCTAAACTAACATACCTCGTACAATAGATCTGCCCTAGGATAGTCCCACATTTTTATGTTAAAAATAATAATATTTAAAAACACAAAAACATGCTATATCTAGAAGCCACAAGATGATACTAAACAGAATATTAATTTTTGTCCCCGTTCTTTTCAGGAAGGAAAACTACGCAATAACAAAATACTTCGATTGTTCGAAAAATATAATTATTTCATTTATATCACTGTTTTATTTTAACACCTACTTCCTTGTTTTGTTATTTTTCAGTTTATTTGTTATATATTATTTTTCCGCTTTTAATAACTTATCACTAGGTCGTTGGTTATGGTGTCAATTATTGTAAAATACAAATTGATTTGTAGTTATTTTGTGTAACTTTAATAAATTATAATATACTGAATTTGTTGCGGAACAGTACCTATTATAATATCAAATTAGCATTGTTCATGTACGTCATGAGTATGATCTATTATCATAAGATTGAGATCGAGATTTACGTATAAGCTTTTCGCACTGTCTTACGAGACGTGCTAAAAGCTATCATATTATAAACCATGTTCATTTTACTCTGATTCTATGAATGCCACTGACTCTTTTGCGTTAGGTTCGATCCCATTCGGGACAACCATTTATTACATGAACATCAGTATATTTAAATTGACAAATTTACAAAATTTAACTAACAAATACAAATATTAATATGAACCCCAGTAGATTGCATATTATTTAGTTTTAATACTTATAATACTGTTTTTAACAGAAAAAGTCTAGAACTAATACCTCGGCCGCCAGTGTAGCCCTTTCACGCGTGTTAGAAAGTGGAACTAGACGTTTTGATCACGCAACGAAGAAATTGCAAAGAATTTATGCCTCCGATGCGGTATGACGTCGGGTCCCGGGTTCGACACCCGGAAGAGTGCCTCGAATTTGATACGACCGGCAATTTGAGAAGTTGAACCGTGTAATGTGTTTTTGGCATGATATTTGCCAGGTTTTTGATGGATTATGCTTTGGTGTATGCTTTGGTAGCGCGTGTTACTTGAAATAAAGCTTAACGCTTTTATATCTTAGTACTTTGACCTTATTTTATTTCTTTATAGTTAGAGAACACTTACATGTTTTTATTATATACTTTAACTAGTGCATTTTGATTTGTGTAATTGGTAGTTTTAGGGATGGCAGGAAGTGATCTCTGCCTACCCCTCTGGGAAAAAGGCGTGATTGTATGTATGTATGTATGAGATATCAAATCCACCGCAAGTCCGGTGATGATGACGAGGCTACTCCAAGCCATCATTGAAAGTCAGTTAGGGAAAAAAAGATAGGTAATTCTAAAGAACTGATTACCTACTGACCACTAAAACTCAAAAACTTTATACATTTTTTAAATGTTGAAGCTCATTCTAGCCAAAACGTCGAATCAAACCTCTTCTCTATCTTGAAAGTGATAAAGACAAAACAAAGTCATCCAAAAGTACCCGCAACTCATTTCCTATACCAATCAAAACACGTGGTATAGTCCATAACCTTCCCTAACTCACTCATATAAAAAACAAAAGCGGTGCGACGTCACAAAAATCTTATTAAAACGGGAGCATTTTTCTTAATAGAGCAGTTAAGGGGAGTGCTCACAATTTGTGTAAAATGAAGTGTGCATATTTCATGGCGTTTTTTGCGCTCTGAAAGCGCTCAATTTTTTATGGCGCTAATTACGCCTAAGGGGCTGTCCGAGAGTGGACGTGAGGACGGCGGGACCAGTTTTAAATGACTCTTTTTTAGCGGTTTTGTGTGAACACCTATTTTATAACTTTTTTTTTGCCAGTAAAGTAAAAAGTTTAAGTACTGTTTAGTAAGTAGAATATTATTTGAATTCAGTAGTTCCTATAAGGAAAAATAGATATGAAACGTTAAAAACGAAACAATTTTAACAGTTTTATCCTGTACGATTATTACCCGTTAATGTTTTAATGATAGTTGTAGAGAAGTTTTTGGAACAGACGATGATTAATGCTATTAATATATATTTTTACTTCGTTAGTTATGAGTAATTTGTTTGCTGTACAATCAATTTCAACCAATTATATGAAAAAAAAATGGATTTACTGTTAAGCAATTAAAAAAAACTGCACATTGGTTTTCTTTTACCTGTTAAATATGGGAACAGACAAAATAAAGTAGATCGTCAGTTAACATTTGCTGGCTGGTAAGAATTGATCGCCAGAACTCACACTCAAGTTTAAAAAATAATCCAATCAAACCTCCTTCTTTCTTATTCCAAAAAAAAAAATCAAAAGCCATCCGATCCCGCTAGCTAAACGTTCGCGGTTCATTTTTATTCGGCGTAGCTTACAGCCCGTCGGGCGATCCATGACGTCACCGCGTTTTTATTTTTATTAGGGAAGCCCTGACTTTTCCCGCTTTTACCGGCCCGTTCCGGGATTTGTGGGCTTTTGAATATGGAACGGGTTTAAACGGAGCCGACGGGATGGTGTCAAATGAATTTGCGATACGTTCTAGGATGTTGACATCTATTAGGTGTCTATTATGGTAGAGTTTGACAATAGAAACATCTCCATTGAAGAAATGTAGAGAACTTAACTACATATATCTATATCTTTCTCTTAGCAAACCTCACAGAATACAAATTTCGAAAGGTAATAATGTGAAAATACTTGGAAAAATGAAGCAGGCTTATACAGGTTGTCCCAAAAAGTAGTGTCAAGCGGAAGTCCTGAGATAGAACACCCCGTGGGGGCATCCGAAACACCCCATGTATGTTCCGCGATTTTTTATAGTTTTCGAGTTATGATTATTTTTCTAAAATTTTGAGAACAACTGACCTAACCGACTAAAAATATTGTAGAAAAAAGTATTTGACTTTTTTGAGTAATACTATTTGCAAATCAATTTTCATGAGTTTTCCTTTAATGCCTAAAATATTTGTCTCCATAACTTATATGGAAAATATCAAAATTATGGTACAAACTGAAAAGTTACGTTCTGTAAATAATGTCTTACAATTTCAACGTTAAATTTAAAATATTAGGAGGTAGCTGCATGGCTCCTAAGTAACTTTAAAAACTGAGCTAGACTCTCAGCTTTCATAATCATTAATAAAAACTGGTACTTAATGGGCTACTTTTGCTGAAATCGGACTTCAAAGACAGAGAGGTGGAAAAATCATAAAATTTGCCATTTGAATACGAAGTATTATTTGGACATTTTATTATTTCTAAAGTAAATAAGATTGTTAACAATCAAAATTATACCAGAAATGCTAAGAAATTACCACTTAAAAGTTTAATTTGTGATACTTAAAAAATTATTAAGTTTACAAATGGGAATTTTATTAAAAAAAAAAGTTATCGTTTTTGATTATTTATTGTAAAAAGTGTATAAGTAAAAGTTTATTAAAGTCCGTAAAGAAAGCAAAGTTCGTCAAGTTCGTCGTAACAAAAGTATTGCATGTGAAATCAGTGTTGGCGCAATGAAACTTAAATTAAACAAAAAAAAATCATCCAAATGTTTGCATCTGAGTGCTCCTGTATTAAATTTAGGTATGTTAACAAACTGACTAACTTTCGGAATAATAAAATGTCCAAATAATACTTCGTATTCAAATGGCTAATTTTATGATTTTTCCACCTCTCTGTCTTTGTAGTCCGATTTCAGCAAAAGTAGCCCATTCAGTATCAGTTTTTATTAATGATTATGAAAGCTGAGTCTAGCGCAGTTTTTAAAGTTATTTAGGAGCCATGCAACTACCTCCTTATATTTTAAATTTAACGTTGAAATTGTAAGACATTATTTACAGAACGTAACTTTTCAGTTTGTATCATAATTTTGATATTTTCCATATAAGTTATGGAGACAAATATTTTAGGCATTAAAGAAAAAGTCATGAAAATTGATTTGCAAAAATAATTACTCAAAAAAGTGAAATACTTTTGTCTCTACAATATTTTTAGTCGGTTAGGTCAGTTGTTCTCAAAATTATAGAAAAAATATCATAACTCGAAAACTATAAAAAATCGCGGAACATACATGGGGGTGTTTCGGGTGTTCTATCTCAGGACTTCCGCTTGACACTACTTTTTGGGACACCCTGTATACAGACCAAAATGAGGTCATCTTTATATATTCATCTGTCTCGAAAATTCATAAAATTCTTTGTTACTGAAAAAGTTACAAAGAAATGAGGTCGACCGACTCATCTTTTCATCGTTTAAAGTATCGCGACCCAAAAAAATATAAGCCAAGTTCAAAAAGTATAAAACTTCGTGATTCATCTCATTGAAATGTGCTTTTGTGTTTAAATACGAACAATGTTTTGTCCGTGATTTCTCTTGTACTATATATTTCCAGTTATCAAACGTTCATACCAATTTATTTTACTATTACCAGAACATTTTTTTTTCTCTCTTACTTTCAAGAAGATAAAATGGCTTGATTACGCATTGGAAAATGGTCCACTCTTGTGCCAAGAGCCGTGGGATCGATTCTCACTCGGCATAATTTGTGTGATGAACATCCGTATTTGTTCCGTGTCTGGGTGTGTTATTTATTAAAGTATATTTGTGTATAACACTATTGTTTTTGATATCTGTAACACAAGAGTCCAGTCGAAACGTCGGGCAGTAAGTAGCTATGTATTTGCTACTCCTAATAACGCGTGTAGACCCATAAAGACTAATAGTGTAATGGAACGTGAAAGTCTAAAATCATATGGAACACAAGAGCTTAGGCAACTTATCGATGTCATGTATTTTATTCCATAGTTACCAGCAATAAAAGTCTCACAGACAACAAAATACTCGAATCAATTTGCCCGATAACATTATCGAATAAAGTATTCAAAAGTCATTTTTACACCACACCGGTCATTCGCATGTCAAACTGCCGCAGATTACACCTGTCATTAGCTATCGTGACAGGTGTCAAGGTGACAATTATCAACTTATCGCTTCCCGGGGACCACGTAACTTGTCCGGAAGGGGAATAGCTTTTAATTAAAACTGACTTTACAAACCGGCAATTATGTTTTGTTGGTTTTGCGCGTTTTTTTTTTTGTAGATACGGTGGGAATTTTTCGAGTTTACACGTGTTAGTGACAATGTTGGGCGTGAAGTTAATGTCTCAAGTGTATTTAAAGTAAAGGTCGATTTATAATATACCTACTATGTTTACGCCCGCTACTTTACTACTACTTTTATCTTTATTTCGTAAAAAATTACTCTCTTATAACGCCATCAGTTAATTTTCCGAGAAATAAAAGCAAACATTGCCAAAACAAGAATTGATTTTTCACAGATTAAGGAAACCAGTAAAATTATGAAGGTTTATTTTGAACCAGAAGAAACAATCACACACGATGTTTAATAAAACAATAAAGACAGTCAGACGGACGCATAATTAATAAAAATATCGTAAAGTTATAATTAAACGACCCAAGGCAACATTACTCATTGCATCTTTCTTTACACATTCAGCCTTGCACTAAGAACACGCTTGTGAACTGATTTTTTATTTTCTTTTGAGGTCCCGTATACTGGCTGGTAGTATATTGACTGGCCCGATGGAACAGTGGTAAGTGACTACCACTATGGTTCCAAGAGTCCCGGGTTCCATCTCCATCGAGACAAACATTCATGTCATGAGCATTTGTGAATGTTCCGTGTCTGGGTGTGAATATGTATTCATCAATATCTATGTATGTATATTAGCGTCTGATACTAATAGTATAAGACCTGCTTAGTTTGGGATCGGACGGCCGCGTGTGGAAATTACCCAAGAAAAATTTAATACATTTGTCCCACAGACTTGTAATCCTCTTAAGGTTAGGCATAGTTCGTAAAGCGTTTAACTCTTGAAACCACATTTAGCCGACAATGCTTCACGAATTAAGTTACTTAGTTAAGCTAAATCATCAGCACTGTGACATAACCTATATACATACACTCTTACAACTTGCTACAAAATTGAATGATAATTTCATTTAAATCTTTAGTCAATATAAGTAGATTAAAAAGTAATGTTTCGACGGATTAAAAAGGTCGTTCAATGGCTATATTTTTATTTAAAACTATATTTTTCCATAGATTCTGCCACACAAACGATTTATAAGTTAAAAAAAATCTTTTCGCGGCTCTATTGATCCCTAAAATTTGTTTACGCGTTTCTTATCACGCAACCTTGCGGCAAACAATTTACACAAACACTTGTTTGTTTAATGTGGTGATTAGCGATCCCTATGTTGACATATTTACGTCATAAGTTTGAAGTAAGTGACGTTTAAATTAAATTGTTTCCTTTTTTCCAGACTACAGAGGTGTTAAAACGGAGAGGTTTAAAATCAAACTTTGACAATTGCATATTATATGATACTGATCTTTATAAAAAATCTTAATAAATCATCATTTAAATTATGCGTATGCTATATTTTATGATTCAAATTTGAGAACGATGAATATCATGATACAAAAATTGTATCATTTAACATTAAACTTACTTAAAAAAAAAATCGACTTACAGTATCTAAATTTTCCTATAGAATTGATTTAAAAACATTAATTGGCAATGGAGCTTTTTTGGGGCTTTGGAACGTTTAACAAAATGAATATCTACAACATGGCATCTTTAAAGTCGATCGTCTTCTGTTCAATCGATTTAAACATCGATATATTTTTTCTTTCACCAACAATCGGCACATAACTAATCCGTTGCGTCACACAATCGTCGGACAGAGACGGCAGACTACACTCAGTGTGTCTCTTTCGTAGATAGTTGTGGAGATATCGCTATCTCGGCCGCCCACGTTACCACAATAAGCTTCTACTTCCTTGACTAGAAAAATGGCTACAATAAGACTTATGGACGCGTCTTAGAAAACGCGTCTTTTCAACCAGTAAAAAAAAACTCAGCTGTAAAGTAGGTTCATCATCATCAGCCCATATATGACCCCACTGCCGGGGCACGGGCCTACCCTAAATTAGCGCGATACGGCCTTAGTCGACCACACTGGCCAAGTGCGGGTTGGTCGACTACACAATCTTTGAATTTCTTCGTAGGTGTGCAAGTTTCCTCACTTAAGTAAAGTAAAGAATAAAGTAAAGTGAGTAAAGTAGGTAGTCTATCTATAACGGCCTCTCGTAATTAATCGGCTTATTCGTTAATAATAGTAACACCCACACTTAGATATGCAAGAAGGACCTAGATTTTAAACGTTTCAAAGAGCTTTTAAAACGATCCTACATAAGAAGTTTGCTAGATAATTAAATAAAAGAAGGTTTTTTATATAAATCTGTTATTTAATCAGGTGGGAGACATTTTGTTTCAGGTGGGAGACATTTTGTTCAGGTGGGAGACATTTTGTCGACCGGTTGCTGTTACCACCATACAGTTGTGTAAAACCCGCCAAGTGACTCTGACCTCTCTTGGTCAGGTCGCGTTCCGGGATCAGCACTGTACGAACCGGAGCCAGGGGGGACCATTGTTGCGGCAAGCGCCGGACCAGTGGAGTCTTAGCGGTGGTATTGTGCGGGCGGAGCGGGTCAGCCCGCCGGCCAGGGAGACCCGTAGAAACGGGGGCCCTTCCGTCCGGCGGACTGGCCAACTCCGACCCGCACAGCTCAATACCAATGCGAGACTCCACGCCTTGTCTCGTTGTTGCCGCAGCAGTGGTCTCCTTTTTCACGGCTTTCAGGGTGAGTGCGACAGGCTCAATATGGTCTATTGTGCCTGTCGACCTCATATTTGGATCTCACTACCGCTTACCATCAGGTGGAGTGAGGTCATCTTGTTAGCCTCAATATAAAAAAATAAAAACCTAATTTGTGTGATTAGAAGGTAGCGAGTTTTTAAGAAAAGGTCATTTTGTATTGGCGATAAGATTGTATTCGCTTCTTGACTCAAATTCTAGAGCCTATTTCAGTGATACCATATGCGTATATTTTATGCCTAGCCTGTTCAAAGAAGTAACTTATAGTCTAAGCACACAATTTGTGAAGAGGTTATGAATATTTTTACAATCAACTCATCAAATATCTTTAAAAAAAACTCCAATAAAATACATAAACAATCTCAAAAACAACTGTTTTTTTTCTTCTCAAGGGCGTAGGGCCAAGGGGACAATAAAAAAGCATTTTAATGCAGTGTATCACTGACCTATGTCAACAAGAGATAACACATACGTAAGGACTAACGACCTGCCACTTAATCGGACACTTACTTTTTAAATAAATACACGGTGACTTGAGAACTTCTTTTTTTGAAGTCGGGTAAAAATGGATGAATAGGCTCTACGCCCTTTATGCCATGCTGTTTTGCCGAAGAAAAAAAAAACAGTAATTGTATCGCTTTTGGATCACAACTATAGTATAAAGTAACGATGTTTGATGAATGTAGGAAGTGGTGTGCCAAAATATTGACTATTTTGTCAGTTAATTGTGTGGGTGTATTTATACAGGACAGAAAGACAGAAATAATATCTAACATAAATCATTTTTTATAGATGTGAAGGCCCTTATTTTTTTTTATTTCTTATATGTATAAAACCATCAGTTTTATTTTATGAAGGCAGTGTGATTTGGTCACCAATGCTTCTTTAGCAAGTACATATGTATGTGTACATATATAATGTATGTCGGTAGTAGGTAGTAAAAATACTACAATGATAAAGAACGACGTTAAGTATAAAACGAAGCCAAGTGACTGACCTAGGGCAACATACTGAGATAGCATTTTATATGTTGTGTAAGAGTGATAAGACATGAGTGTTTTAAAAGGGTATCTGATATAACACGCTAAGAAATACAACAGGAATCACTGTTTTAAACTGGCCTGGATTTCTGTTGCCATTTTGATTCGTTGGTCTATGTACAGGCAGTGTATAAAGGCCGAAAGGTCCCGGGTTTAAATGCCAGTTGAAGAAACTGTAGTAAATTAAGTATTTTTAAAGAAAGTCCTTCTACTTTATGGTTTTTTACTATAACGTGCTTAAAGCTCGTTAACACAGTGTTCCTCCACCTGATTTCGCATAGATTATGACAGATAGTCTGTGTCTGAAATATGAGAGTGTTCGGATACGAAATATTATGAAATCTGTTGGTTACTGACACTCATACATTTTGAAACAAATTCGTTTATTGGATGTATAGGCTCGTTTTGCTATTAACTATCGTAACTACGACGATACGATTACTTACGCCGAGTGCTTAAAGCTTACGTTTAAAAACAAAATCCGTCTAGGTATGTAACAATTATGTCACAAAAGTTTAAGGAACCAATTAATTTACAGGAGTGACATCACAAAAATGGCCTCTTGAATAAAGAATCCTATTTAAACGCATCTACGATAGGAATCCGAGCAGACAACACGTTCAGATAACCTCATTTCTTTCTGATAGCACACACACAATGACAAACTCACACACTCACACATTGATGACACACTCACACATTGATGACACACTTACACACATATTAATGACCAGGGCCATCTTCAGACGGACGGTTTGAATTTAATATTTTGTAATACCTACATATTTATTTATTTTTAAAAATAATATGTTCCAGTCACATGTTGTTACATTATGACCCACAAGACAGTTTATACTGTCTGACTGCGGGACAGGTCGAAGTGATTCTGTACAATATAGAATAAGTATGAAGCTGCTAAATGCTTAATAACATTATAAAAGTAACTCTATCTTTCTTAACGCTAAAACTACAGAACCGATAAAAATGAAATTTGATGCACATATAGTTCTGAGCGTGAAACGACATAGGACATTTACTAACCGAGTTCTCTATAAAAGTGTGGTGTTGTATTAACCATTGATTAGGTATAAAAGAAAGGAGTCAGCCTAATCTACTATGAATCTCTACTATGTTCTGAAGTCACCACAACAGTCACATAAGAGTTATTTATTAGATACAAAAACTTCTCTTTATCAGTAAATTGCTATATTTTTGCTACTTGACCTCATTTTAAGACCCATTATTTTAAACATTAACCTTTTGCTGGTAAAAATAAATCTTGAAAATAAAACCACGGAAAGGTCTAGGTTCAAACCCCGGGTCGATCCAAAATAATGTATTTGTATTTTCCTGTGTAGAAAGAGGCCGGTGTAGCACCCTTTTGCTTGAGAAAGCACGTTAAGCTGTTGGTCTTAGGCCTGATATCTTTTCGGTAATATAAGATTGCCGTCGTAGCGATGGCGTTAACATACTCCATTTGCTTGGTTTCTTGACCGACTTCAAAAAAAGAGTTTACAATTATTATGTTCGACTGTACGTAAATACATTTACTAATATTTAAGAACGCGAAAGTAACTATGTCTGTTGGGTTATTACACCAAAAATACTAAACCAATTGAAACAAAATTAAGTTCACAGATAGACTACAGTCTGAGAAAGCACATAAACTACTTTTTAACCGACATCATTATAAGAGAGTATTGTTATATACCATAATAACCTCACGCGGACGAACTCAGGGCAAAAACTGTAGTTCGACTATAATTGAAGTTAAAATACATTATGTAATTTAAAAGCATTATGTATTTTATTCCTCAAACAAAGTTAATAATGGGTTCAAGTACTTTAAGTACTTCAAGCACGTCTGCTGTAGCGTATGACGTAACTAATCGCGTTTATCGGTGAAATTGTGTGTCGTGCATTTTTATACGGTTACGCAACCGGTGTTGTCCTGTGTCATAATCATCTGTGTGTTGATGTGGAATTATAGTTATTGTGAGCTGATTAGTTTAGTTTTTAGTTATTTATTTTATGTCATTATGTGTGCTAAATAAAGTGCATTATGTATTTGTATTTTTCTAACGAGTTGCGGTGATAGAATTTTTTTTATATAATGTTCAGTATCTAGTTAAAACATAACCAGCGGACAATTAAGACGCTTCTAATGATATGTCATTTGTCGAATTCTGACAAGCAATTTAGAAGTTATGTGGGAACAGATGAACGTACATACATACATACATACAAACATACATACATACATACATACATACATACATACATACATACATAGCCTGTCAAAATCATAACCCTCCTTTTGCTTTGCCGTAGTCGGGTAAAAATAGATCAAAATAACTAGGTACCGATTTAATTCACCCAAACAAACATTGATGACATTTTTTTTATCTAATTATTTATTTAACCCTTTTTGAAGTCGTTTTAATTATTTTTTTTGTAAATTAAATTTTATTTACCTTTTAGATACGAGATCACACTATTAGTGAAACTACTACGGAGCCGTCGAAAAACTCCGGTCACCCATCCGGTTATTGACCGGGCGCGCGTTGCTTGACTCGCGGCTCAGTCCGTAAGTAATGCATAGACCTCAAAATAAGGGCTAACGTACCTTCAGGGCTGCATGATAAGGAACAAAGGGCGTATCAGTACCTAAGTGCTTCGCGACACAACCGGCCACTGAACCTTGGACCTTGAAACGTAACATTTTTACGATAAAACAGCGATAGTGCGATATGTTTAATTGCTTTTTAAACAATAAACGCTTTTTTTTTATTTTTCCTCTTGCGCGTTTCGTTTTTTATCGCCGTTCGTGTTTTTGATTTTGTTGCAAGATTTTTAAGTTTAGTATTATGTAACGTTTTTTTTAATAACCCATGTCATCCCACATGTAACGTTAACAGTGTTAAAAAGTTTTGATAATCATTAAATGATTATGATTAGATGGAAAATAATAATTGGTAATATTTATTGTCATATACCGAACAGTAAGGATAAAATTGTTTAATTTAATTCAATTATCTATTCTATATCTATTATTATCTATTTATGATTATGATAATATTTTGAATTGCTGTTAACGATTTCTAAACTTCAAATATTCTGTGATAAGAAATCCATAGAAAATGCAATTCTTGCAGTTCAACTATGTGAACCAACATTGCACTAAGCTTATTTAGATGCATTATTCCGTTTCCAAAGTAGGTCTCAGATCTTAGGGAACACTGAACGAATATGGCATAACAATTCACCACTTACGAGAATTGCTTTTATAGAAAATATGATTGACTGCAATTACGTTAGGTTTCTGCGATACACGCTAACGAACTTCCAATATGCCCATATGAGTGTAAGAAAAATATAATTGAAAACAAAAATGTCGTAACTCAAGAATAATGCGTTCATTTATAAATATTATCATTAACATAATATAAAATTTTATTTAAAAGCCTTATTTTTTTAAACATTTTTCATTAATGAACTAAATTGCTTTGTTTTTTTTTTAAATAGGACCAATCATATTTAACTTTTCTAAATTTTACGTTTTTTCATCTTAGTTTTGGATCTCATCTTTGAATTCTCTCTTGAATCTTTTTGGTGCGTTATCAAATGCAATGGATAAAATAGTTAGCAAAAACATAAACTTAACATAATATATCATCACATCAGAGACTCTACCAAAAACTGCGCACATATTACGTCTATTACAATCAACGCCTCCACTTCCCAGGAAACGATACAAGAATTATGTCATAACACAATCAGACCAACCGCCGCATCCTAGCCGAAGTCGGAGCCACAATGACGTTCATACAGTATTCATGTTGATGCGTTTGCGCAGGTCACGATCAGGGACGACGAACTTGCATTTTTTAAACCGATTTAATGTAATCGATGCTCGATCTATACCGTTTTTACGCTTTACATGCGACGGATATTGTATTCCGATTTAGGTGTGAATACGATTGTGTGGTAATTTTTCGAGCTTTTTTGTTGTTTTGGACCGTGACAGTGGATTTAATTAGAGCGTTTGTGTCGTATTTGTGTATTTACGACGTTTTGAACGCGTGTTTCAATGCAAATCGTTCGAATCGAAAGTAATGAGGGACTGTTTGAATTATTTTGCGTTCTGAATCAGAAGGCTTTATTGAAAGAAAATAAAAAAGTAAAAATACCCACAATACGTATATGATTTCAATTATTTTCTTTCAAAAATATTTCCCATACAGTAATAAAATTTGACAATTTATTTCTTTTTCTACATTGATATAAAGATTATTCTAAATATTTTCACCCCATGTGCACTTCGCGAATTTTTTTTTCAAAAAACACTCTCCTCAGCACTCAAACAGCATCCATAAATTCCCTAGCAAAGGAAGATAACGTAATAAAAGCGGTGTATCTGCCGATGCCCAGTCCACGTGCTGCCATAATAAAAATAAATGGACTCCGGCAAAACTGGAGGTCGCTCACCTTCCTAACCTAAGACAAGAGTGGTCGTACGCATCACGCGCACACGCGCACGGCGAATGCGCACAACGAATGCGCACACACAGTGCGCACTTGTGTGCGTGCGCGCACACAACTCTGCGTAGCGCGTGCGAGCGAGTTTAGACAAACGGAAGAAATGTTATTCTCTTTTTAGGTACGGCTTTTGCTGATTCTGTGCCCGTTTTAAATGCGTCGTTTGAACGATGGCCGTTTGTTTCATTTTCGCATCTCTCTTTGTAGATTTGGGTTTTTTTTTTAACGCGCGAAGATGTCTTCTTTTAGATTTTGCGGTACTAAAAAGGCTTAAATACCGCATATTGCTTTTTTTGTATAAAATTTTTCGGTGTTATTTTTTGATTTTGCTATTTTTTTCAATCCATTGTTCAAAAGTAGACTTTCACGTCATTATTTAATTTATTATAAAAGTTGAAATTGAAAAGTATAAATGGTATTTTAATTTATATAACTAACGATGATAGTAGTGCGTAAATCATTACCTACACCAACAATAAAATTTTCGCTTACCCACACAATATCTACAAATAAACACACCGTCACATTTCCAGTAATCGCCCTACCTGCCCTACTTCAAACTATCCTATGACTTATTGTATTTCAAAGTTTTCAAAATGGTTTTATTTGCGAAAAATGATACCGTAAGTTTTTGCGTGCATTGCTCCTTGCCTTGCGTGTGTGAGTGAGCAGACTTGACCTACCCTACGCGAGTGAGTGTGTGAGTCAAGTTACGCAATACCAATGCTTTTCGATGCTATAGCATTTTTTTCTCTTTTTGCATTCATTTCTTTCGGTCTGCAGTTTTAGTGACTCATTAGGAGCACGATTGTGATGTGTAGTGCAATTTTTGTTGTTGACCGATTTATTGTTGTTGTAAACATTGAGTAATTGTTTTTTTTCTGCTTTTTACGATTTTGCAGTAATTTGTGTAATTTGAGGAAATCAGTTGATAGGGGAAATAACTACTTCTACTTAATAGTACGTAGTAAACCTAGGTACAGTTAGTGCAAGGAACAGTTTGCTTATGTACCTATTTTAAAGTTTTTACATTATTTAATAAAAAAAAAACAAAGTTAACAGGATTTTATAAAATATTAACTAAATCAAATCTATTGTAAATGATTCGGAAACAATGAAAAAAAAAGGAATTTGCAAGATTTTTACCTATATTTTGATTGAAAATTAATCATTAAACACGTACGTTTATAAGTATATTTGCACTACTTCCTTAAAGTGTTCCATCAATTATTTCTGCCCTAATGAGATTAGCGTGTTAATCTTAGATTTCCAAGAACTCAACAATAATGCTCGTTACGGATGGAAATTTACAAAAATATTATATTAATTTAAATTGAAGTCGGCACTAAATGTGCCCAACCTTGACTGAGATAAACTCAGAACAAAACACGTTTATTTTTAACTCAAAAAGTACGTGATGAGTAGTCTCGACAGTCTGAGTATCCTTTTAAAATAATTTGCGAGGCATTTTTTGAAAACGTGATCTCCTTATCTTATCTACGCAGCCATACAATTTTGCACATTTAAGGGTTACACTGTCGTACATCTTTTAGTAAATAAAAAATAATGTCAGCAACGAGCAAGATTAATGTTTGATTTGTAAGAATATTTTATTTTGAAATATATTTGATTTATAGAAATGCTAAACGTTAAAGGCGCTTACAGCGGCTTGTTACTATTTTATCAAAACTTCATAATTTTTTAAATAGGTCGTCAATTACCTTTTTAAAAAGAAAATATATTTTTTGCGTGCGATTTTAATTGCATGACGTTTAAAAGACAGCAGTTGGAGACTCCTACTTACTATTAGAAAACCTTTCTTACGCTACGGTTTCTATCGATTTAAAATAAGACATAATTTTTACACATTTTCAGCTCAAACAATGTTAATTAATTAGATAAAATTGCATTACGCTACGTAGGTTAAACAGGATAAAGTCTATAACTAAGTAATAAGTGTTAATCTTTGTAGGAAAAAGTACCAATGATTTAGAGTTAAAATATATATTATTTAATTTCCTTAGTAATTAAACAAGTTCTGAATATGAAGTTCTAGTTAACCATTGTTAAAAATTATTTTGTAATCAAAGGATTACACAATGATTTTTTTACGTTTAGGCAAAGAGTCAATTGAAGTTATTTTCTATACTGTTTTATTCGGATATTCGCAATGATATCTCAATATCATTGCGGAATGCCAATAACAATATTTTTTTCTAAAATTCTCTACTTATTCAAAGTTAAGTTAAAAATAACAAGTAATTTAATGTATTAAAATCTGTAGTATTTGTAAAATCAACGCAATACAGAGGTTGCAGAAATTTATTTCAAAAATCTTTGCAACTAAAGTTATTGTTAAAGATGAGAAAAAACACAATGAAATAATGATTTAATCTTAAAGAAATGTACAAGTTATTAAAATATTTTTAAATGTCCGCAAAAATGGATATAATATTTAGCGCGGCGTAAAAAGAAACTACGCAATTCGCAGCGTAAAATAACCTTACAGTAAAAAAATAACCAAAGATAAGAGCTATCACTGGTTTAGAAAAAAAAATAAGTTGTACCTGCATCGATACTCATCAGAGAAGACGCACCGACCCGGTTGGATTGCACGCATGTCCTCACAAAAAAAGAAAACACTTCCTACACTCAGTCCGAAAAGAAAGCCTGGTCGGCACCCAACTTCCTTCTTACGTCACCAATCTCAAAATTAAAACGTCAATGCACCCCGCGCCGAACGAAAAGAGCGCGAAAAGTTTTTTTTTTCACAAAATTTCAACGCGAAATGTGTCCGTTTTCGTCAAAATGTATTTTTCAAATGTCTGTTAGCCGCAAAAAATGGCTGTGCACAGTCCGTGGGCCGTAGGCGGTCTGCTTATAAGTACTATAGTTGTAGAGAAGTTAGTATGGCATCGTAATGCACTTATGTGTAGGTACTTGCTAAGTTTTTTATTATAGTCTGTTATATCCGTGCGGTTCCTTAGTTTGAGCCTTGCGTGCTTGCCCGACGCGAAACGACTTGATACTTTTTGTGTTACGTAATGGAAAAGTCTAAGAAACATTAAGTTAAGTAAGCTATGAGATACGATAAGAAAAATAGTAGATTGTTCAAATGTTTCTGTCGCATTTTTTGCTTTTTAATTTTCTTTCTCAAAGCAAAATCGGTTTTGTACCTTCAATTTTAAATTGGTTCGACTAGACGACCGTTTGTTAGACATTTTAGTAAGTTGAAAGCGAATAAATAAACTGTCTGAAAGTACTAAATCGTTGTTTTTTTTTTTATTTGAAATAATCTTTACTCTGTGATAGTTAAGAAAATGTCTAGAAAGTAGTGTACCCGGAAGAATTATGGTTTAGGAACATTCCTAAATACGAGTTTGATGTGTGAGGTGTTTGTGTTAAAAGGTAAATTAATCGAAGACTTGTGAACTATTTTTTATGGTGTCTTAATGAATTAGAGTTTAATTATAGGATCTTTAACTTTTACAATATTGCTATGAAAGGGTTCAGGTTCTTTACAGTATTTACGAGAGTAAAGACGCAACAGGATTCTAATTTCTCAAAAGTACAAAAATGCAGAGTATGCGCACTGGCAAACTTTAATCGTTTGTCATGATTGAACTTTCTGAAACTGCTGAATTTTATAAAAAAAACAGATTTTTTTTTTTGTTAATATTTATGAAAAAAAACACAATCGAAAGTATCAACGCATACCCATCGGCGTCGACGATAGCTCGCGTGCGACCGAGACAGATATACATGCAGTTTTTCATTGCACCGCTCTCGCTACGAACTGGGTTTTTTTTCCGAGTCGCGTTTTTATAACTTGCCTTATTCGAAAGAGCTTTCTTGTACGAATATATTTTTTCTTTAGCCAAACCACTCGCGGTGGTCTCATTGCCGACACAAAAAAGGATTACACTCGCTTTTTGTGAGATATCATGGGGACATTCGCATAAAAATGTTGGTACTTAAGTGGATTATTGTGTAACTACGATTGAACTCATTTTATTGGTCAAATATTGATTTAATGCTGTTAAAATAGACGCAGAGAGCTTTCTTCTCGTATGATATTTTTATCGTACGTTTTTATTAAAAAAAGATTTTTTTAAAGTTTAGATAACCATGTTTCTATTTTCGTAAGAGTGAAAGGCGTCTTGAACTAAACTTGTTTCTTGAATTCACATAGACAGGAATAGAAATAAAATTTAAGATAACTGTCTAAATTTATAAGTGCGTTTAGTAATTAATTTACACTTACACCCTTACTAAACTTACAAATCCTGATAAATATCTAATTATCACATTTTTCAAAGAACCTATCCATAAACATTAAAAGTAACCATGTAATCACGATACCCTTTTCCACAGAAAAATAACCTAGTCCTTCATTCATTAAACAAAACTCTTACCGTCAATTAACAGAGTAAGCCCTCCGTAAAAACGTCCGATAATTGACTTACGACATTTTTGCTAAAAGCGCCCATTAAAAAAAAACTACCCAGTGTCCCCTGTCGTTACCTAGGTCTTTAGTTCGTCACTTAGAGCTCAGCGGAGCGGCAAATGGGCTAAATTAGGGCCCCGCGTAATGACTAAGACTGAGGACATACGGTTATGTTGTCAACGAGAAGTCAATATCGATTTTTAAATTGCGGAATGTGCACGGCCGTTCGGAAAGTTAAACAAACGAATAACGCTTTTGGGCAAAAGTTCGAGTGAGAGTGTTCTGTTTAGCGGGAGTGTCATTTGTTTTGGGAATTTCTTTGTGTTATGATTCTTTTTACTTGCATTGTGACAAGTAATCACTTTGAGTTTAGTGTTTGCATTCGATTGTTATTTTATAATGTGTGCGTGCTTTGTAAATAAGCTTGAATATCAAACGGCATTTGTAACTATATAAGCGATTACCTATTTCATTTAGCATTTCTTTAAAACATAACAAATTGTAATGATTGCAATTTATTTAATAACATTATCAAGTATCTTAGTTTTTAAAACAAGACATATGTAGTAATAAAGATAGAAAAAAGTTTCATTAAAAAGTAGTCAAAACAAAAGCACGCGATCGATTAAAACTATTTACCGTAGATAATGAAAAAATATTGCAATGTCGTCGCAAAACGTTTTTCTCGGCAAATAAAGCCCGAATGAGACGTCTTGGAGGGGAGAGCGGGGCAGAATGGCCTTCGTTAGCATCTTTTAATTTCAGCTAATTTTTATCTCCGCCGTCCTCGCCTTTTTTACTGTGTAGCACAAGCCATTAGCTCCCGTGTACTTGGGAGAAACAATCTTGGTTCTCGATCGAGCTGTGATTATCTTGGTGTAATATATTTTTTAGCGCGAACCTAGTTCTGCGAGGGTTTTTATGGATATCATCGAGGCGGATGGGGTTATACGAAAAATGTGTATGGAATGAGCAATATTGGTAATTCTCTTCTCATAATATCATAAATAAGGATGAATCACATCGACCTAATTACAGATTACTGAGCGGAACCTTCTTCTCTATCAAAGGTATATTATTACATATTTGTTTTTTTAATCTAAACTTGCCGTACGCCGCATGTATTTCAATTTGATTCCAGTTGTTCTTACTTTTTAATTATGTGTTTTTTTTTCTTCTCATGTAATTTATTAATTCATTTTGTTGTTTTTGTTTAGTCTAAACATAAACTTATAAATGTAACACAATACCTAGAGCTTGATCGAGGTTGTTGTAAAAATATCGCTTGTTGCACTATAAATAGTGACGTTCTTGCTACCCGAGTCTCCCCTAATTTTCGCTTCATCGATTTTTTATTGAATTCTGTAGCATGTAAGTTAATGCATTCGAGCAATATATAGCGAGCCGTTTATTTTAAGTGTTTAATCTGGAGTATGAGATGTAATTAACCTATTTTAAACACAGCTGTTTTTGTTGTAAGTTGATAACCGTTTTACTGAGAAAAAATATATCCATCAATCATTTCGGGTTCTGATTACCTAAGTATAAAAAAATGTCATGTTTATCGTAAAATAATTTAAAATTTGTTTACAAATAGATCCGTTTTTATTAAATATTGAAACAAGAAAAAAATTGTTTCAAATAAAAATGAATTTTGTACATTCACTTTTGCAATTTTTTTAAAATCCTTTCAATGTAAATGTAAAAACTTTAAAGTATAAACACTAACAAATTATCAGCCCTCATTTCTTACAAGTGTCATTTCAGTAGGTCGGCGTGTACGGAAGAAATCTAATTTTTGGCTGAGTTTTTCTCTTATTTCCCCGTCTGTAGCGCCGTCCTCCCGCCAATTTGTGTGTGTTTGTCAAAAATTAACCTTAAATGTTTCTCGTGTACTTGGCCCGTTTTTACTTTTTGCATTTTTAATTTGTTCTAGTTATTAGGGGGTTGAGATTTGCAATGGCAATAATGATTGTAAATTAGGTGTCTTGATTTGTATGGAAGGTGATTACATTTGTTTTTGCAAGTTATTTGGTATATATTTTTTATTTTTTTTTGTTTCTGTAGTAAATGAATTGAAAAAGGTTTGTTAATTAATGTATGATTATACCTATTTTATAACTTTAAGATACTTTTAAGTTAAATAAAAATAAATATAACTTATACTTTTACGGCAGTAGTCAGTCGCTATTCCATCACACTCATCCCTTTATCCATAACTCTCCCCACCACAATGTAAAACAACAAACTTTTGTACCCAAAAAGTTGTAAAACACAAAATAAAATATTCAAAATAGCCGACAGGTGCTAAAAATTTTTTTTACGACCACTAAAGAAGTTTTCTAATAATGTGGCCACATCTTGTCGCTAATTGCTAAATAAATTTCCAAGTTTCCCACCAAAAAACCCCGCGATGAGTTATAACGTTAAAAAACGACCGAAAGAAATGTCCACCGCTTTAGCAGGGTCTTATCTATAGGACGGTCTTATTGAGCAACCATAATAGATATTTTGACGTCCCAGATAGGAATTGCTCGAGAGTAATTTTCGGGTTAAAAATAGACACATCAAACAATTGATAGATTTAGGATACTGTTTAAAACGTTATCTTATATCAGAAAAACTTATATTTTGCAAAATACGCTTACCTTAAAAAATATTTTGTTAGTTTTAAATGATGTTTTTCTTTCCTTTAACACCAATTACCGACCATTTCTTCGCGCGTTCAACGCATCGTTATAAAAAAAAATACTGTGCGTGTCCTAATGACTACATTTTAACTACACCGTTTATTGTGTTAAGTGTTCATTTCGATAATATCTTGATGTTCTTATATTTTTATTGTATTTTCTTGGGACCAGCTGTGTCGTCTTGCGGCCGGGCTATGAATACGGGCCGAAGGGGTTGAAGAAAATTGTAAAAGATAGAGGAAAAGTGAGAAAAATCGAGCGAGGAGCCGCGCAGGGCGGGCTCTTAATTTTATATCTTTTTTAATTTATAACGCGCTTCTTAGGGCTACCGAGCGGTAACTGAGACGATTTTTGTGTAAACAAGAACGATGAATGTTTTTATTTTGTTTATTTTTTATTTTTATGGTGTTACAAGAATGACAACAATTTTTTTTCGGACTTTCTGCTTCTCTGTATTCGTGTTTAACGATGAAAATATGTACCCAATAAATAATGATATTATACTAACTAACGCATTATTTTTTATCAATATGCCTAATTTTAAAATCGCTCGTTTGGTATTTAACTAGTTTTACACATTGCGGCATCTGTTACGCATTCATACACTATTTTCAATTTAGTACCTTTTACCTAATAAAGTATTGCTTTATTATACTACTAAAAATTAAAGCTTCGTATGTATCTTCTTAAATGTTTCTTATTACTTTGGTCAGTGTAAACCTTCAAGCGTACACATTTTGCGTCTTCAACCACGTAATGCAGTCGCAACTATATTTTTTTTTGTTTCAAAAAATAATTAAAATAAAACAGAAACGTAACCTGGGTTGCACTGCCCAGCCCTACATCTAGTAATACAACGGCAGAGGCAATATTTCGGAACCTATTAACTCGGGAGCTCTCGGTCATTAGACCGGTTTTTCTAAACGTCGCCGGACGATTTTTCGTCCCTCCCCTTTCCCGACACTTTTCATAATTACTGCACACCCCACCCCTTCCCACTTGTTACAAGATGTTACTTGCGAACTTTTATGGAAAAAATGTCACCGCCTTTGAACCTTTTTTTTTATTTAAATATATTTTTGCGTTTTTTATTTTCATTTAACTTTAATTAATTTTATAAACACGGTTAAGCACAAAATGGGAAATATGCAAGTGTTAAATTTAAAACGTATATCTTTCTCAAAGCCCCAATAGAATTGTTCATGGGTAAAACACCAGTGCAACCAAAATAATATAAAAATGCTGAAGTGAGAACCATCTTCTCAACGTCGTTTTATAAAAAAAGAACCCGCCCCGCTAAAAGTATTCACTGTCAGTCGGCGCTTTGGTCCGGTAAAAAGAACCGCAGAAATC
This sequence comes from Maruca vitrata, assembly GCA_039566165.1. Classification (NCBI taxonomy): domain Eukaryota; kingdom Metazoa; phylum Arthropoda; class Insecta; order Lepidoptera; family Crambidae; genus Maruca; species Maruca vitrata. The sequence goes on along the minus strand of CM076936.1, from coordinate 9,009,441 downwards.
TAAGCACAGGCCATAAACTACTCAACAACACTTTCAGTCATTCGTTCATCATTAAAAACATTTTTAAAACAATATTTATAACAGAGACGCCGCGCAGCAAAAAGTTAAGACAACGCAATTGATTTACTATAGCAAAAACGAAAGTTTAAAAAGTAAAAGAGCCGAAAAAAGGCCCGCCTGAAAATAAATTTAAAATAAAAAAACGACGGTACATGTGTCTCGAACGGACGGCGGACGTCAAAATCGTCTCAATTTCGAACGGAAAAACAATTGCAATTTGAATTTTAAATTCGTGCCGCGGTCATTTCGGACGGATTTTTTCGGAAAGCGGCACACTAATAAATCTCGGGGCAATAACGATAAATTCATTGCGGATCGACATGCAAATGTTGGAGATTTTTTTCGACAACGCGAATCAAGTACTTTTGTTATGGAACAGAGATGAGTAGAGTAGGGAGGTCGCTTGAGTTACTATTTTTTTAATTCATGATATTAAATATGATAATTACTTGATAAATTCGATAATGTCGTAACAATTTTATAAAACTCGACTTTTTAAAAAGCACAAGTAATGTTAAAATTCCATCGAACTTTCAACATTTATCGAATAATCTTTAATACTAATCTAGTACTCAACAATTTCGACTTATGACGAAGTTGCAAAATTCAAAAAGTTTTATGTTCAACTTAAAAGTCAATATTAACTTCATATTCTGTCTTCAGGCCATTCGCTTACTGTCGAGACAAGGAGACTTAGAAAATTCAATTTTGGGAGACAGTTCGAACATTTACATTCGAAAATTTGAAAAAAAAATTGGGAGATATATTTTGGTATAATTTTAAGAAAAAAAATTTTTTTAATAAAAAAAAATTATCTCGTGTCGTCTCCACCGTCCCTTAATCCGCTAACCTCAAAAGATCAAGTACTCGATCCGACACAAAGAGTGCAGTTTTTATTTTGCCGAGTGTACTTTTCCGCTCGGCGTTCGGGGGTTAGCTGGTACAGTCGGTCTTTTTTTACTATTTCTCGCAAGCACCTGTGCATTTTGTTGTACATTGTTGACTAGGCTTTCGGTGTCTGTAGATTTTTATTTTTAAGGAGAATTTCGAGTGTGTTGGCGAAATATTTCGAAGTTTTTAACAGTTGAACAATAAGGTTATTTTACCTTTGTGGGTGTAATCTAAGTCGGTATACAGGAGGTTTTTGCAAAATGCGACATCAAAATATGTGAATTAATGCAAATACTGTCCCTTTAAAATTAACTATCGTATTAACTATTGATGTCAATTATTTGCATTTGAAACATTGACAAACGGTAAAAATTATTACATCTCAACTCCAGTATATTCAATGAATAAGAGAGAAGTATAGGAAGTAAGTGTTCGTTTAATATAAAAATATTTATGAGCACCTTTAATGATGTTTCAAATAATTGAGAAAATCATTTATGCAAACGATAACTTTTACCCCGAAAATATAACCATTGAAAACTTGTTAGACACGAAGATTACGTTAAAATACTCCGTTTATAATCGGTTTTGGATTACAACACACAGCCCTATTAAATGCAGATGGCAAATGAGAGTACACAGTACTTCCTGGATGGTAGTGCATACACCACCTTGTATGCAGATGGCCAATTCCTTTGCCGGTCCGCTTTAAAAAAAAGCAAAAAAAAAATCGCGATTCTCGATTAAATCAATCGTTACACGCCCTCGGCGTTTTTATCGTACCGCGCATTTTTAATCTTAATCGGTTCTATGCGAAAAGTTTCCTTAGTAATGAATATGTAAATTATAGATCGGGCCTAGATACTTTATAGTTCCTGTTCTGGAAAAAAGTTCTTATCTGACCGTAGAGTGTTTCCTTTGCCACCCGGAGCTATGTGCTAGATAAAATCGCTTTAAAAATACATGCACACACAGTTTTGTGGGAATAGCGCTGAAAGTATTAAAACTCACCTTAAAACTAAAATTGAGTGATTGGTTGTTTTGACCAATACCCCATGTGTAAGGGGTTAGCGTTTTAGCGGTTGCGGGGAAATCCATTATTTAAAAATAAACGTTATTGATTAATTTTAAAATAAGGACAATATAACTTAGAAACTTGTCCTTGTACCAGTGAAACAAAATAGTCAAAAATTTTAACTGAACTTAAATTTATTTTTTATTATCGCCCATATTTTTCTTTTGGGTGATTTAATTTGGATTTTATCTATGTCCAAAAACAAATAAGATTATTAATTTTTAAAACATTTTAAAAAAGTAACGTCGGTAAATAGTGATTAAAAAAAAATAAGTAATAAAAAAATTGCAAAAAAAAAAACAAAAATCGAACCCCGCCCACAACCGCCGCCGCGCGCCCCGTTCCCTTGGAAGATAACAATACGCATTGAAACAGATGCCAACTCACTCGCTGCAGTGTTGACCAGCACTCCTCCAGGGTGCGTTCGCTGATGCTCTGCCCGGACCGCGCCTGCTGCTGCGTGGAACGGAACGTGGGATTAGCGCGCGAAGTGTTAGAAGACGTTACGAACTCTTTGTAAGATGACGAGAAATTTAAATTGTAAGAAAAAAAAAATTTCTTTTTTTTTTTTGTCTTTACAAAATACTAAAATTAAAAAAAAAATTTGGTCTTTTTTGTTACTTTGTTTCCGTAAGTTTAATAAAGATTAGATATTCTTCATGAGTTAAGTTTAACGAATAATAAATAAAAAAATCACACACTTTTAAGTCTTTGCTAATCTTGATGATTAATCGTTATAATCATCATCTCTCAGTCATTAAGATGAGTGGTAATATTTAATCAATTGAAGGTAATAAAAGTATAACCATCTGTTGAAACATTACCTATATTTTTAATCGATCCAATCTATTCTTTGTCAATTAGGTAACATAGAGCTCACGGTTTCGAGAGACTAAGCTTAATTAAGCATACCTTGTTTAGAAACAGATGAAATGAATGCTGAGAAAAGAAAACCTAACTTTGGAACAAAATCAATATCCTACTTTGTATCAGACAGAGCTAGATAAATTCAGCTTGCAACTTTCATTGTATGCGATTTGTAATTTAATCTACTTAACCATTATCATTTAAGTTGAAGTGGGAAATCATACATTTTAGATATTTCATCCAAAATGATATTTAGGCTAGCTTTTGTACAATATTACAACGCTCGTCTGATGTTATATAATAAAAAAAAAACCTGACTAGATGTAACTAAAAGGCTTTGTCATTCTATTATACCTTAAGTTTTGCGTTTGTGTTTGTTACTAATAATCAACTTATGTACTATTAATCAACTTATGCACTTTCTGAAGTAATTAATAAATAAATAAAACACATACGAGTGTATGGCCAATGTTTGTTGAACAAAGTATAAAGTTTCCATCCTCGTCATTTTACAAAAAGTTCTTGTTTGTTTATGAAGAAGAAAAGTTACGATGAAAGTTAAGTAACTATGTGTTAGTAAATGCTTTACCATTTGCAAATAAAATATGCCCTTTTAGTAATAGAGTTAGATATTAGAAACGCTATTAGGCAGGCTGAACCCAAACCAGTTATTTTTTAAATTAACCACACCCATTATGCCAATTATCGCATTTACATAGTACAGTGAGCTTTATCCGTGAATAATAAATAAAAATCTAGAAAATTAAAATAGGTCTTTATGAAGACGGGACATGCGAAAAGAAACCAAAAAGAAAGAGAGATAAGGCCCACTGTACATTAACACCAGGGAAGCTTGTGCAGTTCAAGTATTGTACCAAAAGACGATGATGCTCGCGACGAAATTTGCGGCAAATTCTTTTTTTTTGGTATTAACCCTTAAGTGAATTGTGATTTTTTTTTGTATACGTATATTTGTCACAAGATGCTAGAAGAATTTTCTCTCTTAATAGAAAACGGAATGTATGACAAATTAATAAGACACTAAATGCGTATGTTATTTATTGTTTGTCACATTTTAATGAAACGCATATTTTTGTCAGTGTTATGTTTCACAGCTACCGAAGTTAGCTAATAATTTTGTAGGTAAACATGTTATTCATTAACTTGTATCTAAGTTGCGGAGTATTAATAATTGTTAAGTTCGAAGTGAAGTATCGAACAGAAAAGGTATTAAGCATTTAATAAGTAAATAACTGGTTCTAACTAGACCGCTTCCTGTGTGCAATTACTAACTCGGCAAAACGCATGTTACAACAAAATGACATGTGTTTTTTTAACACGTCTTTTTTGTAAGTAGTTGAGTCAAACAATGCGAATTCATTCTATTTATAATTATGTTTGTTTTCAAATAAGCTTATTCTTTTAAAAAACCTTTAAAAATATACTGTATCCTAGAAATTCATTTCAATGTAATTTCATTTTGATGTACATACAAGTAAAATTTGTTTTTAATTTTTTTTTAATCTGTAATTTTTTTGTAAAAAATTGCACAAGCCCCCCAACACGAAGGTGAAAGGTGAAAGAAAGTAAAAAATAATTACATCAATATTGAGGCTATTCAGGAAATTTACCAATGCGAATGGCAACATGGCGCTCCTGTCGCCTGGCGGCCCGTCGCCCGTCGGGGACTGTTGCGGCTGCGTGCGACAAAACAACTCCGGTCAAAACGGGAAACGACATGGTAGGTACAACTTGACCCTTGTTTTACCCCAAACGGGGAGGAAAACGGACTGTCAACATTTTTTTTTGGTTTTTTTTTATTTTTTTTTATTTTAATTTAAAAAAATTGGTCTCAAAAGGCCACTCTCATAAAGCCAGTTGTGGATTTTTTTAGTCAAATATGTGTGAATTAAAATTGGCATTGGAGACATTTTTTTCAAAGTCTAATCAAAGAATTGTTAATATTGATTTGAATGAATTTAATTTATTTTATTTTAATATAAGAAATGTGAGTCATTTCTTCACGATAATCATCAAAAAATAATCATGCAAATACTTATTCGATGTTGGCAGTCCGTCTAGCACCATGTCAATTCTTATCTTTACATTTTTCATTACTTATGATAATATGTCACACATTAGCTGGCAACAATTAATAGAATCGGAATTTTATATTTTACATAACATTTTGAATATGAACTACATATACTCTAAAATTTTAAAAAGATTTAAAAGTTAAAAATGTTTGATAATGAACGAGATGATCTAATACCTAATGAGATATGTCTTAAATATTAATGAAACCGCAATCTGTTTATCTTATATTTCTTCAAAAATGCAGAATATGGAATTCAGTGTGTTCTATACTTATGAATAAATTAGGTTTCGAGCGCACGTTTGTACGATTTTATTTTATCCTGACACTGCTTCTTACTCGCGATTACATAGTATTTAATAACATGACATATATGTATGTTGTTGTGTTTTAGGTTTGTATTTTGGTCATCCAGTTTTATATCTCTATGAAAGTTTCCCACATAAATATATAGGTATACATTAAATTTAGCTACAAAATATGGGAAAAACCAATGAATTACATTGTTCCAGTTAAAACAACAATTTATGAATACAAACCATTCTATTTTCTATTTGGGAATTTGATGATTCATACAATGAAGTTATCACTATATTCAGGACTTCTGATAGAATATGACCGAATATATTTTGTTTAACTTCAATTAATTTTCAGAACTGCATTTTTGAAGAGATAAAATTAGTGATGTTAAGATCATGCAAATGTTATATTTATCGCTAATGATACCAACTATACCACAATCATTATGAAATGAGGAAAAACATTTTTGAGTTAAATTATATTTAAGAAACTAAATTATTGACGTTTGCTACCAACAAAACATAAGCCAAAAAATCAAAGTAAATAGTGCAAAGCATAAAACAGGCGTAAAAAAAACACAAAAATTAACATGCGGTGTAAAAAATTAAAAAATAAATGAAAGTCAAACCACACGACAAACATTGAAGTATGAGTGATAAATAGTATTTACATCGATATTATTGAGTGAGGACAGTAAATTTACCAGCGCAAATGGTACCAGCGATCTCTCGCTCATGGTAGAGTCGGCGGATGGAGATTGCTGCTGCTGCTGTCTCGTTCCAACGTAGGGGCAGGTGGCGTGAAAGAGAAAGACAGCGGAAGTCAGTTTCAATGCCTAAGATCATACCAAATTTTTTTTCAATTTCTTAAAATTTCAAATTGAAAAAAAAAAATTGGGAAATAACCGAAAAATTTTTACTGCTTCATGACTGACATGTCTTGTATTTTACATACATAATTTTGAGTTTTTTTTATTAAAACCATACATAATTTATATTAATACTTAATCTTGTAGGAATTTTGAGAAAAACAAATCACTAATTGCAAAACTACAAAATTCTAACATTAGACCATGTTATTAAAAGTTATACCAATAAATCGTTCCGTTGATTGCTACAACATTCAAAATATTTTTTTCTAAGCCCTTGAAATGACAACGTAACCCAAGAGGAAAAATATTAATAAATCAAAATTTTAATTAACCGTTATTTATAAAAACTCAAACCACAAAAGCGCAACTACTTCACAACGACGAACCGTTAAATCTCTATTTACGCAAAAAAAAGTTTTGAATACGAAACATGAACGGGATATCAAAACCGGTTTCCTTGTTCAAACAATTTTTAAAACAAAAAAAAATTGAAACGAGAACAGATTCGCAGCAACAAATAACTGTCAACACCCCTTCCGTGAAACAAAGCGACACAAAAAATTAAAAATAAAATCACAATGAACCCCTAATCCCGTGCCGTGGGAAATAGACAAATGCAAGGTGAGCCAATCCGAAACTAATTTAAAAAGTAATATTCTTTCGTCTTCTGTTTTAAAAATTTGAATTAAACACTGCCGTTGCAGTACCATTGTTTTTTAATGTTCTCATTCTTCCGATTTAGTTCGAGATTACGATTCGATTGTATTGTCTTCTTTTTATTCGAACGCTCTGACCTTTTTTACGGCCAATTGGTTTTTAAAATTACGCGTGGACGGAAGAGGTAAATAAATATTAGCTCAAAATAAAAATCGTTAGCCGGCCGTCACCAATAAAATGATTATAATAAGCCACATGTCGAAAACAAACATTTGTTCCGGTGAATAAAAGAAACGAAATCGAAAACGCGGACAAGTTGATCACGGGCTAATACAGAAATAATAGAATTATCACAGATTATCGTAATTTACATATCCTTTGTGGAACCGGATGCGACATAAGGACAAAAACGATTTAATAATAAGTTTGACTCCAAGGCCTTTAACCCTTTCTTGCGCTGACAAAAGCTTTACAATATGTTGCCTTGTGTCTTTTTTTTCGGAAGAAGGGATCATTCAAATTTGGAACGAGTTTCAAGACCGCGCTCAATAATCTTGAGGTCAGTTGTTCGACATGCACCGGTGTAGAAACACGTTAATTTTATTCTAATTTTAATTTTTATTTTACGTTAAGATTTTTACTTAGTGATTTTTAATTTTTTATCGAAATAAAAGGTCGTGCGCGAGTTTAGAATTGTTATCACAAGTTTTGTAAAAAGTATAAAATTACTATCAAAATTATATCGAAACCCGGAAATAAGAGTTTACACAGAAAAAAAAAACAAAACCAATTTCTTCATTGAAACACGGTAAGTTCGCTGTGTGTTTAGCGACCGAAGCCGACGGATAAGTTTTTGTTTGTAAACGATGGCACGCACAAATAACACTAATTTAATTTCTCTGTAATTTTATTTAAATTTTTAATTTTTTTATTATTTTTAAACTTATCACAATTTTTTTCTAAGTTTCTAAGTCGGAACTTTTTTGAAATTTTGCAAAAGTTAAAAAAGTGAACACTGATTCTAAATTAAAAAAAAAAACTTATCCGTCCTCAAAATGTGACTCACCTGAATTTCGTTCACCAGCTTCTCTGTCATAATCTTGTGGTCTGGCGTCGCTGGCGGCTGCGGAGTCGGCGGCGCCGGCCCCGGCTGCCCGTGGGGCTCCGGCAGCGGCTCCTGGGCCGGCGACCCCGGCCTGCTGCGGGTCCAGAAGTCCTGCATCTTGAACTGCCTCTGGGCTTCCGCTTGCAAGGCCGGGATGTGCAACGACAAAGGCGCCGCTCGCAGGTCCAGCGCGCTGCCGGCAGTAGCGGTCTCGGAGCTCCCTTCCGCCGCGGTCATCTTGAAGGAGTTCTGCAGCCAGCTGGCCACAAAAGAGTCTTCCTCCTTCGGGGGCTCCAGCAGCCGAGGGAACGGCGGCGCGGCGCTAGCCTCGAACGCGCCCTCGCCGCCGACCTGGTCACTCTCCTCAGCTATTTTCGGTATTTTAGCCTCCCTCGGTGAGCCCTCCTCTACCGCTTCCGTCTTCCGATACTCATGGAGGTCCCTGTACCTCTCCTGCAGCGCTAGGGATATGTTCTCATTGAAGTATTTCAACATTAATTCCAGCTTCGGACGTATCGTCACAACGGATTCATGCGACTTCGCGCTATTTGAGCATCGGTCTTCGCCACCGATCTGGAACGCAAGAGGTCTATTTGAATTTGCGCGCGGGAAATACGTTTGAAAAGTCGACCCGGAAAATGTGGAAAGCGGAAGGACCTGCTTGAGACGCGGGCGGGCGACGACTAACTTCTTAGTGGAAAACTTAGCGTCGCGACGCTTTCTTGCGGGGTGGGGCGGACGCGCGCGCGAGCCGAAGACGCCGCACCAACTAGCAAGACGCGGCGCCGCCCCCGCCGCCTTAGACGTGCTCAAGAACATCCCCACCGGCGCCGAGCGCACGCGCCCAGCGTTTTTTCCGCGGAAAAATGCGTCCGGTCAAGGAAAAGACGAGCGGGCGCCGCGCCGTGCGCCCCCGCGCGCGCCCCCGCCCGCACTCACTACGACATCATTTCCCAAAAACGCATGACGGACCGTTCGGACCACGGCCGCATAAGAACTATTAAAAAGGGCGCGAAGACCCGCGGCGCCCCTCTCGCTCGCACTCCGCCGACGCCGGCTCACCCCTAAGCGTTAGAAAGGGACGAGTAGCGCTCCCCATTTTTTTCTAATCGGGGAGGAAATGGAAAAGAATGGGTTTCTTTGTGATTTTTTCTTAATGGCGTCTGTCTCGCTCGCGCGCGCGGGGCGCGTATAGCGCCGTCTCGCGGCGCGTTTTTGGGGATTTCTTTTCGTAACGCCTCTTTTATTAATGCATTTTTTTTCCGCCCAGGCGGGGCTTAGCTTATGGGGGTTTAGCCAACGGTGTTATCGCGATTTTTACCGTTTTCCTTTACCTCAAGTTTAGGCATTCTAACTTTTTTTACTTTTTTCCTAAGTTTTCCTAAGATATTTTGAGGAGAAAAGTGAAAAGGAATACTCAAAAACTTAATTTCATGGAGTTTTTATCGTCTACTTAAGCATTTTCGCCAAGTCAGAGTATTTTTTTTATAAAGAAATCTATTTTTATCCATAAATGTCTCGTATATTTCCTAAGGTTCATGTCTAAGTATGGGCGTCTTGGCGGCGTCGTAGCGTAATCTTTCACTACCCCACGACAGATGGCGCGGCGCGCTACGAAGCGGCCGAAGGCTACGAGCAAGACTGGTTTTCTTGAGAGGTTTCCACGGAATTTGGCTTCTTTAGACAAAAAAATTTACAAACTGAATTTGGAAAAATACTTCCTTAGATTTTTTTGTAAATTTGGTGATTTTCTTGTGATACCAATTTGGATGGAGATTTCTTAAATGTATAATTTTTATTTGATCAGTGTGACTAGTTTCTACTTTTTAATTCTATTAAATTAATGGCACTTTTAATTATATAAAATAATTTATTTATTCAAAAGTAACAAAAAGTCCTACACTCAACCTAAATATTCATTGTACCAATTCTGCGTTACATAAAAATTAAATTGTGTTTTTGGTAGTTTTAATGTTTTTTTTTATTAAAACTAATCGACAAAAATGTGTAAAATCTGTCAATATTTTTTTTTTCTGTATTTATTATTTCAGGTACTTAATACGAGCAATCTACAATACAAGTATAAAGCCAGGTCATATTGAAAATTACATCAATGATTAGATTAATATTCTTAGAGCACATTAACTACGATAGGCGCCATAGATCAGTTTATCATCAATTTACCGGTCCGCAAATATAACTTATGATGACACATTTTTATTATTAATGTACAGTCACCTCGAAAAGTCTTGCATGAGATCATGCCGAGTTGAAAAATTGCTCATATTATAATAGCAAGAGATCTAATCAGGGCGAAATAGGCGGGTTCGCAATCAGCGAATGCTAGCAGTTTATCTAGAAATCATTAGTAGGTACATAGTAGACAATAAATGGTAATGATGCAACTGCAGGCGTGGTTTGTATGGGAGTGACTGCTCCGCCGACCGTGACGGGCCATTGTGACGAGCGTGTGGATGTATTTTTTTTTCGTTTTAGTAGGTATACATTTTTATGCTTTTTTTTAGTTTTTTTTTTATTTTATGAAAAAAAAATAATTATATGGTGATTTAGTAGGTACTAACTCGAACTAAAAGTGCAATATATTTTTGAGTAAAGTTATTTTCGTTTCAGTATGTTTATCATCTAAAAATGTTTGAGGTATATTATTAAAACTATATTAAAAAATTAAAATGTGTTAAATGTGTCGTGTTTAAATGTGTTAACCAACAAAGTTTATTCGTTGAAAATAAATAAGTAATTTCTTATTTTTGAGTTTTATTAAAAATAACCTTATCTTTTTAAGAAAAAAGTAATGTTAGAAATAGTTTGTCTCCTAATTTTATTACGTATTCACCCTTAACACGAACCTTTTTGTTTTATATATGAACCAAATAATACTACTATAAGAACCTTTTCTTTCAACCCTTTAAAACGAATTCAGTTTCTTATAATTCGAAGAGGTTACAAACTTTAGTATGATTTCATTGAAATTAGTAAAATAGATCGCGTTTATTAATTGATCAAAAATAAATTATTTTACCAAGAATACATTATTATAACACAATCAAAAACTGTACCAATATACGAACCATATCGTTTGTACCGAAACGATTAGTTTACCCTCTATATGAACCATCCCTATTAAATCTTCCGCATCTAACATTATTTTGCAACCCTCTACTTCTATACGAACCATGTGACCTCTATAACAACCTCTTTGCCGCCCAACCCTCTCGTTTTTAGGGATGGTTCGAGTATTAGGTCACTGAGGAGAATTTTGTATGGAGTTGAAATTTTACCAATATAAGAACCATACTTACTTCTGTATGAACCTTAAATTCAAGTTGAGGGTGGGTTCATGTATGTATTATTTACATTTTTCAAATTTTATTTTACGCAATTATGTTTTTTTGTTAGAAATCTCAATATTATTATTATGTTACAATAAACATACAGAGTAAAAAGTACAGAGATCCATACCATCGAATGATATAATATACCTTAGTGACTTCTAAACAAACCATGGTAGTATAAAATAAATTTCTTAAAGTTGGAGGTATGGATACCTGGAATAATAATTACATGTTATAATAAAATAAAGTCAAGTTAATATCAAGTATTTTAGGAATCGAATAACTGTAAGTCTATTAGTATGAATAGCAAAGAAGCAATTCTTCATTAAAAACAACGTGTCTCTACCATAGAATTGGAATACCGATTTTAATAAAAATTAAATAAATAAAAATAATTCATTTAAGATTTTGGACACAAAAGTTGTGTCCATAGAATTATTAATAGTGCGTTAGTAACAGTTAATGAGAATACACAGTTTTTTTATTTCATTTATTTTTGTTATTAAGAATTACTGACTCCACGACGTATTTGGTAACAAAGAGACGAGCATGGGGTATATTTACAGACTACCCCAATCCCGTATGACGAGATATGAAACAATTTCAAGCAGATAAAGTCGCGGGCGAAATGTTATTTTAGAAGAAAGATAACTTTACTTTTGAATATTGTAAAAATACATCGAATACAGTGTGATAAGTACTAACGTTGACATTTTCTGATATTTCTTTTAGGTTATTTCATCATTATCATTATAAGTTCGTCCACTGTTAGACGTAGGTCTCCCCAAATGCACGCCACTCCGGCCTACCCTCAGCTACCCGCAGCCATCTCCTACCAGCCGTAATACACAGATTTCGCACTTTATATGGCCTGAGGGAGTTCTACAATACGTTTGCCGAGACGTGGTATCCACTTCAGAGTGAGAGCCATCCGCTCCCCCGCAAGTCCTTTGATGATGACAAGGCTACTCCAAGCCATCATCGTAAGTCAAAGAAAAAAAAATTCAGTATTTTACCTACTCATATCGAGTTGTTTAGTCGATGCCGCGTTAGCCATAAGACGGGGCTAGTAATAATATCGGATCGGAAACAATGGTCGTAGCCCGCGGTGACCCCACTTTTGGGCGCCGCGCTACAGTGGTCGCAAATGCTTGTACGCATAAAATCTATAGTTTTTTTTACTTGAACTTTCGTGTATTCCGTTGTCACCTATAAGTTTACAGTGCAGATTTCTTCGCAGATTCTTGAAAAGAAAACTAATTTAATGAATTAAAAAATGAGTATGTATAATATATAAGCTTAATAATAAAATGTACAAATCCGACGTTTTAAGCTCTTTACTACATAAATATACTACATAGTTTCGTAAGACAATCTTCATAAGAAAATCAATGAGACTTTATTTCTAGAAGTAACGTAAGTGATAGAGTGATAATTTACACTGGATCCAATATGCCAACTTACTTCCTTCCTGTTTAATATAAATATATAGTATACATCATCATCAGCCCATATACGTCCCCACTGCTGAGGAACGGGCTAACTCTAAACTAGGGCGATGAGGCCTTAGTCGATACACAAATACAATATATATAGAGGTCAAAACTACTCAATAACCTTTCGTTTTGCCCTCACCAATAGATAACTATAATTTGGCTCCACTATCAAGAGGACAGTTTATGATTAATGAAATCTCTACCTACGCAACTAATAATATATTTTGAAACGCTTTTTACTAATAATTTGGTCAAAAATGACACAAATGAAACAAAAAATCCTACAATAACCCTTTTGCGTCCACTGTAGCGCGGCCAGACAGCTGTTCGACTGTTACTGTATTATATTAATCGAGTAATTTCCGCTCCGCACACGTCACACCAACATATTATATAATACGATAACGATAAATAATATATCATATCATACCGAATTAACGGAAACTAAAAAAAAGGTTTTTTTGTGAAGTATTTATCCTAAATTCGTTAGTCGTTTTAATAATTCTACTTGCTTGTTTTCTCAAGAACACTAGTTTCTAAGTTTTTGATTTGTGGTTGACTAAGACCTTATAGCCCTTGTTAAGGGTAGGCCCGTGCCCCAGCAGTGGGGACGTATATACGTCTGGGCTGGTGTTGAAGTATTATAAAAAGTTTAGTAAAATTATGTTCCTTCCAAGCTTGTCATATAACAACAACACACTAAGAAGGAAATATTGATAAAAATAAGAAACAAAACAAATCAACCAAATAATTCTACTTCGTTCAAAATTTGCCAAAACAAATAGCTTACATTTTAACCCTAAACAGGGTTGTAACACAACACCTTTTATCACAACTCCGTTCCGCTCTTAACACTAAAAAAACCGTCAAAAGGCGCATTTGACCCTTCGCGAATTATGCAAATTTAACTTAGATTGAATACGTTAGAATACCTTCACAAGGGCTCTAATAATGTCGCCCAGTTTTTTGTTTCAAAAAACAAGTGATTGTTCTAAAACTAGTTTGGGTATTTTTTGGCCCAAGCAGGGGATGGTTGACCTTTGTTCCGTATGGGAACGATTCAAAGACAAGATGGTGAGATAAAAGACGCTTTTGTTCAATGAATTTTGATATTAGAATGACTGTTGGATGTTGTTTTTTGACGTGAGAAAGTGATTAAAATAATTTTTTGAGTGACGCTATGCGGTAAAAATAATGTTTAATAAGTTTTGGACCCCGAAGATTAATCAAGTCAAAAATTTGTATGAATTAAAAATTGCATCAATCATAGGTGATTTTTTTCAGATTGATTACTAGGATGACTTAGAGCTATCATCACCTTACTTGCGGGGAGCGCATGATTCTCACTACTAAGTCAAAGAATTCAACAAAGTATGGGTTTTGGGTCGCTGCGCCAATCTAGTTAGTTAATTACTTATGGTGTAAAAGCTCTTTGAAATAAAAAAAAACAATCTTTCTGACAGTCTGGGATATACCCTTATACCACTAAATCACGAATAGTCAAATGAAAACCCATAAAATTGCCTGTAAAAGTTGATAGAGTTGATAGAACTCGGGTCGATGAAAAAGTTACAGCGGTCCGTAATGACCCCGCCCGCACGCACCGAGGCCTATTTTTAATCATTTTTGGAAGAACATTGAAGGGTTGACTCTATAGTATGGAATCGACTTCAGTAGATGATACTTAAATAGTCCAGTCAAAATAGACATTTAACCTAGGAAAAATTCGCATAGAGCTGAAAATTGGCATGAATGTTGGGAACACTATTACAAATAATCTGTCAAAAGTCCCCATCGATCCCACGTCTGCAAAAAAAATAATCTAGGTCAAATGTCACAAATATCAGTTTTATGCACTTTTGAGCGAAACGGTAAGTTTAATCATAAAAGTATGTATGACAAAATTACTTATCACGTAATTATCTATAAAAAATGTCTAAACACTTTGTTCCTAAGATTCACCATTTCAGAAATATAGCGATGCACAAAGTTGAAAAAGTTGTATTTTCAAACGCTTCCAGGCCCCCATGCGATTGTGCTAGACAGTTAAAATTTTAACGAATGATGTATCTCAGTTGCCTCTATAACATCTTATACTAGAAACAACATGAAACCAACGTGTAAAGTGGGTTCTCATACAAAACCTATGTTTTTTTTTCTCACACTTGGGCGGTTTTTAACGTGGTTACCCTAGTGAACCTATTCCAGGTCATATATCGATCAAAAACGATATTAACAGATGAATGCATATTATGTAAAATATGAATTTTCTAATGATTAAAACCACGATATCTCGCGAATGGTGAGTCGGAAAAGAAAAAGTGACTGGACCATTTTTGTAGAAAATTGTATGATCTACAACTTTTGTTTGACCTATTTTTACGATAATACTTAACTGTTTTCGAAAAAAATGGAAAAATCCTTAATTTTATACTTTTGACCTTGAATAAAATTTTTTGCAGAAGTAGGATTGATGGGGATTTTTGATGTTTCGTTTATTATGATGTATTTAACGTCTCTGGCAATTTTCAGCTCTATGCGAATTTTGTCTAAGTTAGCACTTATTTTTGTCTATTTTGACTGGACTAAAAATATGATATTAAAATTGCAGATTATTTTATATGACTTGATATAAAATGCATTTGACCTGATACTCATGTCGTTTCTTTTTATTTTTCTTTAAAGATTATAATGCTAATATAGAATTGATAAAAAACTTGGTCTGTGTATGTAATTATTTATGTATGAAAATTGTATAAATAAAAAAATAAGTATTATATTTATACGAACAATATACACCGCGAAATTTTAGTGGTTGTTTTCCCGCAGTGAAAAGATGATTATATTTTTTTGAAAAATTTTAAAAAAATATCTATTTTTTTTCACGAAATTACTAGCATGATTCAATAGTACTATAAAAGGTAAATCGTTCTGTTACGGGAAAACAACCACTAAAATTTCACGGTGTAGGTAGGTATACTACAAAAAAAAAACAAAAAAAATCTTAACACATACCAAGAAAATAATCGAAAAAAAATTATGCAATAAGTATGACTGGCCAAGTTAAAAGCAACATTCGCGTGCACGATCTGGTTTACGTTTCGCACACACAATAACTTACATTGCGCTAACCAGATATGGCCACATGATATTTTACTTTACAGCCAAAAGTAAATCTATTGCGGCTAGATTGTAAACCATACAATTTATGGCAGTTTTAAATACCTTATCTAAATGTGGTGAGATCGACATGTGTATGATATTTGTTATGAGACTTCATTTGTTTTTAAAACTTAAAAAAATAGTTTATTTTCTAATTGAAATATTGAGGTCAAGAGCAAAAAGTAATTTTGGTTTTGATTTTTTCAACAATTCTAGAACGAATTATTATCGAAAATATTTAATCTAACCTACTTGATGTTTCAGATATCTTACTATCATCGAAGCATTCTTACTTAAATAATCGCAAAAAACACTTTTTTGAGTGCGCAAAATCTGGCACTAAAATATGCAAAACAAAAAAAAACATTGTAAAAAAAAGATTTCGAGCGTGTGCGCAAAATCTGGCACTAAAATAAGCAAAACAAAAAAAAAACAAAAAAAAAGATGTCCGCCGCCACCCAACCGCGCAACAGTAAAACATTATTGATGGTACGATTCCGTGACAAGTGTACGGGCACGAAACAAAAGCGGTGCGTCTAGCTGCGTATGATCGATAACTACTAAGCCCGCGAGAATCGCCTTATTTTTTTAAGGGGGAGGGAGAACCACCCTCATGATCAATAACACTCACTTTAGGTAAACTAATAAAAGATAACAGTTACTCGTATTCTTGCCACGACATCGATCCGACCCGCTTGTACTGATAAATTATTGTCTATGATATGAAATGATAGTTATTGGATAGGACACTTGGCCTGTGATCTTAGGGTCGTGGGATCAGATCTGTACATGTACCTATGGGTTTTTTGATCATTGTACATATCTACATCGAGTTTACTCAAGATATCATGAATGGTAGATGATGACATAATAATAAATAGTGTGCGTTAAATATGACGTTATTGGTTATATTTATGTTTTTTCTTTTCTTTCATATTTATTTTCCTAGCAATTTATGGTGCATAAAAAACAAAGAGAGATTAATATAATGTAGTTTAGTAGACTATGCATACTATAAAAAGAACTAGACTATGAACATTTGCACAAACTTAATGACCTACGCACTAAATACTGACACGTTTCAAGTTCAGAGTCTCAAGTTACCTAGAGAAAGTGGAAATTACAAAGTTCATTCAAGTGGTATCTTGCCTACTTTTTGCGAGATATCGCTTATCTTCCGTTTCAAACACGGGTAAATTGTTCAGGCATAGTACATTTTTATTAAATTGATCATCATCATCATCATCATCAGCCTGTTCTTGTCCACTGCTGGACATAGGCCTCTCAAATGCACGCCACTTCTCTCTATCCTCGGCCACTCGCATCCAGCTCCTACCAGCCGTCCTGCGCAGATCGTCACACCACCTGGCCTGCGGGCGTCCTACACGTTTTATTATATTGATTGGGAGTTGATATTTTGTTCGATATTGATTTAAGTCATGAATGTAGGATAGGAAATTCGAGTTCAATAGAGTATCTCATTATCTCGATTTAAATACTGAATTACCAAAGTAATTAACTAAATGAACATTAAGTTCATTGTATAATTAGAACTTTCAAATATGATTTTCAATTGTGTGTGTTCACTACTAGTCAAACTATCATAGTCAACAGTCAAGTCTGTCTTTATGAAAATTCCTTTACGCTCAATGATGCTAGTAAAAAAAGGTGTTAACAAACAAACCAGAAACATACGCCATAAAACCAAAAAAATCCTGCTAACCGAACCGTAAAAACGCTTCCAACAATCCATCAAACGGCCCGTTAAACGGTAGCTCAAATATCAATTCACGAACACCAATCGAAATAAAAAAAACGAAACAAAAAATCCTAAAAAATCCACTCCCTGTCCAAACATCGCGTGTCAAAATCCCACATTCTAATCGTCGTAACCAATGAAAAAAGTGTGCGCGTGTAAAAAGTACACGTTTTAAAAAACGTACTGGCATAAAAAACCGCCCCTTCCGTCGTTGTACCAATAAAAAAAGTAATATGTTTAAACGGTGTTCGAAAAAAAACGACTTAATTGGCGCGTGCCGCCCTAGTATTTTTTTTGTCGTCTTTTTTCGTGGCGCCGACTTCCTGGTTGGTTTTTTTTTTATGCATTTAAAAGCCGTGGGGTGAGTTTTTGTGACAATCAAATAGGCGTAGAGCTGTTGAGCCGACAAATTGTTTAAGATTATAACTCATTTTGTTTTCTAGCAGTGCGTTAATTTTTTGTTCACTCTTTTATACTTTCACATTATTAATTTTCTTTTCATCTCAATACACACTTTTTTTTGGGCCAGAAAATTTTTATTTTGGAGCATGATTGTCAATATTATTTTAGTAAGGCATATAAAAATACCTATCATTGCAATCGACAGTTGATATTTTTTTTAGAATGAAATTACTGGTAAATTATTTTAAGAGTACTTAATTTGGCAAGGTCAAATACTATAATTTTAATGTAATCAATAGATTTGACTAGTAGAGCAGATTGAACTTGACCTCTTTAAAATTTTTAAGAGTGTTAATTTCACATTCTTTAAAATTAAAAGTTTCTTGATTACCTACGGGAAAAAATACTAATTTGAACGATGTTTCTTATAAGCGTCGCCTTAATATTAAATATATTTTTTTAGAAAATATCTAATAAGATTAATCTTATTAATATGCGACATCTGGCGGCGAGTAGAATCACTCAAAAAACAATCCGAAAGAAAAATAAAAAATAATATTTTTAAATGTGATTTATACTTAACAACAAATTAATCATTAGGAACATAAATTTAGAGAAAAAAATTATCAGCAGAAAAAAAAGAATCCTAGTAAAAAAATAACTAGTCTCAAATGTCTATTAGCACAACTTAAATAAATAAAACATCATTATATAATAAAAAATCAAATAAAAAGAATGATACTTAAAAAAATCCATATTTGCACTCGCACAAAATATTTTATGCTTTATTCTTTAACGATAGCACGCTTCATAATAGTTACCACTCCATACGAATGCACCTCAAAAATTAGGGTGCCAAAAACAAAATCACCGAAAAAGTAAAAAATAAAACAGTATTACGTAATCAGTGGAAAATTTTTACCTCGTACAGTGGAAAAAACAACCGCCCTCTAGCGCTGCAACTTATAAAATTTCCGTTTAAAACATCAGACATTATTATCTTTTTTCTAACGAAAAAATGGATTTTTACACGAAAAATAAACGAATCATAAGACTCCAGCGCACATTCGACGTTTGACTTTAACACTTAAAAAATAAGAACCATTTTTTATTAAATATTAAACTGAGTTATGACTAGAGAGAACGCGTAAGATTTCTTGGTCTACATATTGAATAGTGATGTGAATTTACCGTCTTGAAGCTTTAATCGAGATAATTAATGGTTGCGTATTGATTTAACCGACTACGAACAATAAAGTCTGTTTTAATTATACGAGAGAGCTGATCATTTAAAAAACTTATCAATGGAATAGAATAGAATAGTTGTTTATTTTTACCAAGAGACACACATACAGACAATATCAGAAATTAAAAAATCAATAGTAAAATAAAAAACAATATTGCAAAAAATTGGCAAAGGCCTTATCACCCTAGTTTAGGATAGGCCCTTGCCCCGTCAGTGGGGACGTATATGGCTGATGGTGATAAATATGAGAAGAAAACGAAATTTTCGAGCTTCCAATTTATTTTTCAACATATTTTTCTTGCTTCAGTTTAGGCTTCGGATTTAAGAACACCTTTTCCGACTGACTGTTTATTACAATTTTTGTGAAGAATTCGTTCAATCAAAAATTTTGTATTTTATTTTGTTAAGGCTAATAGTTAATAAACCATCCACGAATCCTTCCAAGAATAAACTCTATTTAGTAAATAAATACCCGTTAACAAAACTGACTAACTAAATAACCAGCCACATAGGAATCCGGCCATCAAATTCTTAAGCCTACAAAAAGCTCAATCAACATATCCACAGTATTAATAGTAAAGAACGAGCTTCAGTACTTAACATTAACTTGCCTTAAACCAATAATGAGTTAAGTTTTTTGCTAATATCTCCAATTATAGCAGGAGGGCGTGGATTCTGTGAATGGATCGGCAAAAACTACAAAATACTTACTTGGTAAGTACTTGGAATTAATGCTAAGCAGTCCATCGTTTACTTACGCTGTTGCTCGAACGTACGTAGCAAAAAGGTAGGCGTGATGTTTTTAATACAAAAAAGGATTAATCAGCCATTGAGAACGATATGTATTATATATTATAAGTATATATAGAGAATGTCAGGCACGCGAATGATTACAAGGCTTGTATTTAGTGAGATGTGATTGCTGTTTGAAACATTATTGGAATTTGGACATAGAGTATTTACGAGTAGGTAGAGTTCTATGAACATTATTTATTTATGTGGCCATAAACATAAAGCTCCTTTTCATATATAAGTCCATATATTATAATACATTAAGTATTGCGTAGCATTATCTACGGCTAGTAAATAGTTCTTTCAAATATAATCTTATGGACAAAATCTGGGGGCCAAGTCATATAACCGTGACTAAATAAAGAAATGAAAATCTATGACATTTCCACACACGATCTTCTGACCCCAAACTAAGCAGAGTTTGTACTATGGGGGTCAGAAATTGATATACATTCATAGATATTATATAGATATTCAATGGTTTTAAGTATGTATTTATAAATATCTACACAGAACAAACACCCATGGTCATCACACAAATAATAGTCCCGAGTGGAAATCGAACCCACGACTCTTAAAACCGCCAACCAGGGTCACTAATCACCGTTCTACCGAACCAGTCAAAACTATAATAAATAATAAAGAAATAGCAAAAAGCAACCTTAGATTTGGCACGTCATAGTTAAGATTTAATTTTTACTTTAGAAATAGCTCCATCTAGACTTGGCTAGTTTTTTACAGAATGTTTTGGTGGGATAGGATAAACGTACATTTTATACCCAAATCTATGTTCAATCATGATTATGATTTTGTTGTTTCTACATACCTTTTTCCCAGAGGGGCAGGCAGATATCACTTCCTGCCATGTGTACGGGCCTGGCACACCACTTTTGCTTTATCCACATTCATCAACCTTTATTAATTATTCTCTTACTCTCTTACAAAACACTAAAAGAATAACATGCTGGACTAGCATTATAATTGTAGTCCACATTGCATGCCATGGCAACCTCTAATTAAGATTAGCACTTAGCTCTAAGTTTATGTTGTTTTTATTCACTTTTATTAATCTGTACCAGTGTTTTTCTTGTTGGTTGTCCTAATAATAAATAAATAAATAAATAAATAAACGATGAAATCCTATCAAGGGCTTTTTTATCCTAGCTATTTCATACTAAAAGCTCAATAAGGCTAGAAAGCTCGAATATTGTCTTTGCCCACAACTAGAGTCGTTTCCGCTCCACCACTGCACCTACACTACTTCTGTATGTAGAGTCATGGATCAGAAAGCTCCAGGTGAGCGTTGCCACTTTGAATTAATCAAAAATTGACTTTCACTTTGACTACACAATTAAAGCTTCGGAAATATTTTTAGAAGATTATTTTTCACATTGACGTGTGTATATTTTATTTGTATAATATCTTTATTGTACATTTTAATCATTTAAATGTTTGACATAGTATATGATAAAATACCCACAAAAAAAATAGTTGGGTATCGCCTTCACGTCTACTGGCTAAAGAGACAGGGACTCTACCAAATTCCCCGTTGAGCTTTTTCCTTTTTCTTTTTTGGAACTTTTTCTTAAGATATTAAATAAATATTCTAAAACATCACATACATAGATTCTTGTAAGTAGCACTAGTATAGCAGATATCAAAATCAACTGTGGATACACAAATATACTCAAAAATATTCTAATAACACACCCAGACACGGAACAAACACGATGAGCGTCACACAAATATTTATTCCGGGGTGGAAATCGAACCCACGACTCTTGGAACCGTAGGTAGCGAGTCAGGGTCACTGACCACTATTCTACCGAGTCAGTCGAATTTAATTAAAAGTATTATTGATAGCGAACTGCACAATAAGGAATCTGTGAGAGCCATCCGCTCCCCCGCAAGTCTGGTGATGATAACGAGGCTACTCCAAGACATCATCGTATGTCCGAAAAAAAAGCATCGGCATACGGCTAAAGAAGAAATCCGATTGTGTTCCCACATAATCTAGTTGCACTTCGATTGCAACTGCATTCTAGCACATCACTATCTGTGCATGTGTGCGTTATCTGTGCGTGTATGCACTTTGATAAAATTTTGAAAAATGCACCACTTTTCCGCGATAACCCCGCACGGACGACTTGAAAAAAGCTACTTCTGCCGTAGCTATAGTGCGGTCCTAGTAGGTTTTTAATAGCTTTTGCAATTAGTTTTATATGTCTGATTATAAGAAGTGAAGTTACTATTGGAAGTACGGAGCAAGCAATAAGAGAAGATCCATTTACCTAAACAATGTAAGGTATGTTATCATGTGTTTGACGTACAATTAAAGCCAATATCATGAGCCAATGTCACGAGAATATTTTACAATTAAAATCAGAACGTTCGCAGAAATTATATTTTGATAAATCAAATCAATAAAATTAAACGTTACTTAAAGCAATTTTTTTTTCTGGCATAATAACAAATGCTGTTCTTCATCAATATAGCCTACGTTCAATTGTACTACCTACCATTTCCGGTAATGGTGTACCATTAAAAAATAAATAAAAATATATACCGATAATAATTCGATTCTTCATTCTTTTGCGTTCAATAAAATTACTATTAATTAAATGTAATCCATCAAGTATACCGACCAAATTTACGTATTATTTGAATTGCAAATATTTTTTGTTACATACAATTTTAGATAATCAAATTTTATTTAACACCTAGTCAGTTTATAAATCCTACTTATACCCACCCACGTTGATAATTATGTACAATTAATTCTCTGCCAATCTCAACAGTGACTCAAAGCCTCGCCTATGAATACGGCACATCTTATAAATAAACTGAGTACTGTGTATTTATTCGTTTCTTATCAAGTTGTGGGGGGGAGCGGGGAGGCACAAGTACTCATAGGGTTTCTTTGTGCTAGTCTAGATAAAATACTATTTCCAGACTAGTACATACTGTGTTTTGACAATGTAAGTACCTAGATAATATTGAGTGTATGTGATTATTAATTTGACTATATATGATTAGGTTGGCATATGAAAATGTGTTGTAAATGTTAGAAAATTAGAAAACTGAAAATGTCCGGGATATTAATCATGTTGCAAGCTTGCAACAGTGCCGAAATATCGGGAGCTCATTAAAACAAAACAACATGGTAAATATTCCGGACATTTTCTGTTTTCTAATGTGTACATGACACATGACAGTTTAGAATTACTTTTGATGGAAGTTACTTAAAATCACTTGTGAAAGACTTCTACAGACGTTATATTCCCTTAATTACGAAATAAGGTGATTCCCCTCAATAACTGATCCATAAAAAATATGTAATTGTTGCAGGTTTGTTTTTTTTTTAACTCCGTCCAGTCATTTAAAACAATACTCTTTTAGCACAGTCGGTTCAAAAGTACCCCATGTGCTTTCTAAATCTAAAGAATAACTGTGTTCCAAATCTCGTTCAAATCGGTTTTGTATTGGCGAAAATCACGTAAAACAGACGGAGTCACTTCCCCATTTATAAGTAAGTAAACTAGCTTTCCGCCCGCGACTCCGTCCGCGTAGAGACGTTTAACAACATTACTTTTTTATAGCGCAGTCGGTTAAAAAATATGTCTATGTCCTTTCTTAGGCCCTGGACTGTATATGAACCAAATTTAATTTAAATCGGTTCAGTACTCTATGCGTGATTGCGTAACAGACAGACAGACAGAGGTACTTTCGCATTTATAATATTAGTAAGGATAGTGGCCCGCCCTCGCTTCGCTTCGGTATATTTTATTAAACAAGCCTTCCTTTTGAATCCTCTATCTATTAAAAAAACGCGAGAAAATCCGTTGCGTAGCCTTTTAAACCCGTTTTAAAGATTTAAGCATACGTGGCATAGGGGCTGAGAAAGCGACTTACTTTTTTATACTATAAAGTTTTGATACGATTTACGAACCTCCTTTGATTTACGAACAAACTAAAAGGTTAAAATAACCATTTTATTTTTAACCTAATTAATAACAAAACTTTGCCTACTAATACACCTCCTGGATCTCAATATGTGTGGTTCAGTTTGTTTGCTGATGTTAAAGTAAACAGAAAAGATTTATTCATAGTAAAGTAGAGTTACCGCCGTGCAATATGTTACAGCGCTTTGTTCCTTTGTCTATGGCGATTTCAGGTTACTTATAGGGCTGGCAGCTGTCGATAATTATTTTTATTAACACCTTCATAAAAAACAATCAGAAAAAAAAAAGAAAATGCATTTATCAGAACACAGGCTAGTGATGTAGAGTACTTGTGCTATCTTTCCGCCAGAGACTCGTTAAAGTAGTTTATAACATTACTTCCTTATAACTAAGTCGGTTGAGCCTATGTGCATACTCAGTTTCTGTAATGTCTATACCAAAATATATTGAAATTAGTTTAGCAGTTTGGGCGTGAAAGAACGACGGACAGTGATACTTTTGCAACTAAAATATCATTGATAAATAATTGCATTATCTGACGAATTGTTGCCAATATTATTATAGTTACAATAAATTCTGCAAAAAAATTACATCTATACAAAAAAAAAATTATTTTTGTGAAACGTACATACACGCATCTTATTTTTTGTCGTATTTGTTTGTGATTAATTGTGGACACAAGAAGACGCCTAAAATAATAATAGAATTTACAGATGCTTGTAACATCATACAACAGCTGTATGTATACTTAAGTCTTATTCCGCTATAAAAGTTTTTAAACAAAATCTCAAGCTGGCATCCTCGAATAAATTCATAGATAATGAACTTTCCTCTCATCAACAAAGCTATCTCCCATTAGACAAAGATATCAAGGGCCAATTAGGCAAAGCAGAGGGCAGTTAAGATAAATTCTATCGATATCGATAGTCCAATTACCCGCCACTAGAGGTCGGTAACGGCGAAATGCGTTTTGCGTCATAGAATAACAGATGGCGCTTTTAGGTGTGCGCATACGCAGCTTTGTTCTTTCTGTAGCAGATGGCTGTAGCGATGGTTTGTAGAGTGTGATAGCAGTTTCAGTTTCATATCCTGATCTTATTTTCAAGGTGTAATATACATCATTCATATGTACGATTACTCGACGGTGAAGGAAAATATTGTGAGGAAACCTGCACACCTACGAAGATATTCTATGGTTGTGTAGTCGACTCACCCTTACTTGGAAAGCGTGGTTGTTAATGCCTTATCGCTCTTGAATAGGGTAGGCCCGTGCCCCAGCAGTGGGGACGCATATGGGCTGATGATGATGATGATATAGATCATAGGCAAAGAGCACAGTCTCCAAATTCGTATATGACCAAGGATAATAAGATTGCTCTATTATCTTATGTTTACTTTTTCATGTCAGATAAAACATAATGTTTTTATTTCCTTTCTCAAAAAAGTAATTTTTATGTGAACAATGATGGCCACTTTTAGGCATTAACTATTAGCTCACTCAAAATTATACCTTCTGTATTCGTTATTCCTTGAGCTCGCACGAAGATATATCTTTTTACAGCGCTCTTTGATTAGAAATTCCTTTATTAATCGACTGCTTTAATTAAAGCGATTTTGTTCCTTTCCGAGATAAAATTAAGTAATACGCAAGGAAAGTAATAGAATAATGATAGATGCATTTTAAATGAGAAGAGAATCTGAGATTACCTTAATGATTGCATGTGTTTTTATGATTGGACTTTCAAGGTTAAAAGGCTATTTGCTCCCTATGTTAGTGAGACATAGACATATTATTCTGTTTTACTAAAGACTAGCTTTCTGCACGTCACTTGGTACGCGTAAAGTGTTTCTCGTGCGTAAAACATTACCCTTGTATGTCAAAGTCGGTTAAAAATTAGCCAGTGTGCTTAATCAGATTTCGGACTAACTACGAACCATATGTCACTTAAATCGGTTGTGTAATTTTGACACACATCAGACAGAGTTTTTTTGGCAATTAGCATTTGTAATATTAGAAGCCATTAGTTATGTATAAGTAAAGTAGGTATCATAGGTACTCTATTAATTACTCCCTGTGTGGCTTTTTTAACACCCTGAGATAATGTTCAAGCCTTCAGACAAACGTCATTAAGTCTTTTTCACCTAAGATGATCCCTGTGACACTTCATTGTGTTCTGAATCACGCATTTTACGTTTGACAAAAGAAAATAATTTTATTGCACAATTTTTCATTTTATTGCGATGTCATTAGGAAAAATATTAAAATAAATATTTTTATACTTTTAAATGATAAACAGTATCGTTTAGTTTAATTTAATGTAATAGAAAATTTAAAAAAGTACCTATGCAGTTCGTATACGTAGAATGGAACTTACTACATTCCATCATCATCATCTTAGCTGAAAAAGACTATAATTTAGGATGAGAACCTTCCACTCCCAGCAAATCTATTCATTATGAAAAGGCCATCTACTCCAAGCAATAATCTTAGGTCAGCAAAAAAAGGGCTCAAATAAATTCCTTCTTTTATTATGTAGAATGCAAAAAAAAGTAACATTAGAAAAGTATTCGCGTGCCGTTTGAAAAATAAATCTGTGCGCCTACGCACGCCGCTAGCACGCGGGAAAGGGACAAAAAATCAACGGAGCAACAAAAATTGAGCGGTGCGAGCGAGAGGGGTTGAACGGGTGGGTTCTGTAGGATGATTAAAAAATATATGTTTATGGTATGTTTTAAGCTTTATGCCTCTGGCCAGCGATATGAGACATTATTTTCTTTTTGTACGGAGTTTTTTTTTGTTTGTTATACCTAAATATTTTTTTAAGAAGTTTTTACCAATAATTTTTATTGATTACTAATAATTGTTACTCGATTGCTGGAAGTTCGTGAAGTTTCCTTGAGTATCATACATTTTATTTTTAATGCGATTACAATTTAGTTTATTTCTGAGCGTGTAACATGTCATGTCATGGTCTAAAGATAACGTATAAAATTATTATACACACTTTATAATCGCAAGAAAGTAACGTAAAGCTTTTAAGGCAGAAAGCTGCTGATCAACTATTGACCCCGTATTTTCTCTCAAAAGAACTTCCAAAAATTTACTTATTTAAGAAGGGCTCTTAAAACAAGCATAATCGATCAAAAATAATAACTAACTTACGTGTTAAATTATATGGAAACATCA
Source organism: Maruca vitrata (assembly GCA_039566165.1). Taxonomy (NCBI): domain Eukaryota; kingdom Metazoa; phylum Arthropoda; class Insecta; order Lepidoptera; family Crambidae; genus Maruca; species Maruca vitrata. The sequence goes on along the minus strand of CM076936.1, from coordinate 8,982,161 downwards.
GTGAGATACATCAGTATCCAGCCATAATGACTCACCATCTAATTCATCCCATAACCTAGGTTAGGTTCCAAGCACCGTTATACGGAACCAAAACACGAATATACCCGGGGCGAACGAACTGCGAAAAATAAGACGAAAACACACATGTGCGTTCTCCATTTTTTTCGCGCCGTCCCTCTCTAGCGCCAAAAAAGGCGTGCGCACGCGCAAGTGCAAGCGAGACGGACGCAAAAGAAAGCGCGGAAAGAAGCTTTAGTGCCGACCGTTGCCGCCAGGCGGCGCCCGCCGGGAAAATTTCTTCCTGTTTTGAGTTCGCGCTCTTTTTAGACTAGTACCGAGAAACTAAAATGGCCGTAGTTTCTTGGGTGTTCGATAATGCTGGGAATTTACGTGTCGATATTCGCGTTGGGATAGTCGCTTTCGGTTCAACTTTGGGTTGAAAAAAGTTTTTGATTCTTTAGGTTACAGTTGATTTGTGAAGTCTAATAAACACTTTATTTTATACCTACACAACTGTTTAGGAGATTCCATGCTATTCTCAAATACAAATGGATAAAAGAAATGTTTTCATTTATAAGCGTCCCACACTAACTTTTAAAAAAAGTAACAACATTTGTAACAATTTTGAAAATGTTGTCTATTGTTCATCAAAATTATTGTTTAAATAATAATTTATTTTTTTAAAAAACCAATATGATTTTAAATTCTGGTAGTTTTAAATTAGCTAAAATTTATTATTAAATAGCCTCTATTTGTTATTGCTATTGCCAAATTCAACACCAACTAGAATGTTATACACAACAATGAATATAAATTACTTATACACATTTTATTCTCATTTCAGGTCTCTACATAAACGTGAGCTGAAACAAGCACCTACTCAATAGCTGATGAAAAAAAAGCGTCGATGGCCGAGTGGTTAAGGTCGTTGCTTCCCATGCGAGAGGTCGCCAGTTCAAACCCCGCCAGGTACCAATGTGTTTTTCAAATTTGAAATTCATATGTACCATCATTCGACGCTTTAAAGGTCGAATGATGGTGTCATCGTGAGGAAACCAGCACACCTGAGAGATTTTTCTACGGTGTGTGAAGCCATGTCAGAGGCCTACGGGCCGCCTTAACTCTGACACCAGGTTGTTCATCAACCTGGTGTCAGAGTTTAAGCCGCCCGTATAAGAAGAGAAGAAGAAGCTGATAAGAAGAGAAGAAGAAGCTGAAATTATTGCATCTTGCATAGGTACTTATAACTTTTTAATTACCTTTAATTAAATGTTCTCCGACATTAGTAGAATTATCGAAAGGTATCATTACAATGGCCTACCTTCTATGGTAAATTGTTGTATAATGTTCCCATTAAAATTTTCATTAAATATCAAAACGCACTCTGCATTGTCTAACTGCCTACAACTTCCAATGAAGTGATCAGAAATCAAATACGTCATTACTCCCTACACTATTACCTACAAGTATAGGTGTTTCTATCTAAACTTCCTTTTGAACTAAATTCTACTTTAAATCTATGCAGAACAAGGTTGATAATACCCTAGCAGGTTTCTAATGAAACTGTCCTAGGATTGATTTAATGCTTAAGATGAGTCTTTTTAATTGATGCTTTTTCCTGGCATATTTATAGCTCGTTAAGGAGAAGCCGCCTACGCGCGAATATGGATTGTGTGTTCGCGTGCGAAGTTGTTTTAGGCCTGCTTGTGAGTGTTGACACACAATTATTTTGATTTAAGGTTACGATTTATAATAATAACTAGGAAGCATGTTAATTCCATTTTTATTTTGCGTTTAAACAACATTGATATTTTTTCATCCAGTAAATTTCTAATAGACTAAGCAATAGAATTATAAACCAATTGTCAAAAAAGATATCCTTGTCACTTAGGCTATTTGTGAAGACTGTCAGGTGAAGAACGATAAGCCTGATAATGGTAGATCGTCATTTTTTTTTTCATTTAATTACAACAGTTTAAAAAATGCCAAACATATCGGTATAATGAACATACTTCATAAATTTTGAGAGCCTTCCAAGTTCTCCACAATGTTAAAACTAACTAAAAGGCTTAATACAAAAAGCTACGCCTTAAGAAAAACGCAGGCCAACAGGTTCTCTGCACGTTCTAAATACAAAGTGGTAGATTGCATTTTTATGATGCACTCGCACATCCATTGCTTCCTACCCGCTAATTGTATGCAGGTAATATCGAGTGCATACTGCACTTTTGTATTCCTCACGCAATCGTCGCGCTGTCCGTTGCGTAATGGTTAAGTTCAATCTCACACGGTTACTTGTATAACCGTGGTTTATAGTTAATCGGGATTAAAGGGTTGAGTATTCGGCCCTGTAGACAAAGTAACAATATCAAAACGATAACGAAGTTCGTAAAGTATAAAATGTATGGGATTGACATTAGACGCGATAAATCACGTGGTCAATCCCATACATTTTGATATTTTCGAACTTCGTTATAGTTTCGATATTGTTACTTTGTCTAAACCGCCTGCTTTGAAGGAAGAGGTATAATTTTATGTGTCATTGTGAGTAAATGAACCACTTATCTATGAAAAGCATACCTATATGATATAATGACTTAACTAATCCTTACTCCTTACTAATATTATAAATGCGAAAGTAACTCTGTCTGTCTGTTACGCTTTCACGCATAGAGTACTGAACCGATTTAAACGAAATTTGGTACAGATATAGTCCAGAGCCTAGGAAAGGATATAGGCTACTTTTTAACCGACTGCGCTATGAAGAAGTAATGTTTCGCGAAGTCGCGGGCTGAAAGCTAGTGTCTTAATAAAGATTTGACTGGCTCGGTGGAAAGTGGTTAGTGACCCAGACTCACTAACTATAGTTCCAAGAGTCGTGGGTTCGATTCCCACCCGAGACAGATATTTATGACAAACATCGGTGTTTGTTGCGTGTCTGGGTGTGTTATTAAATATATCTAAGTATATTTGTGAATCCACTGTTAATTCTGATATCCGTAACACAAGAGCTTAAGCCACTTACCATGGGATGAGATCAATGTATGTGATGTTGTGTAATTTTGATTGATTTGATTCATTGATATCGTATTTGCTAATTATTATAATGATATTCTGCCTAATACAGCTATTTGTAATCTTATGTTAAGATAAACTATCGAGTTTCTTGCCGGTGTCTTTTCGGTAGAATCAGCGTTCCGAACCAGAGCGGTAGAATCACTAATTTATTGATATACTGTACTGATGACTTATAAGTGAGTGTAAATGTCTTTTTTAATAAAGGAATTTTTACTTTGACTGTACTTAAAAATAGGTGGTAAGGCGAACAATTAGTCAAATAAACCTTTAGTGTCCATTCACTGGTATTAAGGCCCGTTTGAGCCAAATGAAGATTTAAAAGAAAATACCAGTCGCAATGGTGCTGAAAACAATTAGACCCAAGAAACACCCATACAAACGGATAGTACTTATTAGACTTTGAAATTTCATTAAAAAGAATTTGCGCCTATTAGTAACATCCATACTACTGGTACACTGGTTTGCGGTATAATTTCTCACATGACATGTTAAACTTCTTCAACATTTTTACACCGGCGTTTCAAGATAATCTCTACGTTAAACGCCCTCATTTGGGTAAACACATCACAAAACCTATTCCCCTGTCACTCCTCTCAGTATTTCTAGAAAAAATCTAGCTTGAAACGTTATTTGCAAGAGGTATTCATTATTTTGTGACGTAAGCCGAGTCGTGTGTAATGCGAGATGGCAAAAAACAGGTTGGACAAGGCTGGCTCACAATGTTATTATGTTTCTTTAGAGTTTGTTGCGTAAGTCAACACTTATCTTGTTCTATTTCGACCTTTTGTTGGAAGAAAAATGTAGACCAGAGACGAGATTTAGTGAGGAAATGTACACTTAAGTAATTATGGCCTGAACCTGATGATGGTTCGTACAAAATGAAGTAGGTAGCCTACCTACCTACTATTCGAAAAAAAACCGGCCCAGTGCAAGTCACTCGCGCACGAAGTGTTCCGTACCAATTATGTAAAAAAACCACCTTTGTTGTAATGGGGACCCAACTTAATATTTTATCTTTATGAATTTTTAGTTAAAGTGGCAACGGAAAAACATAATTTGTGAAAATTTCAGCTTTCTAGCTATCACGGCTTGGGGACAGACAGACGGGTAGACAGACAGACAGACGGACGGCAGAGGCTTAGTAATAGGGTCCTGTTTTTACCTTTTACGTACGGAACCCTAAAAGGAAAGATTTACAAGATCTCGATCACAATAATCTTATTGCTTCGCTGTAATACCTAACCCCCGTAAACAAATCAAATCTTATATAAACGTGTTATGTTTTTTTTTTAATTTGGGCATATTTTAATTTTAATTTTTATTTTTAAAGCACATTTAGATTTTATTTCTGTTTTGATTTTGTTTAGAAATTATATTGTGTAAAGAGGCCACATTTAATAAGGTAAGCGTAAAGGCACCATCGATACAGATGCTTTCTAGTGTTGGTGCCACAGTATATACCGATTGTAAAGTCTGTCAACAATTTTAGGCAATTCTTTTTGTTGTATGTTTTAGTTTATATTATATTTTGTGTATCTTGCCTTGTTGTTGTAATAAATATTTTTTATCTTTTTATCTTTATCTTTAAAAGAAAACTTGAATGAAATCTACCTAAACCTACCTGCGGCATTTTCCAATAATTATATTATCAGTTTATTTATCAGTGTAAATGTCTCAAAATGTCACGAAACTTCAAAATTATAGTGATATGATCTTTCATTCAAAATGATTTTGGCTTATTTTGTGAAACATTTAGTACAGCATTATGAATTACAAACATTACTCGATTTCAGGGTAATTCTACGAAATCCTTTAAAATATTGTTGAAACATATTTATTTACTTATATACTAACATAAAACATAAATATCTAAATAAAACGGTACAAAGGACGAATAAAGCCAAGTGGGTGGTGGTTATCGAAATCGTGGTAAAGACAGATTTAAACGCGCGCCTTCCAAATCTACAAATCTAACTTACAATTCTAAAAGGCTAAGTTTAAGTCCAGTCTGGTCCCAAACATCCTGTTAACCAAAATCAGTTAGATCTGGTAACTCATAAATTATAGAAACCAAACGAGAAGCTGTTTTACTTTAACCCACACAGCCTGCCCCCCTCCATTGCTCTATCATAGAGTAGTAGAAGGTTCGATAGGTTTGTGAATAGATCGTGATTTAGGTATTGGTCATGAAGGTTTTCTTGCTCTATGATCGTATTTTTTATTTCAAGCAGTTTTTATATGGTACTGACAGACAGATAGACTTTCCGTCGCACTTTCTCTTCAAAATGAATGAACGTTTGGTACAGATATACTAAAACCTGAGAAAAATTCAGGCTTTTTTTAGCCATCTTCGCTGTACGGGTGTTACAGAACAATTAAATCAAAGCATAGTGTTTATTGCACGTCACATTAACTTGGACTACGAGCATATAAAAAATCCTAAGGCAATTAGAACTTGTAACTCATCAATTGGTCCTTAATACAAAAAAAAACGTTGAATTTAATATCTAAGCTTTCATAGTTCTGAATAAGAATAACAGCATTTCCTTTTCGTTAGTCTTTGGAATTGTCAACTCTGACAAAACCTTTTGCCGTTCGAAAAAAAACCTTTTTAAAAGTTTAAAAGAAATTAAGTGAGTAGTTAAGTAAACTCGTCACCTTCTGTACGTGTAAGTATCAATTGCTCAGAGTCGCGACGCGCATGAGTCAAGCGTTGCGCCCGCGAGATTTTGCAACCGAAATTCTACCGGTTTAGACAATGGCATTATTAGGTGAGCCGCCATTTTGGTTCTAGCTGTTTTGACGCTGTTAGCCGCTCTTTGGAATTGCATTTTGAGGATGCATTTTGCAAAATTTCTGATATGACTCATAGGTGTAAGACTTGAAAAGATTTTGATTGCATTGAAAAGCGAATATGAGGTGAATGAAGAAGAAAATTATGTATAATAGACCAGTTACGTACCTAGATATAAAGAGGGAAGAAAGCCATGTGGCTAGAGTGATGAGTATGAATGTCAATGGATGTAATAGTAGAGGAAGACCGAAGAAGACCTTGATGGATAGCGTAAGAGATGATATTATGGGAGTGAAAGGAGTAGACATAGAGCTGACGAATGACAGGCCCGAGTGGAAGAAGTATACATGTTGCGCCGACCCCACTTAGCGTGTAACAAGGGCAGTAAAATGATAAATGATGATGATTAACTATGAACCTAGATACACATGTAATGGTTTTTATACATCTTTCCGAATTTGAAGTCGCCATATATGACACTGACCACAGTGTTTTTCCAATGAGACTGATGGGTCAAATTAATTAATTATTTTGTTATTCCACCGCAACTTTTATTAATAATAGAAAGAAATAGGTAAAGACATGAATCGTTTAGACATCATCGGGAGTTTCCCTTTCTCTATGATATTGTTTAGGCATTCAACTATTCTCATAGTAGGTATGATATAGGTATAGTTACAGTAGGTTGTATGTTAAAAAGCTAAATAAACGTTTTGTTTTTCATTTTTTTTATTTTTGGGAAGTTTGGAAAGAAACACCACAGTGTCCCTATCATTTCAAAACAACATAACTGTTAACAGGTTTTCAATCCATCAAAAACATCTACGTAAAACAGAGATTCGTTATACGATAAAAACTTAATATTCCTTATTAACTATGACACTTTTTCGTTTCAGGAATCTCCATGCCAACCAATAAAAGACTGCAACCTAATCTCCACAACGGTATAGAAGCAGCCGACTACAATATTCAAGTGATCTAACATGTCAAGAATGATCCATTGGGAATCGAATCCATGACTACTCAAAACAAAATTGGTAGAGCCTCTACCAATGCGCCATAGAGCTACTAAATGAGGGTCAAAAATTCACTAGATGGTAATACGTAGGCGCGAGGGCCAACTGCAGCATGATTGGTGAATATTGACTTGTCTATCAATATCACGTCAAAAATAACCAATCAAACTGCAGTCAGACCTCACGCCTACGTATTGCCTTCTAGTGAATTTCTCATAAGCGTTAACCCTCATTATGAGTTTACCTAGTTCTTTGTATGATTATCCTGTCTAGGCTAACCTCTAGTAGCAGACAAAAAGCAGACATTAAACCTTTGCTATTCAATTCCATCGCCACTCTATGAATTAGCCCAAGAAATGCAGTATAAGATCAAAGGTTCACTCCACAAACATTTCTTTGCGAGTTACGATTCTGTGCAATCAAAAGGATAACATATAAACACACTCGATAATCGACCTTACTGCAGTGGTGTAAAATCTAATGTTTACAGTTTCAGGACCTAAATGTGTGTTACGCTTTTACGGTGAAAGGGCGTAAGTGCAAAACTGTGTTATTTCGCTAAAAACAAGCCTTGTTTTGTTAGAAAGGATTGATCGGCTTGTTTGGTTTAGCTTACATAAAATACATAAATTTTACATGAAATTATAAATTTAATGGTAGAAAAGATGATGTAATCTTTATTGTAAAATCCGTAAAAACAATTGTTATTACCCGAAAATTTCTCTTAACGGTGCATCTATTGTTAGGTTAGATAGTAGGACATAATTAGAAAATAAAAAAAAAATATCTAGGACATTTCCACACACGGTCATCTGACCCCAAACTAAGCAGAGCTTGTACTATGGGCGTCAGAGACTGATATACATACATATATATTTATAAATACATACTTAAATACATAATCACACCCAGACACGGAACAAACACCGATGTTCATCACACAAATATTTGTCCCGAGTGGGAATCGAACCCACGACTCTTGGAACCGCCAGCCAGGGTCACTAACCACTGTTCCACCGAGCCAGTCAAGAAGAAGAAAAATGCATTACTTCTACTGTACACTTCATCTTCATTATATTTTGAAAACTAACGAGTTACTGACTAGCTTTACTCCTCTAACTCCGTCTACATGAATTATTGCGTAAAACATTAGTTACATTCCAGGATAGCAAAGTCTTTTTAAAGTAGCTTAAGTCCTTTCTCAGTCTCACGATTGCCTGTGAACCAAATTCTATGTGAATTTTTACACCAGGTTTGACTTGAAAAAGTGACATACAACCAGACAGACTTACTTTCGCATTTATAGTATAAAGTAGGAATCATTTATTTTATAAATAAACAAGAAATTGTTTCTACAAGTGACAAAGTCGTAACTAAGGTCACTGTTAACCTTAAACCTTTTTTTACTTAAAAACCTTGTTTCTGCTATTTCGTTTGTTGATTATGTCTTCCCAACAGATTACATACGTGCGCGATACCGCCTATGTGTGCATGTACATAGGTTTATTTGAAAAACAAATTTGGCACATACGCCCTTTCGTTGCGGCTCACCTACGCGCTAATGCACCGGGCATGCGATGGAAAGAGCTGGGAAATATCGCGATGTTTATTTTAGCTGACTGAAAGAAGGCAATCTGGCGTTCGTAAGGCGGGTGCAGGATAGTGAGGATGATCTAACCAAAACTGATAGGTACTTGCCAGTTAAAAAAGACGTAAGTGCAAATTACGGTATGATCACGATCTATGGAACCAGTAGGTAAAGAGAGATTTACCCATGAGTGCGATAATATAATACACTACTCGATTCTGTGGGTACTCACTAGTAATTGAAACTTTTCAAGTAAAAAAAATTCTAAAAATACTTTAAAACTACTTTCTCTATTTCGTCAAATCATTAAAATACTCGTTGTGGAATTGTGCTGTGAGATCTGAGGCTTTGTTATTATTTTTTGAACCAAAACTCTCTTCAAAGGCTCTTGCTTCGATACATTTTCAAGAAAACTCTATGTGTGAGGGACAAACAGCATTCGTGTCTCTTCGTGTACCTATGTTATATTCAGAATTTTACATTTGTCTGCTATGATTCGGATAGATAATTACGCTAGGGTTTAGTATCATTTAGATTATATAAATTTAGTTTAAATCAGACCTCTGAAATTTCTTTACATTCTGATGCTTCTTTATTTCTGCGTTTTTTTTTCTTTGATCTTGTATTCTCTTTACCTTGTTAATGTATGAAGACTGTGAGACACTAATCAAAATAGAATGTACCTTTTAACGACTCCAACATTGTTCCTACAAGTCTGTCTGTCCGTGTGCACCGGGTACAGTGCTAGCACATTCTATTTTTGCTGTTCAGATCGGCATTGCGCCGATGCAGTTTTACGCACAAATACCGCCGGATGGGCGGCCATTTTAGTTTTTAATTTTAGCGTCGATCGCAGGAAGCTACATATGAGTTTTATTTCGACTAGGCGGGCCTGTGAACCACACCTTTCGTCTCGTCTTTATTTATATCTGTATAGTGCTTTTTTTATTAATAGTCTGCACTTCCTTGTAATACCAGTGGTACATGACACTTTTTTCCTGACAGACTACGATTATGCCTAAGAGTAGCCTTGGCATATTCACTGGACTTGCGGGAGAGAGTATGACTCTCACCCCTAAATGCTCTACACTACTCTAGGTCCTAGAGTAACTGCCTCGTTCTTTTGATGACAAGCGTTGCATAAGGACTGAGAAGTCCCGGGTTCGATTCCCGGATCGAGCCTTTATGCTAGTTTTTCTGTTAAGAATTACTCAGCCCGAAGTCAGTTGCGTTAATACGGTGGTAATATGCCTGATCTCTTGTCGTCTCACCGAATGATGAGATTGAGGGAAATTAGAGGGCGCACATTTGTTAAAAAAGCGCCGATGGCCGAGTGGTTAAGATCGTTACTAGCCATGAGAGAGGTCGCTAGCTCAAACCCCGCCACGTATCACTGTTTTTTTTCAAATTTGTAATTCATATGTACGATTATTCGACGCTTGACGGTGAAGGAAAACATCAGGAGGAAACCTGCACAGCTAAGAAGAAATTCTAAGGTTGTGTAGTCAACCAACCCGCACTTGGCCAGCGTGGTTGACTAAGGCTTTATCGCCCTAGTTTAGGGTATGCCCGTATTGCCCGTGCCCCAGCGGTGGGAACGTATACGGGCTGATGATGACATGTGTTAGCTCGCACACTTGTGCACTATAGTGTGTTTTGCACAATTAACTCCATTGTGGCTAAAATCGGTCGGACACCTTATAAATTATCACCGAACGATGTAAAGAGAGTGGCCCTAAGAGTTTTGGATCCCTGCAAAATATATAATTTTTAAACTGTCATGGTTACAGTCATTAGAAAACCAAAAATGTCCGGGATATTTACCATGTTCACCCGTGATCATGGTGCGTGCAACAGTGCCTGTATATCGGGAGCTCATTAAAACAAAACAACATGGTAAATATCCCGGACATTATCAGTTTCCCTGCAAAATATTTTCAGGAGCAAAAAACACCTATTAAATACAAACACGAGCCAACATCGATGCCTCTCAAGGCAACGCCGGTCTTTTAATAACCGAATAAAATCAACAGCTGCACGTTTTTGGGGCGGTGCATTTTTATAATCGAAACGTTGGAATCGCAGCCAAGTGCAGTAGTGCATACAAAAATACCGGCAAAATTCAAGGTCGCTTTGGTAAAAATAACGCGGCTACCGCGAGACTCGCACGTCTGAATGATGAGATTTTTGACGATGCGCCTTTTTTGCTGTGTGCTGTATGAGAAATGTTTCAGGGTTTTTTCTTCTAAAATAAATAAAATAAAACTTCTTTTACGGATGAAACTCGCAAACAACAAAAGTTCGCGTTGGTCATTGTCAGAACTTGTAAATAATTGTGTAACATCTTGTTTTATCCGAGTAAATCCGCAATCAATAGAAAATTTGTTCAATAAACGTGTAAATCTTTAAAAGTTGTGTTCGACGTTTTGTTAGTTTACACTTACCACACATAAACATTGTTTGTGCGGGGTAATGTTGATTGAATCGATGGTAAATCATATTTATCGCAAACAAGTTTTTTTATTCATTTCAATTTCTATACTTAGGACCTACAATTTTTTTATAATCAGGCATTGGACCTTTTTCAAAAATCTTTCTTATCTTAATGGTTTTTATTTTCTATATCTTTTATAATAATTTTAGCATAATCTCAATCCTACAAGCAACAATTAACCAGCTTCTTTTCCTTGTTATTGCACAACGTTTCAAACATTTCACACACCGTCTCCATGCGATTGATATCCCAGCCAAAGGTCGCAGTTCTCAAAACTGCTCATAAAAAGTAATAAAAATTTGATGGAGCGTTTCCTCGCTAGGAGTCAATTGACAACCAGTTAGCACTAGGTCAGTGATTTGAGCATGTTAGTGGGGCAGTGTGTCAGTTAGCCCAGAGATGGATGAGATCTACTCAATATAAGTAATATAAAATATCTCTATATAAAATAATGGATTTTCTTCTGTCGAAAATTAATACACCAAAAATATGTAAGATTTTTGACCTTTGCGTTCCATTACACTAAATTATTAGTCTTAATGGCTACACGCGATAATAGGAGTAGCAAATACATAGCTACAAGTGCTAAAGCTACTTACCACGGGATCAGATCAATGTATGTGATGTTGTGAAATATTTATTTATTTATTTATTTTATTAGCTACTAACTGCCCGACGTTTCGACTGGGTTACAACAAGCATGGTCGCGAGCGAATATTTACACCTTAAAAAATTGTAAACAAAAAAAACCGCCTTCAAAAACCCGACTCACTAAAAATTACAAAATAATATAATACGAACATTAATCTGGGTATGAATTTGATATGTTGTTGAAGGCGGTGCCGTTTATATTTCATGCAGTTTTCCTCAAAAATTTTATTGGCACCGCCTTCAACAACATATCAAATTCATACCCAGATTAATGTTCGTATTATATTATTTTGTAATTTTTAGTGAGTCGGGTTTTTGAAGGCGGTTTTTTTTTTTGTTTACAATTTTTTTTCATCCTTTTTAGTGTTACAATTTTTACACCCTATTTGTTCAGCTCACCTATAATTCTACTGATATTATAACTAGTAGTATCAATATGTACACAGATTTGAAAGAATTATCCCTTTACTCCCAACTATTAAGGAGTTGACCTTCCATCATCAGCTCAGCATCATAACATTATGATTGCCAGAAGCAAATGCCAATATAACTTCAAAAAATATGTAAAACGAGGTACATGTCCCTATAAAATTTGAAGGTTGCCCTCGATTTCTCCTGGATCCCATCATCAGATCCGGGAGTGGTGAAAATGGGACCACCTCGGAAGTGAACTCTATCCAACCAAAAAATTTTTGAAATCCGTCTATAATTGACGAAATTATCGGTGAACATACATAAAAAAAAAAAAAAAAAAAATTATACATACAGACGAATTGAGAACCTCCTCCTTTTTTGAAGTCGGTTAAAAAAATGATAATATCTGACTTTAAACTCAGAAGATTTAGGTATCCAGGTGCTACTACTGGCTACTCTCTGGGCCAAATTGTATGGTTTCAGATTTCTATATTTCGATACATACACCAATATACTTCCTCGGCAAAAATACCTAAAGAAATCCTCATACCTACTTATCTAGACACGCGGTAGCGTGTCAAGCCAAGGTTCAAGAAACAGAACTGGCGAGCCGCACCGTGTGTAATATTACACGAACCATTTGGAACCACTTTTGAACCCCTCATAAATCAAAAACTATTTTACATAAACGTATCAAATTTGGCTCATATATTGTGACTTGCGAGATAAATATGTGTTCTAAATTTCATAAGCTTATCTCAAACAGTTATTTAGATATTAATGTCCAAAAATCCTCATTTTTATCATTGACTGACTGACAGATCAAAATTCTAACCCAGTTCCAAATGACCTAGAGAGTTAAAATTTGGTATGCAGATAGGTAATTACATGAATACAAAGGAAAAAATAAAAAACTGGCAATTTTTTAATAATTAGGTTAGGTTCTATTATGAACGCTTAACATAAATACCTAATTAGTTCCTAATAACGCCTATATACCGGGGAAGGCAGAGCACTAAGTATATATTTAGGTATACTTACTTATTTACAATTAAGAGTAGGTACTTATAGTCGGTTTTCATATTTATTACTTAGAGTAGGTACCTACATAAAGTCTAGTTTTAGTTTTGAATTTGTCCTTTTCAAAGGACCCACGGCGTTACGATGATATATACTTTTCTACAAAAAGTAATGATATCCAATCAAAAACATAAATGTGAAATGAGAGCCAAGTTCAATATTGCCTTGGTTGTTAACTGCAGCGACAAAAGAAGTGAGATCTAAATGGGTGCCAAGTTCAATGGTCAACCCAGAAATTTATTTATAAGTAACACTATAACATACCTATCATATCTTCTTATAACATAAGATAATGTATGGTGGTAGCCTATGAAGGTCTGTCTTGGCTAGTTTTCATATATGAATTATAGCCGTCGCAAGTTCTAAGCCTACAAGTATTTGTCGGTTTTCATTTTATAATTCTAAAAATTTGGATTGTTGGTAGAAACTAGCAAGCGAACATAATAATACGTTGGTAGGTTTATAGAAACTAGCCAAGACAGACCTTCATAGCCTACCACCATACATTATCTTATGTTATAAGAAGATATGATAGGTATGTTATAGTGTTACTTATAAATAAATTTCTGGGTTGACCATTGAACTTGGCACCCATTTAGATCTCACTTCTTTTGTGACAACCAAGGCAATATTGAACTTGGCTCTCATTTCACATTTATGTTTTTGATTGGATATGAAGTTACTAAAATCCACAGGTCTCATTAGGCGATCTATTATGAAGTCGTATCTGGTAGTTAGTGCCCCTGTCTCTTGCGCCAAAAGTCCTGGGTTCGATGCTGGACAATTTTGTTTTAGTACCTACCTAGTATTTGATTCCTTTGTTCCAAAAGTTATCCTTGGTAACAATCCAGAATAAAAATGTCATGGACAATGTCAAAGACCTTTAAATAAAGCACATTTCTAATTCCATCATTTCCTACGCAGCATAATGAGAAACGACATCATATGATTATAAAATATGTCCGCCTATATTTATATCTGGAAGTAACGATCTCAACTTTTCAAATCATAACTCAGCATTAAAATATCGCAGCCACATCCAATACCGATTCGTAAGCCACATTATATATTTAGCCGTTCGTCAAAAAACTTGTGGGTGTAGGTAATTATATTACGCATATAGAAAAATAGTCTAAGACACACACCCGCTAGTTCAGCACACAACCAACGGATCGCTGTGATTGGCCGACGAATTCGTGAACGCTTATGTTAATTTTTAGTGTCTATTTTTGTTGGTACAAGTTTTTATTCCTTCGGAGTGCGACGCGGTAAGTCTTGATACTTTCTGGGTCAGCGTTTATTTTTAATTGTTTTTTTTTGTAAGTTGATTTACAATTCACAGGTTTGCTGTTAATCGTGCTACGTTTTATAAGGGGTATAAAAACGTGTACAGTTACGAAATTTATGTTTATATTTTTTTGTACTAAAAGATATTGACTTCATGATTTAGGTAACCTAAAATTAAGAAGTATTTGACTGCTGCTCTTGTTTAAAAATTTAAGTTGAGGAAACCTCTTTGCATAGGTAAAGGCATTTAACTGCTTAAATTACCATATTGAGCCTATGGACCTCAAATGCGATCTCACTACCGTTTACCATCAGGTGGAGTGAGGTCATCTTGTTAGCCTAGTATGAAAAAAATGGAATGAAGCAAGTGTGAACCCTAAAATAATACGACAAATGCATAAAAATAACTGGCTTAATGCACCGCAATAAAATGAATAACAGCGTTTGTTAAATAGCCGCCTTAGTCACCATTAGAATAGAAAATATTGCTTGTTTATGTTGAATCTTTACGCGGACTCGAAGGCCTTGGAAGCGAGAAAAACTAGTTGATAAAATGGCTTCTAATTAATATCTTTGATGTTGCAAACACGCAAATTGAATAATTGTAAATAACAATTCACACCGTGTGTTTGATGCGGTGCAATAATAAACACAATATGGGTTTTTTTTTTCTTAAATGAAGATTTTTGAAATGGAATTTTGTACATCAAGGAGTAAATTTTATGCGTTAAACGTCTCCACGCAAACGGAGTCACGTGCGTAAATTAGTTTATTACAAGTTTTCATTTCACTTTCTTTATTATTTAAATAGGCATATAAATTGGAGTAGGCAAAAACCTTTTACACTAAAACTTTCTTTTCTCTTATAGATTATTTTTCGTATTTTTTTTTTACTTCATACTTTTTGCAAAACAATTCGACCACTTATCGAACACGTCTCCTACACTCCGACTATGCGCGTGCGCCGCTCGCCGCCATTATCCCATTGGGCCGGTTCATCGGCCCTCGCTGGCTGACCCAGTATCGTGCGTGCTTACAATCTTCCAATAATAAAAACTTACTGTCAACAATAAGATGTGCAGAATCTAATAGTTTCAACTCAATTATCTTTATGGCGGTTTTTTTCTTATCGATTTTAATTTCTTAATAAATCTACTAATACTAATCTACGCTATTATTCAAAACGTTAAAGATTTTTAATATTGATATGGAAACTATAAGATGTGATTAGGTTTGATAATTACGAAAATCTTAAGAAAGAAGGAAATTAATAACCGACTTGGTATTACAAGGACCTCACAACTTCTTTTTACGGATGAACAACTGAGTTGCGAGACTAAGATTTTTTGACAATTATTGTTTTTTTAGGGATTATAATTTTCGTACGAAAGTAATTATATCTGTCTGTCTGAGATAGGGGCTACTTTTTAACCAACTTTGCTATAAGTGAATAATGTTTTACGCGATAAATGATTACACGGACAAAGTTGCGAGCTGAAAGCTTAATATTTAATTGGATTTTATTAAGCCTAACGAGATTTTAAAATAATTTAAAGTTCATTCACTGTTGTAGTATTAAACATTTTTTGTTATTTTTGCAACAATAGGCGACACGACTAAAAAAATATAATTAGTCCGTTATTTAGATTATTTAAAAATATTGTACTCGTATTTTTTATTTTCTTTCACAAACAAGGAATTATGAAGATATAGTGCTTAGAAGTTTCCTATGACGTCACGTTTACGTACAATTTTTGCGTAACTGTGACGTCACAAGCCCCCACTCCAGAAGTTTGATAAGCTATAATTTTGCCATTTTTCAATCAATTGAAAAACAAAAAAATACGTGTCCCATATTTTTGGATAAACTAACTTACGGACTAAATAGAATAATAAGATTTTGACCCAGTCGTGACGCCTATTTCTTTTTTCATACCAAATAAGTTATTTACCCTCAATCTCTCTAACAAAAGCTCCTTCCCAACCAAAAGTATCAAGACCATTCGCGCCCGCGTGTTCCTTTGTGTTTTTTGGCACCGCGGCCAAACATTGGTTTATGTGATGATTCCCACACCACGCATCACACGCAAACACACAACCTCGCATTCAGACGCGTTAGGTAAAACAACGACGCTTACACCACATCTATGTGTGTATACAACCGATTTCTTAGATTTAGTGGGTGTGCGTTAGGCATGGTTTGTTTCTAGGGTTGGCATATCACGTTGACAGTCATGTGATGCTTTAGTTACCTAAGTTAGATGCTAACTGTACACTTTTGTAGTGACTGCGATGACACCATTAATGGTGGCTATAGACAGGATATAGTATTGTCTATTATTAGATTATTTGTGCTAACTTGAAATAAAACGAATTCCTGTCTTCTATAAATTGTGATTTGCCTAATGTATCATGTGATAAGTGTCGGGTTTTCTAAGTAATTAGACTTAACATCTTGTTATAAGCTGTTGACTTTATAAGCAAGTTTAATCCATAAAGTTAGTTTTACGAATGATCTGAATAGTAAGAGATAGTGTTTGACTGACTGTAGATAAAGGGAGAGAGCCGTCCGCTCTCCGAAAGTCCGGTGATGATGACAAGGCTACTCCAAGCCATCATCATAGTTAGTTGGAATGAAAAACTGACTGTAGAATTGTTGTTCGTCTTATAATACGAACTTGTAATACTGTATCAACAGTGAAATACAAATATACTTAAAAATATAAATACAGCCAGCCAGACACGGCACAAACACCTATTATATTGATTACATATCCCCGGGATAGGATTGAGCCCAGTACATTAGAACAAGAGACAGATGCTCTACCAAATGCTTACCGACACATGGATATTGAACGAGTTAGGTATATCGAAGAACTTGAAAACATAAAGCTCTTTCCTTCGCTACACGATTCAAAAACACATCGGAACAATGGGTTTGTTTTGATAATATCCGTTAATAACGGGCTGAAACACGGATTCGCTCGAAAAAGCACAATAGACACGCTGGTCTAGTTTGTAAACATTGATTATTCATTTTAGGTACAATGGCATTGTCAGTTCAATAAATTGGTAATTTAAAATGTTTTAAAGAAACGGCTTCAAACTCTACTTATGCTCTACCTCTATCTCTACATAGAAAATTCGCAAACTACTTCTTAAAGGTAACTTTATCTTAAATTAGGTACCTACTTTAATAATGACTTATAGGACAAATCATTATGAGAATAAAATTATATATCACACAATATCTCTTACATTATTTTCTGACTCCATGCTAAGTAGCTTAAGCACTTGGTACGGCTAACGGAATCATACACAAATATAGTTAAATAGGTAAATAACACATCCAGACACGGAACAAACACCGATATTCATCACACGAATATCTGCCCTGGTTGGGGATCAAACCCACGACTCTTGATGCTAGAAACAGGGATACTATCAAAAGAGCCATCGATCCATATACGACGTTCGCATTCAATTATATTTTAATGTTGAATTTGAAACATAGGACGCCAGTTAGCGTACTCGAGTGAACCGGTATAACGGATTATATTAAAAAGTACACTTAAGCAGAAAATGCATAGGGATAAAACAAGGAAGCGACATTGTCTAACTAGAATACTGTTAGCCCGTGGTACTGTTAGGTTGAAAAATGCACGCGCGCACGCACGGCCGTATTCAGATCGAAAAGCACGTTAACTTGTTGGTCCAGAGGGCCTACCATGAGTTGCCTATCGAAAACTTACTTACGTTAAAAACCTATCGAGTTGTTTTTTTCATATGGCCGATTGTAGTTCTTCGCGTAACCACCAGGCGGCGCTGTACAAGTTTTTCATAGACATATTTACGTAGGCGATATCGAGCGCGTAAGTTTTAAACTCATGGTAGCCCCACTGGACTTGATCTCTATCCAGTTTTCACGGATTACAATGTGGGATTATGTTAGAGAGTGAACATACGTTTGCATGTGCACTTGTGCACTATTAGCCTATCTCTTTCGCCATTTTGGATTGTCATCTCATTAAACAGTGAGAGTAAGGTACGAGAGTGCACATCTTGTGCACTATTGCACAAGTGTGCGCGCACACATAAGACAATTACCTCTATAGAGAGGTAAATCCTGCGCAGTTGCCTGAGGGCCTACCATGAGTTAGTTGGCTATCGAAAACTTACGTACCTTAAAAACCTATCGAGTTGCTTTTTTCATACGGACGATTTTAGTTCTTCGCGTAACCACCAGCGGCGCTGTACAAGTTTTTCATAGACATATTTACGTAGGAAATATCGAGTGCGTAAGTTTTAAACTCATGGTAGCCCTACTGTACCCTGTACCTGCCTGTTGTATAAATCTATCTATTAAAAAACTGCTCTCTCTCAATTTTTTTTATTAGTGTGTGCAATTTGTGTTGGTAACTAAATAAAATATTTTTCTTTCTTTCTTTTTTTCTTTTTTTCTAAAGATCTAAGCATACATAGGAATAGACTGTGGAAGCAACTTTGATTTAAAGTGTAAGTAAGTATGTAGTGATTTTTATGTTTATTTTATCAAGTGCTGCAATATTTGAAAATTACGCTCACTACAGATTTTGCGGTTTAACTAATAGTGCGCTGCATAAATATGTACCTACAACTGTACATACAGCATACAATCCTAAAATTAAGATGGTTAATCCCAATATTAGACAGTAGTTAATAATTACTCTGCTAAGCATGTTAATCCTCTGCTTACATTGACAAGCCCCTATAGCATGGTGGAAACCGGTGGATTTTTATCGGGAACTACAAGTTCGATTCCCGGTAGCCGCAAGCGTTTTTCCGAGAGTATTAAAATGTATGCAAATTTGTGAATGGGCGAGCTTGTCCGTCCGCCATTACTTGTGTCCATTGTCTCATTGGTTAAGATTAATGAGTAGAAAAAAAATAAGTAGGTGTGTTTTATAATTTTAATTACAGAGAATTGTTGCTAGGTGCTAAGATATAAAATGCAGCCACTGTAAATATAAACTCTACTCTACTTTACTAGCTTCAAAAGAAAGAAAGAAGTTGCTTAAAAAGTGATCTATGTCCTTTCTCAAGCTCGAAGCTATCTCGATATCAAATTTCATTAAAATCGGTACAGTATGATTGCCGTAGAAGCGCCACTGAGTGACTTTTGCATTGTATTATTAAGGACTCTTACATAGGTACGTCCTTTTAATATAACACAAATGTCATTCAAACATAGGTGTAATCGACAGCTAAGTATCAAAGATGGACGAAGCAGTTATTTTATGCGATTCAGCATAAATACTTAGATGAGTGTGAATGTTTGTGAAAAAAGTACTCTGTAAATATGTATGTTTACTCAAAGCAAGAGCAAGTTAGCTAAGTCATAGGAGGGAAAGAGATTACGTGTCTATAGTATAGTATTGCTTTATTTTTAAATTAATTTTGGCTATTGCATATAGTATACTCTTACGCTGCTCTATATAAAGCGTATATACCCCAATTCATTTTATAAGTGTGTGTATTTGTATCACTCCAAGCACAGTAAAACGAGTTCCCTAATTCAAACAGTTAACAAAACTTAGTGTTGCAAGTATCACTGACTCAAGACTGCATCAAAAACAGTTGAATGGAAACGCACACTAAAACGCACATGAGTTGCATACTTACATATCAACTTATTGCATTAAGTTACGTAACACGCTCATTTCTATATGTTTGAATATTTAATAAGCAAGTCCACGCCTATAGCTCTTATTGCTATAGTATAGAGTTCAAAATAGAAAAATCTAGTGTTGCTCTTCAACGTACGCGATTTGGTCTTTCAATTTTTCCACTTCTCATTAGAACAAGGAAAACACTTGGATATTATAGTGTTTTTTATTTGCAAATGTATGATAAAGTGCGCGTTTGACGAAGTCCATTCCTAATTGTAATAAGTATAGCTATTGTGTTTAGTACGTACGTAGGTATAGTGATGTTTCTCTGTACCTTTATTGGCACAAAATTATTAATATTATACGTATGTAATTACGTGATTGTTGAATATTGTTATGTTGGTGATAATAAACATTTTCTTTCTTCTTTGTACTCAACGATATTTGAATGATTTGATTTTTTTGATTGATTTGATTTTTCCTTAAAAATTAAAGATTCCACTGTGTCCCTATTCGTGCTTAGATCTTTTAATGCACGCAACGGATTTTGATATAGTTTTCAATAGATAGAGGAATTCAAAAGGAAGGTTTTTCTTTATTTTTTATTTATTTACCCGAAGCGAAGCGATAGCGGGTCACTATTATTATATAAAAGGTATCGTTTGATATCGTTTGCAATGATTTGTATTATTAAGTAAGACTTATTATGTGATATTATCTGTTAACCGCAACTCCATTCATAAGTAGGTATGAAGTCGATTGTTGCGTAAGAAAATTCTCTCTATAAAGAAAACAAGAAAAATATCTTTATGCTAATCTAATATTTAAGCGCTGTGTCTTGTTTGATAATATACTGTGTCATAAACAACAATTTTGGTTTGTCTGACACAAACCAATGTTAATCTAGCTTTATGTTGATCTAATGTTTAAAAGCTGTGTCGTATTTGATGTGCTTTATTTTTATTTTATGTGATGAACTAAAATTGTTTTGTATGAAACTTTTTTCTTTCATTCTTTTTTTCTATCTTCGAAATTGAGGAGACTTTTATTTATTTATTACAAAAGGTACACCACACATCAATACATCAATGTTATTCTATTGCTTAAATCCAAGTGTCATTCTAAAAAGAAATACTTTTTGGTTTATTTCATGTCTAAATATCTACAGACAAAATAATTTTATTATTTTTCTCACAGACAATTACATAATACATAAGAAATATTTATTATTTTTGAAGTAAATAGTTATGTAGACCTACAGTAGTTTGGAGCCCTTATTTCGTTCTACGAATTATTATTTACTAACTAGATACTAAGTAATGTTAACAATATCGATTGATTTATCTATGTTCTGCGATATTCAAATTTAATAGTATTCTGTTGCGCCGAGTAATTTGTAACCAAATGAGTTAATCATAATAGTAGTGACACATTGTGTTAGATTGTTTTCTGCATTTCAATAAAAAAAATGCTATTTTGACATTTGCCTAAATCCTATGTTTTTCGTAAAATGTCAGCATAATTAAAACTGGAAATAATGATTACAATGAAAAAACAAATGTAATTGAGTGCAGTTGGTTTTCTTGTCGTGTCCACAAATTAAAATAAAATCAACGAGATTCACAGCTTTTAAACGGAATAATTTCTCATAATTCAGTAATTATCCCCACAGCAAATACGTATAAGAGTAATTAACATATCCTATAATATTATGTCCTTAATATTTCATTTTAATTATGTACACAATGGCAATGACTGTCTGTCGATTACCTACAAATACTAAACTAGATAAATACTAGAACATTTGGATCGCGATATCATATCACGATCCAAATGTTTCTAACTTTCTGCCTTTGACTTCCGCATGATATCGTTTACCGAATGACATTACTCCCTTACAGCAAAATCGGTTAAAATAGATTATAATCCTTTCTCAGTACCTACATAATCTGTGTACCTAAATTTAATTAAGTCATTCCAGTAGTTTTGTGAGAGATCGTCACTCAGACTCATCATCATCATCATTATCCTACCCTTGTCCCACGCTAAGTGGGGTCGGCGCAACATGTATACTTCTTCCACTCGGGCCTGTCATTCATAAGTTCTGTGTAGACACAGAAGGAAGGACTAGAGTCATTTCACTCCCATATCATCATCACACAGACTAAAGTTACTTTGATCAAAGCTAGGTATTTTCGTCAAAAACTACTAAATGATAAATCTAAGTATTGTCTATAATTTGCCCGAGCACTAAATCATCATCATCAGCCCGTATACGTCCCCACTGCTGGGGCACGGGCCTACTCTAAACTAGGATAACGCCTTGGTCAACACACTTCTTTCAAATTCCAATTAAAATATATTTTATTTTCTCTTCACAAAGGAATACACATTTAGACATATAATATGGATGTTCTTAACAACAAAATAGACATACTTTTGTGAGAGACTGGTGTCTAAACTAGGGTATTCCCTGTGTGATAGATCACCAGGCCCTCACACAAAAATTTTTGGGACGGTATATTTGGCTTTCTTTTCTTAGCAAAAATATTAATAGTCAAGAACTGTGGGAGAAAATACATTACATTACAGGAGATAATATTATGTAATCAGTTTACTTTATGATCTAAACTATTTTTTAAAAAAAAAAATATAGAGAAATGAAGTAAATACGCAAAGATATCACACATCGTAAAGCTGAGATTATCTGGTTAAACTTATTCACACGATGCATGATACCCATTACCGTGTGTAAGGCATGTTAATTCTTCATTAGTATTGCGTGCGGCACAGGAATGGAACTTAGGACCGGCGCCATTGAGCGAAGAGCCAGTAATAAGCATCATAGATATCTATTAGTGATTGGATGTACGCTTCAAATCACGACATGATCATACCGATGTAGTAATGATTGATTTTTGCAATTACTACATTTTTGTTTATGCCTTCGGTCACCCTCTTTCTGTAACAGTCTTTATTTGGTATCATATCAGAAAAACCTATCTGTAACATTATTATAATATTTTTACTTAATAATGGATCCATTCCTGTTATTATTTTTGATTTTATGCCTTGGGTGGTAGGACTTTGAAGCAATTTTTTTTCCGAACTGTCTGCGATTAAGTCTCCAAGTCTTAACGTACCCTTTCATCAACGAAGGGCTTGGGGGAGAACGGATGAACCCAAACGGAATATTTTAAAGATTAGCTATAGGTGCCAACCTAGGAACAGAAACAGTTTTTTATTTATTTGACAAACCAAATCAATTTATAAAATAAATAACAAGTAATGCTAATAAGGAAATGAAAGTTTAAAGTCGCCTTTGTTTAATAAACTGTTTCGAAGCATTGAAATAGGGCTTTATACTATTTCAACGCCCCCCAAAAAAGAACTTTTTTTTTGTAACAAAGTTAAAGAAAGTTTGATAATGCTACATATTTTTCGAAAACTTTATTAACATTGGAGGGTCTATCGTGAATTATGCAAAATTATCCAATTACATTATAGGTATAGTTGAAGATTTGTCACCATTTCTTATTTGAATAAACTCGCTATAATTTCATCACAACTATATTGTACCGCATGGCAAAATTTCATTTGTCGTTTTATTAGAAAAGTTTTTTAACTAAGCAACATTATCCAGCAAGATTGATTCAAATTTACGCACCGAGAAAAATATTAAGAAAATATGCCAAGCGTTAATAGAGAAAGTTTAGTTAGCAGCACTAGATTAGTAACTTAAAACTGTGTAAGAAAGAAAAAAAAGATTAATTTATGTGTGTAAAAAAGTTGTTTTTTTTTAAATTAATTAATTTTTTTTATTGTACACACAAAAATCTATTATTATACGTATCTCAGAAAAAAAAAAATTCTACATTTTTAAGCCAATATTAGGTATTATCATGTCTGCCCATTAAAGTTGACATTGCTGTGCTTTTAAAGATAAAATAGACACAATCAAGATATCAGGATTATAAATAGTCGTCCATTAAAAATCATGAATGTTTCATAATATGCGTAGGTAAGTAGTCTTTATATCTATTGTCAATTTATTTATTACACTCAATATCAATTTATAAATGTGTTTTAACAAAGATCAATTCAAATCAAACAAAGCAAATTTAAATATTTTGCTTATTAAATGTTCATACAAGATTGATTAAGTACTTAATTATGATCATAATAAATGTAATTGAAACTACATTAAGGCATTATTACTACAAGTAGGTACACGAAGGTGTCTATGAATTTCGAATAAAGTAATATTTAGCTGTTTTATTTTAAATAAAATTCCATTATTATTCTAGTACTACTGGAATTTAAATGTTATTTTAAATTCCTGTAATACAGATTTTTATTCCTCATTTTAAAACAAGTTATCTACGTATATAAATAATTAAAGAATGTAAGTAAATAGAAACTCCTTTATAAAAGAAGACTCTTAATTTATCGATTAAGGAACCACTAGAAACCCATTCCATTTCCAATATACAACAAAATCTTTAGGTGCACCTAGTTCGCTGAGACTTAAAATTATAGTTTGGGATTTTAATTAAAATTTGGAAGAATATTGTCATTCTGTTATACTGAAAAATAAAACATCAATAAGAAAGGAAATAAAAGCTTTTCATCAGACACGATTAATTATTGTTTAGTAAAAACAAATAAACTAACCTCGTTTTTCAAGTATCCTCTTGAGCTTCCAACAAAATATGCACAGTATTACCAAAAAACGTATAATCCTTTAAAAGTTAAAGCGTAAAAACGTCCAAGACGAATTTCTTATCGCTGCTACTAACACATTTTATATATCCTTATAAAAAGCAATTTATTACATTTTTTCAATTTCATGCAATACTGAACGCGTACGACATTACATATTTTTTTTATTAAAAAATCCCGATAACACTTATAACCTTTTTGGCGTCGCGCACTCGATTTAAAAAGTAAACTGTCACATTTTCGGGCGGGAACGGGGCCGTTTTAAAAATGGAGTCTCGCGCGCTTTTCCTGACACATATTCCGTGATGGCGGTTGTTAAATTGTTATTTTCGAAAATGTTAGGTTAGTTTTTTTTTATTGTGAGCGGCACAGAGCTGCGCGCACATGCAGTTTCAACACATTATGATCTAACACTGCCCGAGTCTCGATTGCAGAACATACTTATTCTAACTCAACTTACATTCGTTCATATTTGCCTGCGGGGCGTAGGGCTGATCCTAAATCTATTTTAGACTTGTTCTTTTCCTTTTTGATATTCGTGGGTAAGTCGATTCTGATGCGGATTGATTCCGAGATTCATATTTTAGTTAATGACGATGCCTACGTATGAGGTACCAATGCCCATAGGTCTATTAAGCTTAATTTAAGCAGATCTAATGTAATGATTGCTTTATAAAACTACATAAAGACATTATTGACTACACGTTAAGTTAAGTTTTACATACAAGTATGAAGATATAAACCATTTAGACAGATTGTAAAAATACGCAAATGGGATAAGATTATGTAAATTAAACTGTTTGGTTTTTTTTAAGTAAGTATGTAATAAAAAAATGGTAGATGTTTTAAAAAAAAATTTACATGAAATGATACTTTACTAAAGTTTGAATAGAAAGAAACATAAAGTATCTTGTATTTAACATAAATATAACTTGATAATTATGTTAAGACGTCAATCGCGAGTTTTAATCATTACAAGTACTAAATTTAGTAGAGTCCCTCTTAATCAAATATTTTATTAAAAACTTAAATATACTTAAACGTCATTATATAGTTTTTAGGAAGCTTCATAAACAATAAACAAAGACCTAAAGGCCGTCTTTCCGCAAAGAAATTATATTCCTAAGATTATTATTACGTGTTCCATTTAAAGTTACGATTCTTTTACAGTATTTAATAATGGTAATTATGGTTTAAGAGGATAAGTGATTTTCATTGCATATTACATGCTAATTTAATTACTCGCTTCTATCTTGAGGGTTTTAAATAGTAGATGTTTAATATTGTGTAGCCTTTGACAAGGTTTCTGGGTATACATCAAATTCTTAACTAAAAGATGTAACTCTGTCCGTCTGTTTGCATGTTGTGCTCTCACGTCCAAACTACTCAACAGATTTAAAAGTAATTTTGGTAAAAAAATGCGAGGTCCACTTTCAATGATTGAGCCACAACATTGTATTATCAGCCTCTACTTAAACTAAAGTAGGTTCTAAAAAAAGCTTTAGGAAAATGTCGGAAAACATATTGATTTCAGTAATCCCATTTTACACTTACACATGGTAAGATAAAATAGGCGGTATGTCGTAAAAACTGAACGAAGGAGTTATTTTAATGACTACACCTATCGCTTAAATAGGTAAATGCCTTATTTTCATTTCATAGAACATCCATTTCACATCTTAATTTTTTAATTGATCTCAATGATTACTTAAAAATTGTGGATTGATTATTTGAAATTCTATTTATAATATTTTTTTTTACATTCGGAGCGAGCCTAATGCGAAACGTAATAAACATCTAGGTTTAATAAAATAGATCTAATTAAAAACGCTGTTTAAATAACGTCAACACATATTTTTGTATCATTAAACCCTTTTTTAAAAATCTTTACATACCATTGTGTTTGAAAGGTTTTGAACGAGAACATTGCCAAATACTGCTATATATTTACTGACATCACTTCAGCTCTCCATACAACCGCACAGCACACATACCAAAATTGTGCAAAAGTACCTCTCAACAACTGTCAACTGCGACCATAAAAACAACGTAACTATTAAAGTTGTATCAAAATGAAAACATGCACATGCTACGCCAGTGACGAACTATTAATTCAAATAGACTTATAAAAATTCCATTAAAACTGACCCCGCGATCTCATCTCGGCAATAAAACTCCAATATTCATAAATAACTTGTTTCATTTGCAACGCGGTGAGGCAACCCTAGATTTCGCGTAGTACAAGAAACGTCTTGCATATAATAA
Source organism: Maruca vitrata (assembly GCA_039566165.1). NCBI lineage: Eukaryota > Metazoa > Arthropoda > Insecta > Lepidoptera > Crambidae > Maruca > Maruca vitrata. Next base: position 8,955,124 of record CM076936.1, on the reverse strand, counting down.
TATGTTTTAGCCTATATTGAGCGCTTACAGGCGTTGTACGTTGCCTGCGCGTGCGGCTGTCGCAACGTTATTCGCAACGAATACTATAACGTTATTGAATTATTCAAGATATTTTTTGATGAAGTATTTGGATGAGGCACAGGTTTATTTGAATTTGCATTTAAAATCTGACAACTTCTTGTTAGTGGCAAGGTTATTAAAATATTTACTATATTAGACTTGCGGATTAATTACTACCTAAACCTGAAGCACATTTGTGTAATATACCATTGTAAGGTATCATGAAAGGCAGGTAAAACTTAGATTGGCAGAACTTTACAATATTATAAAACATTTTTGCGAATACCCAATGCGAGATACCCACCCGGCTCGAAGCTTGAGCTTGAACTTTTTCTCGGCAATGAACGTCACATGTTAGCTTTTACACAATTGCCGCTCTTCAACTTTAGAATAAAAAAAACTCTACAATTCAATCAATTTAATAGTGCTTGCAGCGAGCAAGCAATTGCAAAAAGCAGGCTTGTTCGATTAGATTGTATTAAAACTGCAAGCATTTTCGGTTCCGGGTTAAACTTGATGTTTTTTATGAAGTGTTAGATGAAAATATATAATAATAAATCATACTTAACAAAGGAGATATTGTAAAAAATCTATTGTAACAGTGATGGCATGGCTCCAAACGTGGTAATTTCAGATTTTCTACTGTATCATATTAATGTATCATTAAAACCAAAGTTTATAATAAATACATTTGTATTATTATGTTTAGCTAAAATCACATTTCATCCACGAAACGCTAAAGAGCACTTTTAAAAAGCTTGTTAAAAAGCGCATCGCGCCCACGAAATAAAAACGATAACGTTATTCGCAACGTTAAAAATAACCTATACAGACCACCACTATAAGCTGTTACGGCGAATTCGCCTCCCTACTTAGTTGTATGCATCGTGCATTGGCCTGCAGTGGTCGATTGCAACCCCGTACAAAAAGCCTTAAGTGCATGTTACTGCTATTTGAATAACTACTGTATTTTTAAGAGATAAAGATGTGATTAGCTTGTAGGTTGCGGGTAAGATTTGTCGTGGCGTTTGAAGGCTTTTTTAGAAGCTAGTTCTTATACTTATTCCACTATGAATTTTAGCTAGGTATAGTGCATTAGGTATAGAAAGAAATGCTGTGTTTGTGGGCGTAGGTTGGTTTCTAGGACAACGCAAATGGTAGAAATCTCCAGTTAGCTAGACGTATCGCGCTATAATTATTGGGATGTTTGGTGCGGATGGATGCGGTCCGTTTGACCTTTTGATGTTGAGGTTTTTCGGGGTTTTTTCCGGGTTAACACCGTGTATGATTTTTAGCCATAGTTAAAAAAAGTTATGTGAAAGTTTCTAAAAAAAGAAACAATTAGGTAATATACTAAAAAAAGATCATTTATTGATTTAACTGTTTTTAAATTTTCTTTTAACCATCATTTTATTTTTTAAAGATGCATAAATATAAAATCAAGACATAATATTTAAAATACCTTAATTTTTTAAATTATTTTAAGTAAAATCAAGTTTTTAAAATAAACTTATCTTAAAAACTTGATTTTTGATTTGATTATAAACAAATTTACTATGATAACGAAGAACTGAAAACCTAACAAATAAATTAATAATAAATTTTTCGCCTTAACAAATATATCTTCCTTATTAAAAATAAATCTCAAATCAATCCAAAAATGTAAGTCAAAGCAAAACCTTCCAAAACTACCTTAGTCCAAGATCCAATTTTAATTGTCAGCGTCTCAGTATTAGCCTAGGAACTACACATTCTAGGAATACTAGACGCTGTTTCATCACGTCTGACCTACGTGTATCCGAGCGGAATGTCCTTTCACTATTTTTTGTTACAAAGGGCCATTGGAAATCGGATATGTCAAAGGGATTCGTAGATGTTTTAGTTGAATTCAACTAAACTTAATTCTAAACTTGTATTATATCCTGTACAGTCGGCTGATCTTCATTGAGATTGGCCGCCATGGCCGAAATCGTTTGGTTACCTTATTACTTCTAGACTCAAGTAGGTACCTAAGTTAGTTTAAAAAGCTGGTAAGTGCCAGTCGGACTGCCGGTCGAATGGTTTCGTACCATCATGTTTAAAAATCTTTGCTTTGCTTGCTTTTGAGGAAGACTCTTTCAAATATATATTTATTTTCAGATTATTTGATTGTTTGAAGATAACGGGTTGTTTTTATAGCGGCAACAGAAATAATATATTCTTTGGTCTATTGCGGTAGATCAGAAAGAGCCATTTTGGAAACAGACAGAGATACAGATAATGGAGGCATAGTAATCCCGTTTGCTCCATACTATTATGGAACTCTAAAAAAGAGATTTTTAGTTCATTTTAACGTTATTGGCGCCTGATCACACTAACACACCCAGACACGGAACATCACCGATGTTCGTCACACAAATATTTGATCCCGGCGGGTATCGAATCCAAGGCTCTCGGAACCGTACCCAGGGTCACTAACCACTGTTCCACCGAGTCAGTCTCAAATCGGTGGTGAAACATTCATCATCATCATCATCAGCCCATACACGTCACCACTGCTGGGCACGGGCCTTCCCTAAACTAGGGTGATAAAGCCTTAGTCAACCATGCTGGCCAAGTGCGATCTAAATTTTTACTTCACGATTTAGTATTGATACTCACAGCAACCATAGATCAATGCCACATCGTATAACGGTGATTCAATAAGTACCAAAGCTAATAGAATTGCGTGATTAAAAAAACAAATAAACGAATAAGATACCTGATGCAGTTTTTTGTGCATGAATGCATTAAGGCTGTACTAATGACATAGGAATCAAGTGCGTCGGCGTAAAAACGTTAATCATTATGTTGACACGTCAGACGCTGGTTTTGATATTGAAATTTAATTTTTAACTTGAAAAAAAAAGTGTTTAATTAAGCTATTGCATAGCTTTTATCGCGGGCTTTGAGCGCGGCGACCGAACCAAGAAATTCCGTAACGAAAAAAACCTCACAATCGTCTAACGTCGTTTCAGTTCGGCAGACTTCGGCACGGTGTTTGTGTGCGTGCGGTTAGACGTATTGTACGACTCTACGAAACTCGCACGAATCGAGACGAGCTGCTCCGAAATCGGACGATGCTATGCAATAGCTATACCGCGGCAGTCCCCGAGTGCCACACGTCTTTTTTTTTAGTTAGTAGTGTTAATAGAGGTGGCGCAGGACTGGCCTAGGTGGAGGAGCTATTTATCGGAGGCCAAGACTAATTTTGGGTCATTGCGTAAACCTAGTTAATTAGTCAGAATATTTGAAGTAGTAAGGCTTCTGACCGATTTCGGCCGTGGCGGCCGATCTCAATGAAGATCAGCCAAGTGCGCAGGACATATTATGCAATCTATGTTCCTTTACTCTCATGGTTCGGTGAGACGGCAATCCGACATGACCGATGAGAGATAGTGCGCTGGATCACCGGCTTATCACGCTTTCCGAGGCAAGAGCCTTCTACACCAACTTCCTAAATCCGGGCTGAGTAATTTCTTCACAGAAAATCAGACACAATTTTTTCCTGACCCCGCACTCAAACCGGGGACCTTTCGGTCCTTACGCAGAGCTTGCTACCAATAGACCAAGGAAGAAGTTAAATCGTAAAATACGTAATGAATAAAGTAAGTACCATTTTTCGATTTCGAACCACTCAAATATGGAGACAACGACCTCTCAGTCCAGACCTACATTGTAACTGAATTAATCACCGCACAACCAGAAATAAATATCACAAATACCATTACCACAGTAAAAGCTGTGCGCCCGATACCTGCAAATAATCTCGACTTCTCCCACGCGAGCTTTCCTAAAGTAAGGCTCGTTTAAAAACATAGTATCACGGTTTGTCTGGTAATCCAATCGGCAATAAAACGTGGCCGCCTATTAATTAGGTTGATGGTGAGTGGCGAACACCGTTATCCGACCATATACAAATAAACCTACAATGTTGGGCTGTGGTTAGATCGCATCTGTCTCTATGGCGAGCTTAGTTGGTCCAGAAAAGTGGACATATTATTTTAAAGTAGAGTTTTTAAGGCTTAGTTTGTGTCTGTAGTTAACTGGTCTTGGTATGATGAGTGTCTCAGATTAAGGAAATATTTAATAACAATGCTAATATTATAAAGTTGAAGAATATGTTTGTTTGAAGAGCATGTGTTTTTATAGACACAATTAGTTTTGTTCATGAATACTTATGCTTAAAAATTGTGTTTTTTTCTTAGCTGACGTAGAATTTTTGTTTGGTAGAGTCCCTGTATGAACAATGAACCTGATAATATCAAAGCAAGAATTGTAGGTTGACATTCGGTTCATAATATTATTCGTTTTACCATTACAATGAACTTGAGGAACTTTCAACGACAGCATGATCTGGAGATTCTGAAGTGCTCCGTGTAAATATTGTCCATCTGTTCACCTCACACGAGATTTCTGTAGAGCCGACTCTACACTCCGATGAGAAAATATCTACTTATAAAAATTCTATCGTCATAGTAAACTTATTACTTTAAAAAAAAAAATTACAGATTAAACTGGTGACTGGCTCGGGGAATAGTGGTTGGCGGTTCCAAGAGTCGTGGGTTGGTTTACCACTCGGGACAAATATATGTGTGATGAACATCAGTGTTTGTATCGTTCTGGTTAGATAATTGTATTATGATGATTCGCACAAGTAATAGACGATACTATACTTGTAGTATAGTATTTTAAAAATATAGTTTGCTAGAGATAGACGAGACGTCAATGTCTTAGCATCGCGATTAAAATTGCGTTAATGAACGCTATAGAGTGAGGGGCTACAGTTGTTAACGGTCAAGGAATGACCAATACCGCTTGTCTATCTTATGGACTGCCCCGTTGACCTAGTGGTGGCAAGCGTAAAGACCTTAGGTTTGAGTCCCGGGTAAGGCAAAATTGTATGAGTTTTGATTTAAACTCTCTTTTCAAAGAAATCTTTTTTCAAAGGTCAGCTATTTTCAATGTAAAAAGTCGTTAGCAGAAAACCTAAATGATCTCAACATGACTTGACTCAACTCGGAGTCAGGAAGTTAGCGGACACCCGTGCTTAGAAAAGCACATTAAGCCGGTGATCCTGTGGCTGATCTAAAATCTAAATATTTAAAAGGAGAAACTGACTGACATATCATCATCAACGCACAGCCTAAACTGCTACACTTAGGCACTGGAATTTGGAAAGGACGTAGCTTAGGTACCGTAGAGGTGCACTAAGAAAGGAATTGCCGAAATTTCCACGGAAATTAGAATTAGCGGGAAATTCCTTTTGTTTGGAAAATCTAAACCGCTTAAGTTAGACGCTTGAAATTAAAGCTTAGTACAACAGAATATTGCAATATTCCTACAGGAATGGGAGTAAGCGGGAAAAACTATTGTTCGAAAAAATCTAAACCGCGTAAATAACTATTCCACGCGGACGAAGTCGCGGGCACAGCTAGTCTGTTATATTAGGTTGCCGTCTCACTGAACTATAAGACTAAGGGAACACTAAGGGAGAGTGTACTTATACAATACTAGCTTTCCCCCCGCGACTTAGTCCGCGTAGAGACGTTTAACGGGTAAAACATTACTTCCTTATAGCGCAGTCGGTTAAAAAGTAGCCTATAACCTTTCCTAGGCTCTGGACTATATCTGTACCAAATTTCATTTAAATCGGTCCGGTACTCTATGCGTGAAAGCGTAACAGACAGACAGACAGACAGACAGACAGACAGAGTTACTTTCGGATTTATAATATTAGTAAGGATTTTAGGCCGTGCGCTGTTCGTAGATTTCAACAGAGATACGGGTGCCATAGCCGAAATCGGCCGGAATCCTTAACTCATAGAGTTAAATAAATAAATAAATAAATATTGCACAACATCACATACATTGATCTGATCCCGTGGTAAGTAGCTTAAGCACTTGTGTTACGGATATCAGAATCAACAGTGGATACACAAATAAACTTAAATATATATAATAATACACCCAGACACGGAACAAACACCGATGTTCGTCACACAAATATTTGTCCCGAGTGGGAATCGAACCCACGACTCACGGAACCGTAGGTTATGAACCTGGGTCACTAGCCACTGTTCCACCGAGCCAGTCCGAGTTCACCGAGTTCACCAAGTTCATTCTAAGGACACAGCATACACTAAAATAGGAAGTGTGATTCCTTACTTATAGTCGTTATAAATATTTGGCGTCTTTCTTCGAAGCTCTTCCCGTTATATGGCGCCAGAACACTTTAGAGATTGCTATTATTTAACTGGTTTAGCGCATTTGGTAGTGTACCAGTCTGTTGCTCCAATGGCTGTAGGTTCGATCCTTACCTGGGGCAAATATTTTTGTGGTAGAAATTTGTGTTTGTCTGGTTATAAATATAAGACAACCTCACATACATTGATCTGATAGTAGGTACAACAAGTATAAGTAGCTTAAGAACTTGTGTTACGGATATCAGAATGAACAGTGAGGACACAAATATACTTAGATTATTTTTTAAAATATACCCAGAACACCGATGTTCATCACACAAATATGTGTCCCGGTTCAACGAACTCACGACCCTTGAAACCATAGGTAGTGGCCCTAGGTCACTAACCACTGATACACCTAGTCAGTTAAACGTTATAGTACTCCACTGACGAATCTGATCATCGTAACATAAATGCGTAAGCTACTTGCCACGTGATCAGGTGATGATGATGTAGTTTAGAAAACTGATCGCCATGATCACGGGTGAACTGTTCACCTGTGATCATGGCGCTGTTGCTCAACAGTGCCGAAATATCGGGAGCTCATTAAAACAAAACAACATGGTAAATATCCCGGACACTTTCAGTTTTCTAATGTGTGTGACCATGACAGTTTAAAAATGATGTAGTTTGATATTTATTTATTACACAGAACTATTCTAAAGGCCATCATTTATTGGAAAGATAAAGTAGTTAAGTGCAGATGTCTAGGTAACAGGGGACAATTGAGTCAACATCCACACTTAGACCTCTGACTCATTGAGTCACGATGACCCCATGGTCCAGGGCTATGGTATAGTCAGCTGTTTTGCGCCTCGGAATGCACGGGAAGAATGTAAGCCTGTAAAAACCGCTCGGCTGATGTAGAGACGGCTGGGAAGATACTCTACTTTATATTAGACTAGCGGCCGCCCACGACTCCGTCCATGTGGAAATGGATTATTAAAATAGCCTATAGTGTACCTTGTAAGATAGCTATTTTTCCCTAAAGATTAATACCTAGAAAGTCCCGTGAAAATTGGTGCAGCCGTTTCGGAGATTAGCGAGAACGAACAGACAGACAGACAAAAATGTTTTTGGGTTTTTGTTATTGGTACCCAATATTCATACCCATTTAGTAAAAAGTTATTATTATATTACAAACAGGCACTTCAATTTTATTTAGTAGTATAGACTAGCCCGCGACTCCGAGAGCGAAAAGTTCTTTTGCGAAAAATATTAGTCTTTTCGAAAAAAGCAATCGATGGCCGAGTGGTTAAGGTCGTTGCTTGCCATGCGAGAGGTTGCCAGTTCAAACCCCGCCAGGTACCAATGAGTTTTTCAAATTTGAAATTCATATGTACCATCATTCGACGCTTTAACGGTGAAGGAAAACATCGTGAGGAAACCTGCACACCTAAGAAGAAATTCTAAGGTTGTGTAGTCGACCAACCCGCACTTGGCCAGCGTGGTCGACTAAGGCCTTATCTCCCTAGTTTAGGGTAGGCCCGTGCCCCAGCAGTGGGGACGTATATGGACTGATGATGATGATTAGTCTTTTATTGCTTAGTCGGCCATAATGTAGCCTTTTATAGGATCAGGGTACACTATGTGTGTACCGATTAGTATAGAATTTTGTCGATTCAGAGGATTTTGCGTGAAAGTGCGATGGACAGGCAGGTTTTCATTTTCCGCATCTATAACATTAGCAAGTCTAGCTTGTAACTTTGTATTTTCATTTGCTGTTTTAGATAGTCAAATATGAAAAGCGGCCGGTGATAGTAAACAGGTCAGGTGGGAGACATTTTGTCGACCGGTTGCTGTTACCACCATACAGTTGTGTAAAACCCGCCAAGTGACTCTGACCTCTCTTGGTCAGGTCGCGTTCCGGGATCAGCACTGTACGAACCGGAGCCAGGGGGGACCATTGTTGCGGCAAGCGCCGGACCAGTGGAGTCTTAGCGGCGGTATTGTGCGGGCGGAGCGGGTCAGCCCGCCGGCCAGGGAGACCCGTAGAAACGGGGGCCCTTCCGTCCGGCGGACTGGCCAACTCGGACCCGCACAGATCAATACCAATGCGAGACTCCACGCCTTGTCTCGTTGTTGCCGCAGCAGTGGTCTCCTTTTTCACGGCTTTCAGGGTGAGTGCGACAGGCTCAATATGGTCTATTGTGCCTGTCGACCTCATATTTGGATCTCACTACCGCTTACCATCAGGTGGAGTGAGGTCATCTTGTTAGCCTCTTTATATAAAAAAAAAAAAAAAACCTTTTTTTTCCCTAATTGACATACGAATATGGCTTGAATTAGTCTCGTCATCATCACCGGACTTGGGGAGGAGCGGATGGCTCTCACTCCTTATTATTATTAAATTTTTAGTCTATTTGTGCATTCAGTTTTTGTTCCATTATATCCGCAACACAAGTGCCCTTGTAACTATTGTTTAATGTTGTAAATCACGACAATTTTTATAATATACGTGTGTAAAACTTATGTAGGTATGTAGATATAACAAAGAAAAGACTGTCACAGCAAATGAAAATACAAAGCTATATATCCCAGGCCCGTCAAAAATAATAACATCCTATTGCAAGACCTAAGGGTGTTGTGAGTTCTGCATGCGTGAACCGAAACGCACAAAATATCTCGGTCGGACGGTAGTTATTAAGTAAACTTACTTAAGAAGATACCTGTCAACTTCAGTCTTGCCCGTGACCGCGAGCACTGTAAAGAGCTTGAAACGTCGGGTCTCTTATTATTTTTAGAATACCAATACACGCGAGTTTAATCCGTAAAATTATCCGTTTTATTATCCGTTAATCGTAATTATCCGTTTTATTTCAAACGTGTAGTGCTCGCGCAAATACAAATATTAATTTGTGGTAGAGCATCCTTCGAGGCGGTGCCGTGGCCAAGCGCGCATCGCGTCAATTTTCTAACACCATTAAGTGCGTTTGCGCATGTTTTTGTCAATGAAAAATGCGTCTTATTACATTACCGCGGCCGGTGTCGTGCCCGCGAATGTCTTAGGGTTATCAAACGTTCAAATAGTGTTATTCTATTCTTCTTTTCGAGTCGATGGCAAAAGCAAACATATTCGGCCCATTCGGCCACACGAATCGCGTTACATGAAGCACCCATTAAGATATTCAGCGAGCAGGATGCCGGACATGCGGGAAAATATATAAAGTATCACATGTATTGTGACATGAATTCTATTAAAACTACGATTTTTAAAATTTATTACTAGCTTACAATATAAAATGTTTAGACGTAAATTTATGTCAAAAGAAAGTGTTTTTCATATGTATGGTCTGATTTATAAGCTTCCTATTTCAAAAGTAAGTACGTTAGTAACCTAAGTTATTTGGTTAGTACGTTAGTAAAATTTCAAAAGTTAACCTAAAGATTTAATCTAAAGAGCTCCAAATTTCGTCCAAAAAGTAGTATCATTTCACTTTAAATTGTCCAATATTTAACTGCCGTTTCAGTATAACTTGCATTATATGCCAACCCTATACAGATATCGTGTTTTGTGCACATTTGCACATGTGCACAGAGTCGTGAGAGTTGGTTTTCACGGTGTGGATTGTGTTATTATGGTGATATTTGTATTTGTTTACCGTTTCATAGCAAAAAATAAACCACATACCACAATAACGATTGCGTATCGTTACACATTCGTCAGTAATCGAGTTACAGACGTTGGAAGTGTCCGTCTGTATGTATGTATATTGACTTGGTTTTTGTTAGATCATTATTAATATTTGACCAACCCGCACTTGGCCAAGGTGGTTGACTATGGTCGCCCTGGTTTAGAGTCGGGCGATCATGATAATGACAATGTCTGTCGCGTTATCATGCCAAAATTACTAATCTTAGTAATCAAAAAACTATATACAATGGATCTACAATAGAGAAGTCACTTCCAATGAGCTAGTTACTTGGTAAATCAATACCGGATATACCTGTCAATTGACAGGGAAACAAGCAACGGCTTCAGGCTACTTCCGTTGTCCAAGAGAATCATCGGTGCCACTCTGATCAAATAAGAAGTAAGAAATAGATATGGTACCTATCCGCTCATCATAATGTAGTGTCATGATCAATGTAAATATTTTACCTTGAAAGAAATCCCAAACACAAAGTCAAGCCTAAAATTCGAAAGACAGAGTTCTTTCTTCATCAACATTCGCTGAATAAAGCATACTCAGACTCGCATACTCTTAGCGTAGTGACGGTTCCTACTTGCATCTTACACGTGCCTACTTAAACAACAGTTTAAAGATTTTGATTGATTTCGCGACGAATAGTCAGCAATCTCAGAGAAATATAAAAACAAGTAATTAGACACTTCAAGTCAACACCAAAAGAGTTGCAAGTGTCCAAACAAAATATATGGATGACTTCACATTTCCCGCATAAGCCATTATAGAGGAAGATCCCAGAGCCGCCAGACATCACTTATTTTCTAATGGACAAAATATATACGATTGAGTAGTGGTGGGGTGTACTATCATCATATGACTAGTTGCTACCTTGACCAGACGGCCATTTTTCAGATATCAACTAATCAAGGTACATAGAAACACTGCTCACCTCACTTAAATTCTGATGGCTGATATCTGATAGTTGTTTGAATAACATATATAAAAATCAAGCATCAGAAAATAAGTAAAATTAAGTAAAAGTAAAATTTTTTCATAGCTTTAAAGCGTCTGTAAGGTAAAACCGCCGACCGCATGTGTCTGGGAGTAATGAATCCTGATTTTTAATGATATTGTGTGAAATATATGTTAAAATCAGCCATCAGAATTTAAGTGAGGTGAGCAGTGTTTCTATGTACCTTGATTGGTTGATATCTGAAAAATGGCCGTCTGGTCAAGATAGCAACTAGTCATATGATGATAGTACACCCCAACACTACTCAATCGTATATATTTTGTCCATTAGAAAATAAGTGATGTCTGGCAGCTCTGGGATCTTGGACCATTAGACATACATACTTTTAAACAGCCTCAGGGAAGATTGAAGCTATATAAATAACACCTCGTTTACGACCTATCTTAAACTTCAGCCCGCCTGAACAAGGAAATCATATATTTTGCGCTATATTTATGCTGAGTCGGCTTTTTATTGGTTACACTGGCATGGATATGCATTATTTTGTCTCTTAATTATTATTTGCTGTAGAAATACATCAGCTTATTTTCTGAAATCACGAATCATTGGTTCTACTTTGCCTATTATAAGAATAAAAGTAGTCATCGTACTTGGTTAAAATCTCCACATTATCATTTAGTTAATAAATGCTTCTTTACGAGAGCCATCCGTTCCCCCGCAAGTTCCGTGATGATGACAAGGCTACTCCAAGCCATCATCGCAAGTCAGTTAGGAAAAAAAGCTTCTTTACGCCTTGTTTGAGTTTTGAATATCCTACTCTGTTATATTCATCTCAATTATTTATTTAGTTGTCTTGGTTGCAGTTAGAAATGCTATTATGTGTTTTTGAACTTCGGTCTACTACCCGCGTTCTTATTTTTTCTTTTACGTGTCTATTTACAATGATACAAGATCATTTTAAAGATATTTAAAAAGCATGAATAAATCTTAACTAGGTAATTTTATTTTCAAGAGTTAAACATCAGATATACCTAAATTGGGTTGCTCGTTGTTTAAGTCGATACAAAGTGTTGTTCGTTTTAGTTCCGTTGCGCTCAATAGATGGCGTTGTACAGTTTTTTCATCGCGCAAGCGTTTTGTTTTCTTGGAGCCATATAGGTTCAAATGTGGAAATGAATAAAAAATCTACTCTATATAGTCAAATTTGGCTATGTTTTTATTTTGATCCCTTAGTATAGGGAAGGTAGTGGTTTACTACTAGGAAGCGACCCCATTTTGTTCACTCGTAAGAAATTATCATAACTAATCATTTTGTTATCGGTATATTCTAAAGATCATAATAATAAACGACGAATTAAACCCTTTCATCAAGGCACTAATTAAGTTAAGTATGTTTTAAGTCCTTAATGCAAGACAGAAATAGACAAGCTTAGCTGCTAAAGGTCATGAATCAGGTATTAGACAATGTATTCTAGATATTGCAGGCATTGTTAATACAGACGAAAATCGATCGGATGCCTTCCCCTATTCAAATACTAGAGGGATGATAGTACTCCCTTTGGGGACACAAAACTAGGGACAGAGTAATGGTTGCATTGAGGTAGGTCGTGATGTGTATATTTAAAATGCATTTAAGTTTCTAAAACATTATTTACTTTCCTTTTATTTACATTACTCTTACATAGTCATAGTGTACCATGAGAGTTTTCAAAATGAAGAAATAACTTCGATAGTTCAACAGATTCGGTGGAGTCCGTAGATATGGAAATTGATGAGTTATTGAGAATTTTCTGTGATTTGGAAGTAAATTGGTGGCAACAATCTGAACGCTTATTATGTATTTGTGTAGTGACTTAAGTGAAGATAATTTTCTTCCAGATAAGACGATCTGAAGTAGCAATTTTTGTTTTATCCCTTCATGCGCATAATTCCTTTCTACTCCTCAACTTTTTTGTCTCTGTATTGATATTTTTGTGAAATCTTAATTTGACGTCATGACTTGTCTTTTTATATACGACTTTGTCGGGAATATGTCTGCTTTAATCAGTCATCACAACTGTTCTTTCCTCTCATCTCATGTTTTTTTGAAGTAATGGTATTAGAAATCTCACTGTCTTGTGTAGGTACCAATTTTGTTCGTATAAAATGATCTCCTACTATAAGGTTTGCAACTACAATGATTAGAGAAGGAATGCCTTAAATGTTTAACTAAACCAGAAACGAATACTATTATGTCCAAATACGCACTAAAGAATTTCAGCTCAAAGCAAACATACGCATCCATATCACCAAACTCATAATTAAAATATCCCATCAATATTTCGAACGTTGTCATGAATTCCGCCCGGTAGGCGTTGCCGACAGAATTTAATACGAAATCCTTCCGTATCGATGCATACATTTTTTCTCCCCCCTTCCCACCCCATATAATTGAGCGTTGTGAAAACTATCGCGCTGGTAAATGTCCCCCTACCCTCCCCCCCCCGCAGTTTTCCAACATGGCTGAAATCAATAATTTGGCTGGGCAATGACTGCGATGACTCGGACATGCGCACTGCGCCGCCCGAATCATCAGCAAATCCTGAACTTGACTTGGCGAAAACGAAAGTAAACTCCAATGTTTCTATGTCATTCTTAGGTTACGATGCAAGTGTGTGTCTACATGTATCGTTTTGTGAACGAAACTATTGAGACAAATTTGATGAATGTGACGATGATGATGATTTTGGTGGTTCTTACGACGTAGATTGGGACCCTTAAGACGAATTATAAGTGATTATCGATAATGATGAGCGCCAAAAAGAAATAGATGACAATGAAAATTATAATATCAAATTTGGTCACGCTAAAGAGCATCGCGCGGCGTATAAAATTATTCGACGGTGCGAGCGAGACAAACATGGGACTCCATTTTGTTTGCCGCTGATTTTCATGACGCTTCAATTACCTTTAGGTTTTAATCTAAAAACTTACAGCGATAACACAAAATCATGTTTATCTAGAGCATTTTTTATCGTTCTCAAAACATGTCTGATTTTTGATTCCAAATCTGACAGGATTGAATTGCAATTTTGCGACGATAAATTAAACTCTAGCAAGATAAAGAATCAAATTCTTACCTTGATTTTGTCCGTGGATGCTCTTGTTAAGTTCAGTGTGAAGCTCAGATGTAAAAGCTTCTCTTTCTTCAAGTATATCTTTAAGTTCTCTTATCTCTGTTTTCTTATTCTCTTCTTCCTCAATATCAGTTCTTTCAGTTTCTTTAATGTCTTATCCGGATTTTTCTATATTGTCTTGTTATGGAATGTTATCTTAAGCCCGTTCAATTTTATATTTTATACTTATATAAAACGGTACAGGTATAGAAATAACATAAGTTTAACTTAGTCTAACTTCAATTTATTTTTAATTTTGTACTATTAAAGAAATCTAGAAATTGTTTCAACAGGTAGGTAAACTTGGTAAATTTAGTAATTTTTGTAACTTTTTCTTGGCGTAATTTTATCTTACCTTTTTACTATTAATTTAAGGCCAATTTAAGGCACGAGTTTTTTTTTGATTAATTTATTTTCATCTTCCATACAATCAGGAACGGTTGATGAAATTGGTCGAAACTCTTCCAAAACTATTTCGCCAAAATTCTCAAATATCACTTAGCCTTAACGTTTAGGTCCAGAGTCTTGCGCTAAATTACTTTCACTAGATATATATAGAGAGTCTGCATATAAAACTCAAAGTAAATCAATCGAAAAGTTCCAAAAATAACCAGTGTTGTTTAAATGTACTTAAAAAACTCAAATGTTTAAATTCTCTTTTCTATTGTTTCCTTGTAATAACGGTTGATATAAACATAAAACTTGTTCTATTGCGAAAAAACGTGTTTCTTTATCGTCAAATGGCTGTGGTTTTTATTTCTTGTCTCCTAGACCCCCTTTGCTATGAAATGTTGGGTCTTTTCGACTTCTTGCGCATTTAACTTAGGTGTAACAGCATCTAGAGTTCCATGGCGTCTCGTGGTATTGGTCCATGGGTTTCTTTCTCCTCCTTCGTCCTATCTTCTTAGCTTTTCTTCCCGGACGGTCGATGATGTTAGTGTAGCCCTTCCGACGGATCCGAGACGAACAGCTTCAGTTGCCTTAACACTAGTTTTACAGTTTGCAGAAACAAAAAACCGGTTGTTTCAAAGTCTATTGTTTGAGTTCAAGTGTTGCTGAATATGATTACAAAGTCACTTAACAACTATTTGATTATGTGGGAAACTTAATATCGTCTATTGCATAAACCTAACCCTTGAATGTGACGGCGGGCGGAAGCGGCACCCGTTACGCATGCGCTAAAATTTTGAATTTCGAACCAAAATTTTTGGTTTTTCGAAAGTTTGCCGGGTTTGTTTTCGGTTTGATTTTAGGCCGTTTGTTTTTTTAAGGTGATTTTTTCCTTGTTTTGTGGTGCGTTTGGGTTTTTTTGGGCGCGACGGGTTTTTTCGCGTGTCGCGTTGGTGTTAAAGCACGCGCTCCCATGTGCCACGCCGGTCACACTAAAGTTGCAACGGTGCTGCAGCATCGCTCGGCTGCGGGGGGCGCGACCCACCCCGTGGGGGGTCGCCCCATCCCAATGACTGCGTCCACTCCGAATCATCAAATAATGATTTTATGTGTTTATTATAAAACTCCGCGCTCCATGTGTGTTGCCGCGCGTGTGTGACTACCCTCATCGATGTGTGCGTGTTTTATTTGTTAATCGAGTAGTTAGAATAAACTATTTGCTAGTTATTAATTTCTGCAAAGCCTTATTGATAATAGATCAATACCTCCGATTTGGAATAAATGGAGGCGTGTATGCATTATTTCACCTCTTGTTCGCTCAATGGGGCGATGGTATCGGGGTTCGATTCGCGGTTCAATTGCATACTGTTTGTTTAATAATAATGACGTGGATTGGAAGTATGCTTGGATTATGTTTCAGTTTTATCAATTTTAATTTGAATAAAGATTTTTGTACCACGTCATCCTTTGTTCTCGGTAACGCAAAAGGTGCGTTTTGATGATTTTAATGTTTAGGAATGGGCCATTAAGTCGTACCTACGAAAAATATCTAATATGAAACCACATTATAATAATCATCATCATGGAAATATCAGTAGAAAGAGAGTTGTTACAATGATGATTTTCGATGTCTATTTAACAATTGGTGCCTTAAAAATTATTAGATTATTTTTTTCTTTTTTAGTTACCAAATTCGAAAGTCCCATACTAATTTTGGACCTAGGCATTAGAATTAAGCCCTAGCGTACACTATCAGGTATTTAATTGTCTCTTCAGTGCAGTCGTACGCTGCGTAAGGGTCGAGGGTTCAATGACCCCTATCATCAATTGCTAAAACATAGGTGCCTACTCTTAGCTACATCTAACTGTAGTTGGGTTTTAGTCACATGGTACGAGAAAAGGTAGAGTTTTACCAGAGTAAGTCTTGAAGTATTTAATAGTCCTATGATTATTTGTGATCAGATAGACGTGCTCAATATTACAAGAATAATTAGTTATTACATTTCTTACTTATTTACTATGGTAAACTGAATCTCAGTCAAGATTTTTAATCGTTTTGGGGAATATTTCGTAACACTGTAGTTGAATATTTAACTCTTTTGAAAAATAAATATTTTTACTAGCTTTTTCACTGCTAGGAAAGAAGGGTGCTAGCTTTAGGTAGAAATTTGTAGCTTGTAGTCGTTTTATGTGATAAACATCACTGTCAATTCGAAATTGGTTGAAAAGACAAACATACAAGGTAGTATAGGGAAAGAAAATAAGGATTCAAACCGCCAAAAGTTTTTAAAACCAGATTAAAACTCTAACGCATGCTATTTAAAATTACTTTTACTAACATGTCATTTCTTTAATTGATCACAATTGACTTAAAACAATACAATTTGCTGTCTAAACCCGAATCGCCTGCTCATAAGCAAGTGAATTCCGTTATTGTATAATAACAGACGCTGATAATTAAGCTACCTTCGTATTAATTAGACCTCTAGGTCAATATCACAGAGACGTGCTTCGATCATGTTTAGTGAGGTGGATGCATTATTATTAATTAATACTATGATGTCGTTACACAAGGAATACATTCGGGTTCTATATTTCTTTCGAGATATAGCATTAAAAAAAAAATCTGAATAATATTTTTAATATTGTCATATTATTTTGATACTTACTTTTTTGTACAGAAAAAGTTGTATGAATGTATGATCATTTAATTTTAATATCAAAATCATCATATTTATGTTGGAGATAACTCAAGTGAGAACTATATGCTTTCTATTATATTGGTATATACGTATTGTTATATAAAAATGCATATGATATTAATAGGTACACATTATAAATACAAAAAAGTCTGTCTTGAAAGGAAATCTCAAAGTCGAGGCATTTAATCAAACTTCTCTTCGTTACAGTACGTCGTTATTGTACGTTTTTGAGAGCTAAGCCTTTGTCAGATCGATAAATATTATTCCAACTATCTCCAACTACCTATATTTTGAGATTGTTATTAGTCTCCGGGTACCCATCTCCCTCCACACTCATGATCTAAGTCCCATACACCAAAGATTAGACCACGTGGCTAACACGTATCAATAATACCGATACGGTTACTAAGTGATATAAGTGATTTAGTCGAGCCTAATGCCTTGGAAGGAGGTGAGAATACACTGCTAATGGACAAGCTACTTAATAGGTAGTAATTTGGTATATAAATGGAGGAAAATCCATGTTAAAATGTTGTAATAATAGTAATTGACAGTAAGGTAAAATAGTATTTGTGAGGATCGTTTTCAAATTAGATGCATTACTCAACGATTGCGAAAAGAAAGAATAAAAATGACTTAACGTACTTTACCATACCTTCGCCAATAGAAAAAATCGTAATTTTTTAACCCTTTCTTTTATAAATAATGTTTTAAACGAAAGTAGTCGATTTCCTATCGACTCCTACTAAATGCGTCGTACAGAGTGAAATTAGGCAAACGACTGACGGTTTGACGATCTCAATATGTCACAGAAATACTCTTGGTTCAACAAACTCAAAAGTAATTTTGCTCTACTCGGGACTCAAACCCGCTATCCCTTACTTTTTATGTGGTACGACTAATGAGACATTCAAACTTATCTGTGTTGCCATTATATAACCATACACATTGCATTAGTATTACGATTAAATGTAATAGAATGGCAAACAAGGACCTTAACCACTCGGCCATCGACGCTTTCGTTGAGTATGTACGATTATTCGACGTTTTAGCGGTGAAGGAAAACATCGTGAGGAAATCTGCACACCAAAGAAGAAATTCTTAGGTTGTGTAGTCAACCAACCCGCACGATGATGAAAATGTTCATTTATTCTATTACATCATCATCATCACCAGCCCATATACGTCCCCACTGCTGGGGCACGGGTAGGGTAGACACCCTAAATTAGGGCGATAAGGCCTTAGTCAACCACGCTTGCCAAGAGCTGGTTGATTGACAACCTAAGAATTTGTTCGTAGGTGTGCAGGTTTCCTCACGATGTTTTCCTTCACCGTTGAAGCGTCGAATAATCGTACATATGAATTTCTAATTTGAAAAACACTGTGGTACGTGGCTGGGTTTGAACTGGTGTCCTCTCGAACGGCAAGCAACGACCTTAACCACTCGGCCATCGGCGCTCTTGACTTTTTTTTAATGAACATTGCAAAGATAACTAACAAGCTTGTGTAGCAAGTACTTGAAGAAGATAACACTTGACGCCAATTGAAACGCTCATTCGTCATCCACATACAAACGAGACAAGTATATACAAACTGCTATATACTATTCGGCCCGATACCAAAATCGATATACCTTTCAGCATATTGAAAGGTACCTCTCCGCCGTTTCCTCTCGTGAATTTTAATGCGAACAATTTTAACCGGAAATGGAAGCGGCCATTTTATATGGCAGCGAATGCATATAAAATGGCGATCCGCGTTTGTTAGTGCGTCAAGTAATCCCGGCCTGGTGCGTTCGGAAAATTCTATATGTCATTATTAACTGCGAGAGCTGAAAAGCCTTGGAGCGTCCGCAGAACACGTTGAAGGTTTTATTCTGAAATTTCTGAAAAAAATATTGTTGAGAACCATAATGTGAACAGAATAATGGTTTGTTTGGTACAAATTACTAATAATATGGTATCAATTAATTTTTAAAAGCAAACAAATATGGGTATACTTGTTTGTTAAAAAAAGGCACGAAAATCTAGAATAAAAAAGAAAAGAATAAATACATAAATACATATAGCACAAGATCACATATATTGGTGTGGTCCTGTGCTAAGTAGTTTAAACACTTGTGTGCGATATCAGAATCTACAGTGGATACACAAATATAATATATTAGTCTTTATGGGTCTACACGCGTTATTAGTAGTGTTTTTTAATAACGCGTGTAGACCCATAAAGACTAATATTTAGTGTAATGGAACGCGAAAGTCTAAAATCTGAAATATAATATACTTAGTAATACACCCAGACACGAAGAATAGAATATTATAGTACTTATGAACATTCTGCGTTTCCTTCTCATGTTTTCCCTCCCACCTACAATTGAAGGCTTTTCAGACAGGGTAAGTAACGTCATCATTGCAGGCCTACAGGATGAAGGCGACAAGCTTGATAGAGGTTATTGTTTCTGTCGACCTCATTGTAGACCTCACGGCCGCTTGCCGTCAGGTTGAATGAGGTCATCCTGATAGTCTGAAAAATAAAAAAAATACTTCTCTAAATCTAATTTTTACTCTCTCGCTCTCACAATAATGCCTCCAAATTGACTGACTTACGAGAGTAAAGCCAATTTAGTACTTAACTGACGATCTTTTTATTGTTAGTCAGTCAACTCGAGACCACGATTGGTCCAAAAACTATAGTACATAATAACAAAAGAACCTTACAATTTAAAGCTTTATTTTTAGCACAAACATATAAGTTATTATTAATATACCAGTTTGAGGTATCTTATTTGAAATCGTCAATCTTCACTTCATCGTATCAGGCCATCCACATCAGTACTTAAATCTTAACGAAACATGTAGCCTACTTTATTTTTTTTTTCAGCAATTTTTTTGCCGATTGCACCTCACTTTTCAGCTTAAGCCCAGTGAAAATGGCGGACGTTGTAAAAATTATCAGAAATTAATAAATTTATAGCCGGGACTTACGCGCGAACGCACGCAAACTGAGCTACGCTCGTAGCTGCGTTTGAGCCTTCAACATGGCTTAACTGTAGACACTTTTGGATATAAATCCATCCATGCGTCCGTGCATGCAAAAGCAAGTTTTTTTCATCGATATTATCAAGAGTCTCAGTCCAGCTATCAAAGAACTGGCAACCGAGACTTAAAGAAGAGATAAGTTTAAAAGCGTCTATGGCCGAGTGGTTAGGGCATGCGAGAGGTCGCCGGTTCAAACCCCGTCACGTAAAATTGTGTTTTTCAAATTTGAAATTCATATGTACGATTATACGACGCTTTAACGGTGAAGGAAAACATCGTGGGGAAACCTGCACTCCTACGAAGAAATTCTTATATTGTGCAGTCGACCAATCCCCACTTGGCCAGCGTGGTTGACTAAGCAGGCTAAACAGTGGGGACGTATATAGGCTGATGATGATGATGATTTCATATAAAATAATCCAAATTCTAACCAATGACATATTTATTATCCTATTGCAAAAATCCATGGACTTCTCGCTGTGTAACAAGTCCGGTTCCACCTGAGGGATACATACGAAAGAACCCGGGACCTCTCGTCCCAGTGAAGGAAGGCTAGCGAAAGTGGCCGTCGAACTGAAAAGTGATGTTGTATCGGGAGTCAAGCTCTCCAGGGAGATTACCCGGGCCGCTGTTAAGGGGAAGACCGTGGCACGGTGACTTTTTATATAAAAAAAGATAGAAAAATAAAAAATATCGCAACAATATAGTCACGTAGTAATCCATATAATGATTATGTAGAAATTTAAAATAAAATTAATTGTTTAATTAATAAAAAGCGTTTTAATAAGCTATGCTAAAGTTCTTTAACAATTAAGTTCAATTAAGACTGAACTTATTGATTTAATTTATTTCAGGGAAATAGTTATAATAATTTAATTTTTGGTTGATTTTCATGGTTGAGTAGCTTTATAAAGCTTTTGCCAATTTGTAAGAAATATTTTTTTACTGTATTTCAACAAATATTTTTTTATGTTTAATAATATTATGCAGGAATTACATCGCAGATAAAAAGTTATTAAGACGTAGACATATATTTCTTATAAATTGGCACAAGTTTTTTATAGTCACTCATTCAAAAACATTTACTATTTGGCATTCTACTTATGACTATTTGACTTGACTCTACAAGCCTCGCATTACCCCGCTTAAAAATGATATTAAATTTTATTTTAACATCCATTTGACAGCCGACAAATAAAAGAAAACAAACCAAAAACGTCCAACTGGCCAGTACTATCACGTCTCCCAGAAAAAAAACCAAATACAATCGAACGAAATCAACTAAATATTAATCTTTATGGGTCTACACGCGATATTAGGAGTAGCAATTACATAGCTACTTACTGCCCGACGTGACTGGGTTACACCAATCATGGTCGCGAGCGAACAACAAAACGAAATCGAATCAAACACTAAACCCCTCAAGCTGTCTATACCCAACCGTCACGGATTACTGTCGGCGGTGGAGGCTTTAACGCTAGTTTTGGTCTAGACTCACAGCTGACCTGTTGCTGGCGGATATTTTGCCAAAAATAGCTTCTGTTGAACTTCAGGACCTTGCTACGTGTTTTGATGGCCGACTAACTGGTGTACACTGAAACGTTAGATCAATAAAATAAAGTATAGAATAGAATTGAGAACGTTTACTGCCTCGGACATGAACAACAACTATAATATTGCGGTTAAATCTATACAACTAAGTAAAATTGAAGTGTCTGTTTGTAATATCAAAATAAAGACTTTTTACTAAATGGCTAGGAATTAATATCGAACACCAATAACAAAAACACTTTTGTAAAATTTTTAGTCTGTCTGTCGAAACGGTTGGACCAATTTTGACGAGAGTTTGACTTATATATAGCTAATTTTACAAGGTATTTATAAGCTATTTAAATAAATAATTGTTACCAAAACAATTGCCACGCGGACGAAGTTGTTGGCGGCCGCTATGCGACATAAAACTCAAAAGAAACACATACAATATATGACATAGAGAAGAAAGAAAAAATACGTATACATAGGGAAATACTTAATGAAATGGTTAATGTATCTACCTTTTTCTAACGCTACGCTAAAAACATTACCCTCCTTCTTTGGCAGTCGGGTAATAAATAGTTCACAATATCTATTAAAGATCAAGAACCAAAAATAAACTCCAGCCCTAAATTATAACAATAACATTAAGTCTTACTTTTGTAACAATTACTTTATACCTGTAGTCTCTTTTTGTTTGTTTTTTTTTCCTAACTTGTCGTACCTGTATCTTAATCAGCTCAAAATGTATTCATATCAATCTGCGGATAACGGTGTTGGTTACACATTTAAGATTCTTTTGAATAAGTTAATATGTAGTTACTTACATGTAATGTGTATCTGTTTGTTATTCTTAATAAATAAAAATAAAATAAAATAAAAATAAGAAGGCTTCTGAACGTTGCGTTGACTATGAGCTTTTTAGTTATGTAAAATCCGATATTCAAAAGTTGCAAAAATAATGGAAGCTTAATTATTATTTCATCTATTTTTCCAACATTAAACCGTTGTTGCAAACGAAGATGGAAATTTTCTTAAACATCAGGAAATATCAAGCGAAACATCACTTCTACTAAACAGAGACAATCCTAAATAAAAATAAAATTATTTTTTAAACGTTTGTATTGTTAATTTCCTCAGGTTATATACTGATGTTATTTGTAAGTATTTCGAGAATTGAACTTCGAAATGTTGCTACTAAATCTACTACTACCATTTCTTTCCATATTTCAAATGATTACTTTAAAATCATCATCTTCCCAACGAAAAAAATCAATTTGAAACGGGAGCTTTTAAACTTCGCCATTCACTGTTACATAATCATGTATTTCCAGATTCCTTAGATTAGAGTCACCAAGCTATACCCTTAAAGGTCGTGTTTTTCGGATCAACGGCAATCATTAGGTTACAGTAGAAAACCAGTGTTGTGGTACAGATTTTTCTTCTTCTTTTTCTAAACTGACATACGATGATGGCTTGGAGTAGCCTCGTCATCGTCACCTGACTTGCGGGGGGGCGGATGGCTCTCACCCCAATTTTTTCCTAACTGACCACGTCAGGTTACTCAAAGACATGATCATACGATCATGGCTTTAAGTAGGCTGACGTGGCATAGTGTCACGACTATAGTGTGAGGGGATATTTTTGAACTTTATTTTTAAGTTAAATTTTTTACCACACGATCTGAAACGTGTACCAACTAAACTTTAATTCAGGGAAGTGATTTATACTAATAACATTTTAATATGAACTACTTTTGTGTGTGCAAGAAATAAATAAATGATTGAATACAAAAAAGATTTCTTTGTCTTTCTTTTTCTTGGACTCTATCAGAAGATACCTACGATCTAAACTAAATGTAATAAATGATGGCATTATGATTGCATACACCGTGAAATTTGAGTGGTTGTTTTCCCTTGGCAGAACGACTTACCTTGAGTAATACTATCGAAACACGCAAACTATTACCTGATTTATTTTTTTTATTTTCAAAATAATATTTTTTCAACTCAAAAACGATAGACGCTATCGTTCATTTATAAGATGTGACGTAATCAAGTACTGATTGCCACAAGAAATCGATGCTTAAAGCTAAAGAAGCCCTACGCCCTAAGCAATAGAGCGGTTCGAATTTGCTTTCGAGTTTCGGTTTAACCTTTTGTTAAACCGGCATTTGTTGATTTTAATAAAAAAGAACTGCACAAATCTATTGTGCTACTAAGGTAGAATCATTTTACTGCGGGAAAACAACCACTAAAATTTCACGGTGTATAGTGGGCTAAAATGTACAAAAAGTACCTTACTCTCTTTCTAAAGTCTCCTCTTTAGAATCGGCATTCCGAACCGGTGGTAAAATCATTGCTGTAGACGATTCATAAGTGCATGTAAAATGACTAAATAAAAAGTCTATATGATTGAAATTGCTTGTTTTGAGCTTTTGTAGATAGTTTAATAATAGCAGAAGTATTATAATTTCGCGTATATGGTACCAATATTTCCATTTTACCGATTGAAATTTCTCTTCGCATATAACGAGGTACCGTTGCGAAATTTCTTGTTACATTATAATTAATCATGTGTCCTACAAAATGCTCTCTCAATTTGTATAACGTTAAAATCGTTTACAATTTACGTTTCTACTAGGCTGCGTCGATATAGCGTAATAACAGGCAATTCGTGGTAAAACGCCTAGTATTAATCATGCCTATAGTCATTTTGAGGGTGGTGGGCCTAGCCTATAGTCTGTATCTAGACTTTTCGTTTTCCGTCTCTTTCCCGCACTGCGCAGACTCGGAGTCATCGTCATCGCCCCCCTTAGGGGTGACAACCCACCCCCCCACATCAATACACTGCAAACAGCGTTTGTAGATAAAATAAACGCATACAAACACAACTCTGCACGCTATAGTACGCACACAGCTGTACAAAGTGCACACTCACGTTTATTTTATACAAAATTGTGCGAGATAATTACATTAACTCAATATATAGGGCTATGTGGAGGCTGCGTGAGTGCTTGGTATATAGGAGCGGGGTGGGGTGATTTCGAAAAATGAAATTCGTAGAGATTTTTCCGTTCTGCATTTCGTACGCGGCCCGTCACGGCATTTTAATGGTCGTCTGATTACTCGAACGAATAGTGAACGCTTTTCCGATATTGCTTTTCAGTTTTCAGTTGATTTATGGAGCGCTGGCGAATTTTTTTTTTTGTGTGAGCGCGAATTTTTTTTTTTTTAGTATCGTTCGATAGAACGGCTGATAGATTGTAGATTGCTTTTTGTTCGTTTCGTTTTGTCGATGCAAAGCGGGATTTTTCTCTTTTTTTTTTGTTGCGTATCAAATATTTACGTA
Organism: Maruca vitrata; assembly: GCA_039566165.1. NCBI lineage: Eukaryota > Metazoa > Arthropoda > Insecta > Lepidoptera > Crambidae > Maruca > Maruca vitrata. The sequence continues at coordinate 8,930,030 of CM076936.1, read as the reverse complement.
ACCATTCGTGTCGAATGAAAAAGTACAAATTGTATTATGTTTTCCTTTTGTTTCTGAGTTTTATTCAATTCGATTCGATACAGTTTGTCGCGTGTAGGCGTGAAGTTTATATTGGTAGAAGAGACTAATAATATCTAGTTTCTAACTTATGTAAATGTAATCTATGATTACACTTATACAGGTATTTTGACTGGCTCGGTGGAACAGTGGTTGGTGACCCAACGGTTCCAAGAGTCTGGGGTTCGTTACCCACTCGGGACAAATATTTGTGTGATGAACATCGGTGTTTATTTCGTGCCTGGATGTGTTATTTATATGTTTATGTTTATTTGTGAATCCACTGTTTATTCTGATATCCGTAACACAAATGCCTTAAAAGCTGCTTACCATGTAATCAGATCGATGTATGTGATTTTGTGAAACATATTTATTAACTGCCATAATGGTTATGCAATGAGGATTAAGTATGCCTACCTATTACAACGAAGGTAAATAAAAACCCAATATTATACCTATATATTTTCTTCCCTGAAATATTTTGAAGGTAGAATAATAAAGATCACCGTAATTTAATTATAATTTTATTTCTTTCTACTCTAAGATTTTCTTTCAAAGTATTCCGTACATCTAAGGTCTTAATAGTAATGTAAGCTTAACAAAAATCCAAAATCATCGTCATCAAACACCGGTATAGCCGCGTATCCACTCGCGCACAGTAGTTTCGGTTATATTTATGTACACTCCGGGTATGTTTCGGCCACAGCCGTAACCGAAAGCCGAAATACCGATGAGCTTTCCTGAAGAAATGGCACCTCCGCCGCTGTCTCCCTAAAAATAATTACAAACATGATATAATGAAAGAGGTTAATAAAAGTTTTTGTGTTACTTTTTTTTTTTTTTATAAAGAGGCTAACAAGATGACCTCACTCCACCTGATGGTAAGCGGTAGTGAGATCCAAATATGAGGTCGACAGGCACAATAGACCATATTGAGCCTGTCGCACTCACCCTGAAAGCCGTGAAAAAGGAGACCACTGCTGCGGCAACAACGAGACAAGGCGTGGAGTCTCGCATTGGTATTGAGCTGTGCGGGTCGGAGTTGACCAGTCCGCCGGACGGAAGGGCCCCCGTGTCTACGGGTCTCCCTGGCCGGCGGGCTGACCCGCTCCTTCCTAACTGACTACGATGATGGCTAGAATGGGGACTTGAACCACCAGTCTTCAGATATCGCGTGTGCTGCTTTAACCACTGAGCTATCTAGGTGTTAAAACCGTCTGATTTGGACTTTTTTTTTATTGTACTGCCAAGTCTGTTATTTTTTTTTTGTATCTATGAATCCTATAATATCCTTCGTATAAGTTTTTTTCCTCACCGAATTTCACAAAATTTCAACATTGTATTCTAGTCAACAACCAAAACCAACAGAGCTCTCAGCTCATTAAACATTATAGGGAATGACGTCTCTCACTAAACTGAACAATATATCCAATAAAACTTGATCCTTTGTTCTATGAAATCGGCTTAGAAAGTGGTATACTTTTAAAATGGTTTTATGATTTCAGTTGTTTTTTTAAATCTTGTGGAGTTACTTTGGGATTTTAATTGTGTTAAACAAGAACGATTAACGAAGGGTATATATAGAGGGGGTATAATTGTAGATGTCGACAGGGGAAGACCAAGAAATACCTTTCATGACCAAATAGTTGACCTATTCTTATCTTAAAGAAAGGTCAAATCAAAAGTACCCGTAATCGACGAGCGTGCATGGAGAGGTTGATGAATGTGGATGAAACAAAAGTGGTGTGCCAGGACCGTAGCACATGGCAGGAAGTGATCTCTGCCTACCCCTCTGGGAAAAAGGTGTGATTATATGTATGAATATAAAATAAAGTGTAGTCTCTTGACTAAATCGAAAGATAAATGTTCTGATTAGGAAGGGGATTAAGTTTTATATATTTTTTTGATGATAAGGCTCATCACTGTCTCTATGGCGCATTGGAAACTGTCGAAGTCCCATACACCAAGAGTCGTGGGTTTGATTCTTACTCGGGATAAATATTTTTGTGACGAACATCAGTGTTAGTTCCGTGTCTGGGTGTGTTATTAAATATATTTAAGTATTTTTGTGTATATGTTACGGCTAATACCCGAAGTGCGGCTACACCTAGGTTTAGCCGGCTAGAACTAGGTGTAGCCACTTACGCTTGGCTAAACCTAGGTGTAGCCGATTGTTTTCGGCTAAAACTAGGTCTAGCCTTCATCATGCCGGCTACAACTAGGTCCAGCCATTCCATGTCGGCTAATACTAGGTTCAGAGAATCCCTGTTGGATAAAACTTAGATGCGAGTCCCGCCAAGCCTTCCGTCCTTCCCCGCGTCACACTCAGGACTCACAGCATCTGCAGCAGCAGCGCGGGGTGGAGGGCGTAGCGAGACACGCGCCTCTGCAGGTTGTGAGCACCAAGTGCTGCTGATCTACTGCAGGTCTACTAGCGAGTGTGACTCATAGCGTCTGTACATAGTTGTAACTGCCTCGTTGGTCTATTGGCAGCAAGCGCTGCGTAAGGACCGAGAGGTCCCCGGTTCGAGTCTGCGGTCGGTGAAAATTTGTGTGAGTTTTTCTGTAATGAAATTACTTAGCCCGGAGTTAGGAAGTTGGCGGTTGAACGCCCGTGCCTCGGAAAGCACGTTAAGCCGGTGGTCCAGCGCCCGATCTCTCATCGGTCATGTCGGATTGCCGACTCACCAAATTATGAGAGTAGGGGAAAAGAGAGTGCACTTGTGTTTGCGCGCACACTTGTGCACTATAATATGACCTACGCACTTGGCTGATCTTAATTGAGATCGGCTGCCATGGCTGAAATCGGTCGGACGCCTTATCTTACATACTTAGTTATAGCCGGCATGCTATCGGCAGAGCTTTTTTAGATATTACAAAAACATCCAATAATTAGAAACCATGGCAGCCGATCTCAATTAAGATCAGCCAAGTGCGTAGGTCATATTATAGTGCACAAGTGTGCGCGCGAACACAAGTGCACTCTTTTCCCCTACTCTCATAATTTGGTGAGTCGGCAATCCGACATGACCGATGAGAGATCGGGCGCTGGACCACCGGCTTAACGTGCTTTCCGAGGCACGGGCGTTCAACCGCCAACTTCCTAACTCCGGGCTAAGTAATTTCATTACAGAAAAACTCACACAAATTTTCACCGACCGCAGACTCGAACCGGGGACCTCTCGGTCCTTACGCAGCGCTTGCTGCCAATAGACCAACGAGGCAGTTACAACTATGTACAGACGCTATGAGTCACACTCGCTAGTAGACCTGCAGTAGATCAGCAGCACTTGGTGCTCACAACCTGCAGAGGCGCGTGTCTCGCTACGCCCTCCACCCCGCGCTGCTGCTGCAGATGCTGTGAGTCCTGAGTGTGACGCGGGGAAGGGCGGAAGGCTTGGCGGGACTCGCATCTAAGTTTTATCCAACAGGGATTCTCTGAACCTAGTATTAGCCGACATGGAATGGCTGGACCTAGTTGTAGCCGGCATGATGAAGGCTAGACCTAGTTTTAGCCGAAAACAATCGGCTACACCTAGGTTTAGCCAAGAGTAAGTGGCTACACCTAGTTCTAGCCGGCTAAACCTAGGTGTAGCCGCACTTCGGGTATTAGCCGTAACATATACACTGTCGTTTGTGATATCCGTAACACAAGTGCTTAGCAACTTACTTCGGAATCAGAACAATGAATATCATCATCATCCTTAGTCAACCATACTGGCCAAGTGCGGGTTGGTTGACTATACAACCTTAGAATTTCTTCGTCATCATCATCATCAGCCCATTACAGTCCATGCTGGACATAGGCCTCCCCAAATGCACGCCACTTCTCGCTCTCCGCGGCCACTCGCATCCAGCTCCTACCAGAATTTCTTCCTAGGTGTATTCATTTATGTATATTGTCTTCTATAGTTACCTGGCAAGCGTCTTTACCGTAGCCTCCAGCACAAAACATCCTGTCTGTCAGTGTGTAGTTGTAATAAGCATTGTTGACTCGTTGACATTGATCCTTCGGTATCAAATTCAGTTCGACTTGCTGGAGTACATCGTTGTATTCACCCTTTATTGTGATTACGTAGCTTAGGTTACTAGGTAGATAGGTATTGGGTTAGTAGTATAATGGCACTATGGGTAGAGCTTCTGGCACATAGGATTAGAGTCGTAGTTTCGATTACATGTAATTTTATATAAATTTTATGTTTGATATAAAATTAAGATTACGAATTAAACTTGCGTGTATTAGTAATCTAAACACAAAATTACATTTTATGTCTATTGTTACATAATAGTACAGGATCCGTGGAGTATTTTTTCACTATCAAGCTAACTTTCCGTGAGTAGCTTCATTTTGATAAGACGCCCAACAATTTCCTGTGCGAAAATTTTTGATTGTGGTAGCTAACAGAGGTAGCAATGATAAAATATGTCGATTTGATGATTCTTCAATATTTATTACTAACTGAATTGTTTTTATTATATCTTATGATAATTATCTAAATTATTTGAAAAAATATTTGTCCTACAAAATCTATGGTTTCATCAAAGAGTCCTCCCCCTCCAACATGTATTGATAACGAGATCACCAAAAATGATTACTAACCAGCTGATTTTTTTTTATTTATTTAGTTAATATTTATATAATGTAACGGTCAAATTGTCCTACAAATTCCGTGGTACGTTGTACGTATAAGTGACTGTGCATGGAATCATGAAAATATATTTTTTCAATAAATATTTTAAAAGTCATCGCCTTATCACAGTTATCCTAACGCTTCATAGCCATTTAGATCTAGCCATTATTATTTTTCTGTTTTTAAGTATAGAAACTTTGCGAATTCTTTCTTGAGCCTATAAGTACACCTTAAAGTTTTAGTAATTGTTTTCCCGCAGTAATATGATTCTATCTTAGTAGTAAATTAGATGTGTGCAATTTTTTTTCTATTTTAATCAATAAATATCTGAAAAGAAATGGATAAACGAAACTCGAAAGCACGCTCGAGCCGCTTTATTACTTAGGGCGTAGAGCTTCTTTAGCTTTAATCATCAATATCATGCGGCGTACTGCTTGCCGCTGATTACGTCACATCACTTATAAGAACTATCGCTTCTCACGCTTTCGAGTTGGATGATTATTTTTTTTTTTATTTAAAAAGATTTTTTTATGATATAACTAGCATGATTCGATAGTATTACTAAAGTTAAAATCACTTACTTTTTCCTTTAGATATCCCCATCCAGACACCAAGATATGCCCACTGAACCTATGACCTATACCTATATCCTTCACTCTTCTAGTACCTAAACCGTAAGTTTCGACGCAGCCTTAACAATTGAACGTCATAGTCGTGTTTATGTGATTGGCCGAAATTCGGATGAACCAAATGTGATAAGACTTTCAGCTTAGAGCCATTCAGACGGAATTTGCTACCGACTCTTATGAAATTTTCTTCTTTGCTGAAAAAAAAGGGTTTCCATTTAGATTCAGACTATTTTTGAAACCGGAAATGCATGACAATGAGTTTCGTGGCAGTCGTTCCAACGAGGTGCTTTTGACTATGGCACCTTTGGCATATTCCCCTGGCGCCAAGAGTCCTGGGTTCGATTCTCATTTGGGACAAATCTTTTTAAAATGAAAATTGATGTTTGTTTGTTTCTTGTCTGGGTGTAGTATTTTTATATAATAAATAAATATTTCACAACTTCACATACATCGATCTGATCCCGTGGTAAGTAGCTAAAGCACTTGTGTTACGGAAATCAGAAACGACAGTGGTTACACAAATATACTTAAATATATTTAATAACACACCCAGACACGGAACAAACACCGATGTTCGTCACACAAATATTTGTCCCGAGTGGGATATTGTATGGGAAGTGAAAATTAGTATGGGAGATTTTTTACGTGTTTATAGATTTTTATAAAACGTGGTATGGAGGTAGCTGACACTCGGGAGGGACACCAGCGCATTTTTTTTTCGAAATTCAACCTCATTGGGGGAGAGTGGGTGAAAATGAGTATGGGAGAACTTTTACGTGTTTATAGATTTTCATAAAACTTGGTATGGAGGTAGCTGGCACACTTGAAAGACACCAGCGCTACTTTTTTTTCAAAATTCGATCCCCATGGAAGTTATTGGGGGAGGGGGGGGGGCTCCTATGGGAGACAAATTAACAAATTTTACAAGGCATGTAGGCTATTTTAATACATTATTGCTACTAAAACCCAGTAATACGCGGACAAAGTCGCGGGCGGCCGCTAGTTTAACTATATATTTATGCATACCACCGTCGTTTCTGATATCCGTAACGCAAATGCTTGCTTAATAACAAAAACACATTAATAAAAATTGTTGTCTGTCTGTCTGTTCATTGTCGTTAATCTGCGAAATGGCTCTACCAATTTTGGCGAGACTCTCACTGATAAATAGCTAATTTTACAATAGATCATCGCTGCGAAAACCACTTCCACTCGAACGAAGTCCTGAGCGGCCTCTTGTATAATATACTCATAATCACAAAGTACTTATATCAACTAGACAATCATAATAGCTCCTACTTATATATACTAGCAATATAGCCTTACCCACAATGAGCAGAGGTCAAAACCCATTTGGGGTGTATCAGGACCCCTCCACATAAGTCCCCATAGTTCACTTGGTGGGGTACATCTTCTATGCTGATGTCAAAGCCTCCCATGATCCTTAATAACAATATAAAAAATATGTAAGTTATTCTGTAAAGAAGTTACTCAGCTCAGTTTAAGTTGGCAGTTGCACGCTCGTGCTTCGGAACCCGGAAAGCATGTTAAGCCGGTGGTCCTGAGTCCGATCTCTCGTCGGTCATGCTGTCTCACCAAACTATGAGAGTAAGGGAACAGAGAGTGCACTTTTTGCGCGCACACTTGTGCACTATTATATGTCGACCCAGTCACGGGTGGGCAATGATAAGAATCATGGCAAAATATTTGTCCCGCGTAGGTATCAAACCTACGACTACTGGCCCAAGAGACAGAGGCACTAATAAATGCGCTACTAAGCCAGTCTCATAGATAAGCGCTCGAGCGAGTGTGTTGGCAAGTCAAATCGCTGCTTCTTCCTAAAACACACGAAGTGTATCATTATCATGATCATCAGCCCATATGCCCATCAAGGACACAAGCTTACCCTAAACTAGGGCGAACAGGCCTTAGTCAACCACGCTGGCCAAGTGCGGGTTGGTCGACTACACAACCTAAGAATTTCTTCGTAGGTGTGCAGGTTTCCTCACGATGTTTCCCTTCACCATAAGAGCATCGAATGAACATAACACAACAACACAAGAATTTCAAATTTGAAAGCACATTGTTAAGTGGCGAGGTTAAGTCCATGTGCCATCTAATGTCATGTCCCGCTTGTCCGGAAACCTGTAGCGCTACCATGAGTTTAAAAGTGACGAGACTCGATATCGCCTAAGTAAAATGTCTATGAAAAACTTGTACAGCGCCCCTAGCGGTTACGCTAAGAACTGACTGGCTCGGTGGAACAGTGGTTAGTGACCCTGGTTGGCGGTTCCGAGAGTCATGGGTTCGATTCCCACTCGGGACAAATATTTGTGTGATGAACATCGGTGTTTGTTTCGTGTCTGGGTGAAATTATGTATTTAAGTATGTATTTACAAATATATATGTATGTATATCAGTCTCTGACGCTTATAGTACAAGCTCTGCTTAGTTTGGGGTCAGATGACCGTGTGTGGAAATGTCCCAGATATTTATTTATTTAAAATCGGTCATATGAAAAAACAATCAAATAGGTTTTTAACGTACCTACGTAAGTTTTCGATAGCCAACTCATGGTATCGCTACTGCTCACTAAGCGACTTGATAATGCGATTCGTGTGGCCGAATACTGGACCGATTACGATTGATTTTGCCATCGACTCGATAATAAGAAGAAGTAGCGGAGTTTGAACTGGCGACCACTCGCATGGGAATCAACGGGCTTAACCACTCGACCATCGGCGCTCTTAAGTGAATGCTTTTGAAAAATAAAAATAATATTCTATCGACCTCAATACACACCTGAACCATTATCCACAACCACGGTGAATTGTAAAACAATAAAATAAGAACTTTTGATATCTAAATCGAGAATAAAAACAATTTGCGAAATAAATTAAAAACGAATTGATATTTTGTACCCATAAACAATGCTGGTGCACTGGAAAATCGATTTCAGTAAGATTCCTGACCGTAGCATGGCAGGTTAATTTTTATAACATAAAACATATTTTACTTTACAATAAAGTTTTATATTTATTTAGAATTGCGAAGGTTACGAGCGCGCTTGATAAAAATCTGATTCGTATTATATTTGTTACAAATTACATCTTTGTACTTGCACGAATAAGTTGTGATTTATTTCAAACCCTGCTATAGTCCATATACACCGTGAAATTTTAGTGGTTGTTTTCCCGCAGTAGAATGATTCTATCTTAGTAGTACAATATATTTGTGCAATCCTTTTTTATTGAAATCAATAAATGCCGATTTTACGAAAGGTTTAACCGAAACTCTAAAGCACGTTTGAACCGCTTTATTACTTAGGGCCTACAGCTTCTTTAGTTTTAATCATCGATTTCATGCGGTATCTGATTACGTCACATCTTATCAAAGAACGATAGCTGTTCTCGTTCCCGAGTTGGAAAATTAATATTTTGAAAACCTGAAAAAAAAATTTTTTTTTCAACGAATAATTTGCATGATTCGATAGTATTACTAAAGGCAAATCGTTTTGCCACGGGAAAACAACCACCCAAAATTCACGGTGTATATAATAGGCTTGAAGATGACCTGGATGATGGTTTATTCCTAGTAACACCACCTTTTCCTAATAACTTACCAAAAACCAGACTAGTCGAATATTTTTTTTATCTGATAGCGAAATTGTATAACAACTTGTTCTTATTGCTTTTATAAATACTAGTGACCCCCTCGCTTCGCTTCGGGTAAATTTTACATAAAAACCCTCCTCTTGAGTCACTCCATCTATTGGAAAAATCCGTTGCGTAGTTTTAAAGATTTAAGCGCACATAGGGACATAGCAAGTGCTGCGTTAGGACCAAGAGGTCCCCGGTTCGAGTCCGGGGTCGGGCAAAATTTGTGTGAGTTTTTCTGTAATGAAATTACTCAGCCCGGAGTTAGGAAGTTGGCGGTTGAACGCCCGTGCCTCGGAAAGCACGTTAAGCCGGTGGTCCTGCGCCCGATCTCTCATTGGTCATGTCGGATTGCCGTCTCACCGAATTATGAGAGTAAGGGAATAGAGAGTGCATTTTGTTTGCGCGTACACTTGTGCACTATAATATGTCTGCGCACTTGGCTGATCTCAATTGAGATCGGCCGCCATGGCCGAAATCGGTAGCACGCCTTATTTATATATTATTTTTTACTATGTAGTGATATTTTATTACACTGTTCAAAGAGACAAATAAATATGTTAACGTTGGCGATCCAAAATTCTAAGAAACTGCTTAGTGTGTAGGTAACTAATGATGCCCCATTTCATCAGGCTGAGAGGCATCCGCTCCCCCGCAAGTCCGGTGATGATGACGAGTCTACTCCAGCATCGTATGTCAGTTAGGACTTAAAAAATTCCCCATTTCACCAATCGGGCCAAAGTAAAGGTTAAGGAAACTCAATTTTAGTCCGAATCCAAATAAAAAACCATATTGGAGACTCTTGACTTTTCTCATAAAGTACTACTAAATATATAAATAAGCTACTAGTAAATTTAATATTCCATGTTTAGGCCGGAACTTCATAGTGCCATACATACATATAAATAGCACAGCGATCTCCACTGAAACTGAGTGGATGGAGAGGAGACAGTCATAACATAATGTTTTGCCATCACGTTCCTTGTAGAATAAAAAAATGTGTGCGTGTACTCGTGTACACACGTAAGAAGTGAAACTAAGATGGCGCGTTGACGCGTAACCGAAAAATGTGACGTTACATTTTTTTCCAACGCCGATAAAGAAGTTTCACTTCAATAAACTCGAAACAGAAGCATTTTAAAGCATTTTAGTGAGTAGTTAGGAAGTTATGTGCGTCCATACATTTCAGCGATTCCTTTTTAATTTTAATCTGGCAACCCGCTCTCGCAACCTCGTATCGCTTCAGGTATGTAATACATTCATAATATGTCTAGTATAATATACTTACATATTTGAAAAATAAAAGCTTGTTATAAAATACTGCTACTAATTCTTTGCATAGCTTTAAATATTTAATCATATTGATGGACAGACAATGAAAACAATTTTTTTACATTACTTATTTAGCAGTAAAAAAAGTTAAATAATTCAAAAATGTCAGTTTGATCATAAAAAAATAAAAATAAAACAACAAAATGTGCTGTCGGGTGACACACAGGGGACACCCGGGTTTGAACCGGGGACCTCTCGATCTGCAGTCGAATGCTCTACCACTGAGCTATATCCCCATATTGGGAGAGGGCGAAATTATGCGATTTAAAGTTAAAGCTACAAGAGCAATATCAACACAGTCTAAATCTTGCGAAATTATTTAAATAACTATACTAAGTCTCGCATTACTTATTAGTGGCGTCAGAGACTGACATACATAAACATGTATTTATAAATACACATTTAAATACATAATCATATCCAGACACGGAACAAACACCGATGTTCATCACACAAATATTTGTCCCGAGTGGTAATCGAACCCAAGACTTTTGGAACAGCCAGCCAGTGTCACTAACCACTGTTCCACCGAGCTAGTCAAATGTTTTGTTATTCAGTTGATCAGGGCTTAAATTCAAAACATTTTTATGCACTAACTCTTTAAATTAATGCAGGTTTATTTTTCTCTTCTGTAAAGTTGATTCAAATTAATTGAGCGTTGTTATTAGATAACCGACGATTTTATACCGCATCATCAGCCCATATACGTCCCCACTGCTGGGGCACGGGCCTACCCTAAACTAGGGCGATAAGGCCTTAGTCGACCACGCTGGCCAAGTGCGGGTTGGTTGACTACACAACCTTAGAATTTCTTCGTAGGTGTGCAGGTTTCCTCACGATGTTTTCCTTCACCGTTAAAGCGTCGAATGATGGTACATATGAATTTCATACCTAGACCGGATTATTTTGTTGATATTTTAATATGAATTTACCATTAACCCATCACTATTTTTATTTTCCCACACATGGTATCACTCTATCTGTCAAACTACTCCGTCGAATTAAGGATTTTAGTTTAGTTTTAGGTTAGTACACGGTCTTTACTACCGACTCTGTTCTTTACTTTGGTTTTCGTTTCCATAAATAAGTTTGAGTATGAAGATTATCATTTTTATTTATTTATTTAGTTGATGCATGCTAACCAGCAATTGTGTTAAACGTACTTTTAAAAAATCACAATCTCGGTAACCACAGTGAAAGATTATTCTGTAGGGATGAGAGACCTAACCGCTCCCATACAAGGCCGCTGCTGATGACTTAGGGTGTTCCAAGTTATCATCACCGTCAGTCAAGAAAAAAATCTAATACTTATTTGACTTGGTATATTAATTTTAACTTTTATATACTTTCTAAAACATTATATGGATTATTTATAGTCGTAATACAAATACTAATAAAGGGTGAAATAAAACAAACAGAAGACGAAAACCTCGCATATTTGTTAGTCTAGCTTAAGCCCGGTGGTCTTCTCGATCCAGGGCCGGACTTTGGCCACTTTGCTGTAGACCCCATAGGAGCCAGGGGTGGCACAGCCGTAGCCGAAGGACACCATGCCCAGAAGACGGTCAAATGCGACAGCTGGACCCCCTGAGTCACCCTGGACAGACAAAAAGATCAATTCTATAAAAAAAACATTACCTTCAGGTCAATCTTGAAAGCAAAAAAAAACACTGTCCGAGGGCAAAAACTACCCATAAAGTTTAAGTTTTAATGTAAGATTTTTTTTGCTGTTTCTTTAATGTGTAAATTAAATGGGGCACAACAAAAAAGGTGTTTATTTCAGCATTAACCATCTGAAAAAAAATTTCGAAGCCTTAATATTTGATTCCCTTGGGCTGTCCCTTTGTCATTTTTTTAACATACCGTTAACAATTTACCTATTTATAGTCATAATTTCAAGATTTTTTGTGATTTAATAGTTAAAGGGTGAGTTATTTAATGATTTAAAAAATACACCAAGTCTGTGGCAATCACTGTTTTGTGATTACAAAATGGTTTGTGTTTGTCCGAGTGCAACGATTGATTCCCTTGGCGCGACACTAAATGCCACCTATCTTGCTTTTATAAAAGTCTACGGCGAAGGCGTGCACATCAGCAAGTAGCTCTAGTCGCGCTCTTAACATCATGGGGAGAGGTTTCCTGCTCGACGGTTCCAAGCCGGATTTATGAAGGTTTGCATTTGATTCCCCTGGTTTTGTTTCACTAGTTCATTGATTACCCTGACCACTTTTAAAAATAGTTTTTGATGATCAGGAATTTCTTAACTAGGATTAATAGTAAGGTATATAGGACTATTAATTGTTTTTATAATAATCACTGGCAAAAATCAATCCATTGAAACAAAATCGAAAGAAGATTAACTTTTCTTGACTCCCCTGGCATTGATTCCCCTGGCAAAATGCCAGGGAAATCAAAGCTTCCTTACATTATAGGTCATTCAACATCCGTTGTAGGTCCTGCAGCGTCTCTACTGACGATGTTGGTTTCTCGCCCTTTCCAGTACAGTGCCTTGAACAAATCCTCCATTGCATTTGTGAACAACTTCGGGGAGATGACGTCCCCTTGTCTTACTCCTCGCTGCAATGGTATGGGTTTATTTGCTGATTCAATACTTGGACGGATATGGTCGCGGCTTGGTAGAGACATTTTATCACCAGGTTGTATTGCCAATCAACTTGGCATCGCTGCAGGGACTCAAGAACTGACCAGATTTCTCAACTGAGTCAAAGGCTTTCTCATAGTCCACAAATGCTAAACATAGGGGCTGATTATACTCTTCGGTCTTCTGTTTATATGTCGCACTATGTGGATGTGGTCTATGGTGGTGTATCCGCTCCGAAATCCAGCCTGTTCCGATGGTTGGAATTATCCGAGTGTTTGCGCAAGATGGTGCGTGATTACACTCCAAGACTGCTGGCTTTGAAGCAGCAATGTCCCCATTCGCTGTAGTCAGCTTCGTCAGTTGGCTTCCTTCAAGAGATTTTAAGAACACCTTTGACCCCCCATTCTGTTCAATAGCTTTCTCGATTGAAAGAGTATTGTAGCACCGGAGGTCGCGTGGCATAAGTTTATTGATCTCTCGGTTGAGTGCTCGAGCTTGCAATGTAGTAGCGGGTGGGTCTTTACGTCGCTGCCTCATTAGCCTCAAAGTCTCCTCGGAAAGTTTAGACTTCCTGGCCCGGCCCCTCATGCCGCAAATCTGGATCTTTCCTCCCTGAGGACATGCATCATATTTTGATTTGATTTTTCAAGATTCTGGTTAATTTCAGTTGGTTTCCACTGCAGCAATTCGGTTCGCCAGGTTTGACAAGAACGTTTCAGATCCTTTAATTTTCTGGAGCGGAGTAGGTCGAAGTTTAGACCTCATCAAGCGAACACGTTTGGCTTTGAAGTCGATATTCAGAGTGCCTCGAACAAGACGGTGATGAAGTCGATCTCGTTCTTAGTTAAAGTATCGGAACTTTGCCACGTCCACTTCCTTTGAGGCTGCTTCTTAAAGAAAGAGTTCATCAAGAAGAGCCCCTCACGTTAGAAGAAATTGACAAGTATTGTAGGGGGTCTTGGTGGTAGAGTAGAGGCCCTTCGATATGTCATCGAACATTTTTTACACTTTATCGTCTGAGTGCGAAGAGGTCAGTGCGTTCACTTGCACCACTTTGAGGCTAAGACTCTTGGTGAGCTTAATCATGCTACCCTCAAAACACCAGACATTTCCACTAAGTTGTCAAAGTGGGACTTATTGAGGAGAAAACCGACGCAAGGTGGCGTCGGTTTTCTCCTCGAGAAATGTTAGTCTCGCTCGTGGAAGTACAGTAGGTGTCCTGATTCTAGGGTTATGGTGTCCTCTCTCGCTTTTCGGACAAGCACAGAAAGTGCCACCTAATCTTCTCAAGCTCTACCTCAAGTTGCGCCAGATGCGAGTTGAGCCGTAGCGTGCGTCCGTTATACGTCGCCAGGGTCAGTGTGTGTTGGTTAGCCTCTCGTAGCCCGGGGATTCTTAGCAACCGCCGTCCAGCCGTAACCATGGTCGCCACCATGACCAGGAATAGCAGCGCTGCCGGGAACTAGGGGCCGTGGCCTTTTTAAGTATACTTTGATAGTTTTTAGATTAGTAGATTGATAGTTCCTAAAAGATAGATATTGTTGTTTTGTTTTTATAATACTTCTTTTAAAATTAATAATGACTCTAATGAACCAAAATGAAACCAAAATACTGGTAAGTTTAATTAAAATAAACGATTATTCTATACAAAATGTTTTTATTTTGATTTCCCTGGCATCTTGTATTGATTCCCCTGGCACCAAAATTTTAAAGTCATATATCTTTTTATCTAAACATGTGACAATGATGCCTATTGGAGAAATATGTTCACAATGAGGTGTTATTTAGCCTTATGATAGTAAAAGTTTAAACTCTTATGTTTTAAAAAGTGCCAGGGGAATCAACCAAATACGTCCAATTTCAAGATTGACCCTTAAGCATTTGTGTTGAGAAAATAGTAAAAATAACAATGGTATACCTAACGTGAACGTTGTTTCTTTGGTAGCTGCGGATAGACCATTTATCGAGGAAGACTTAAAGCTATACCTAAAGTCTTCCTCGATAAATGGTCTATCCAACATATAAAGATTTTTTCATTCGAACCAGTAGTTTCAGAGATTAGCGCGTTCAAACAAACAAACACTTCAGCTTTATAGTATTAGGTAGTATAGATTTTAAAGCCTAGTAACCTAGGATGCTAAACTGTTATTAAAATTAAAAACGTCAAAGTCACCTGACAAGCGTCCTTCTTCCCTTCCGAGAAGCCAGCGCAGAACATTCTAGGGGTGAGACCCCCCCTAAAGTAGGGGAACGGGACACTCTGACAGTTCTCCTTGGCGATAATCGGGACCCTCACAGCCCGCAGTATGTTTGAGTAGGGACCCTGAAAGAATAAGGCGAAAATTTATTTATTTATGGGGGCGCTAACAGGGCACTACGTCACTAACTCATTACTGATGAAAATGAGACTGTCCTCAAACAGCGATTGTAGAGCTTGCAAGGAAGAAATGGAAGACATGAAGCATATCTTATGTGAATGTCACTCACTGGCCAGACACAGGCTCAGACTTCTGGGAACGGCTTATCCGAAACCAGAAGAATACAGGCACCTCAGACCCAAGGACGTTATTGCATTAATGCATTTGATCTTCAGGGAGTAGGTGTATAAAGGTAGGGGAAACACAAAAGATCCCTGAGGGTCGACGTGAACCGGTTATACGGTCCCCGCGTTAAGATAAGATAAGATATTAATTATTTATATATTTCATACACACAACACATCACAATCAAAAAAGACAAAGTACAAAGATATGCAGTTTGGAGCAAGATTGCAATACAGAAACAATGTGTACATAAAAAAAACAGTTGAAATTAAGTTATATAACAGATGACAGAAACAATTATTATACAAACAGAAGAGCAAAAAGAAAAAAAAATCGTAACTAACTCTTCCTTTTAAATTTATAGTAGTACATTAAAAATTATAATTAAATATACGTTATTACAACAATAATAAATGTTATTTTCTAATTTTCTCAGTGTCATCGAATGAAAAATCATCATCAGCCCAAATACGTCCCCACTGCTGGGGAACCTACCCTAAACTAGTGCGATAAGGTTTTAGTCAACCGAGCTGGCCAAGTGCGGATTGGTCGACTACACAACCTAAACATTTCTTTGTAGGTGTTTAGATTTCCTTACAATGTTTTTATTCACCGTTAAAGCGTCGAATTTTTCGAAAAATTATATGTACATACATACGTAATAACAGCTATTATCGTAGGTCCAGTTACCATCGAATTGATCAGACAAAAAATCTTAAGATGCAATGTCTCAGAAATATAAAAGACGCATCTAATTGTTACTACCCACAAACATTTATAATGAACGTAGATAAATCTTACGCAGTCAAGTTGCGCTCACGCATGTTGGTGGAACCGATGAGTTTTAATTTACAATCTCATGCCGCCATTTTCATTTGTTTATGGTTTTACACGTGTCTATGTCGATTCGTTACATCACCATAAAATGAAGAGTTGATTCAAAAACAATGAAACACTAAATCCTTTTTTTCTATTTTGAGTTCATCAATGATAATAATCCTGCCTCACAAATAGCCAATTTTTCTGTGTCTCTCAATGTGATGCTTAATCATCGAATATTTTGTATCAACGCTAAAAACCCTTCTATTACTGCAGGAATTGCAAAGTCGTATCTTATGAATCACCACAGCGATGTCAAAGACTTGACCTCGTTTTCGTGTCAACATAAGCCTATACATTGATTTTGTCACGCGGATTTATTAAAGTGAAGTCGAATCCTTTGGCAGTTTTGTTTTCTACAATTATATTCTACCATTGAACTAAGCTATCGATTGACAATCGACTGATTAGTGTGGGAATACTGTTAATTCACTACGAATAATGCATGTACAGTTCTAGTGCATTGATCAATGCTATCTTTTGCTAATCTATGGTCTAACAAACGTAACCTGAGTAACTATTGTCAATGTAAACTTACTTATTGGCTAAATTCGGGACAAACCCTGACATATACGTACTATACTTACTTACCTACTTTAGTATTAGGGGGTAAAATTAAGTACCCATTAAGAATTCTAATTCGATAATTAGTTACTAAATGTAACAAAGAAACTTTTGTAACAAAGAGTCTAGGATAGCTTATCACATTGCTATACTAAGACAAAGTGAAAAGATGTAATCGTTCTTTTTTGTGTTGCAATGGATTTCAGTGCATTTGCAAGCCTAAAGCGTCTATGAGAATTAAAAACTAAAACCCAACTACGACAAAAAACGACGCTGAAAAAGTATAAAACAAGACTTTTAGAACATACAATACTATTTTGAAGTATGCAATATTTACTATGTAGAGATAAGTTTTCATGTTTGGAAAACCGCAGTCACACGTTGTCAAAGTGCTACGGTAGGTAGGTACTTGTGTATGGAACGTGTGACTACGTGTGACTGCGGTTTTCCAAACATGAAAACTTATCTCTACATAGTAAATATTGCATACTTCAAAATAGTATTGTATGTTCTAAAAGTCTTGTTTTATACTTTTTCAGCGTCGTTTTTTGTCGTAGTTGGGTTTTAGTTTTTAACTTTTTATTATTTGTACTATTTTGGTGTTAGTAAGTAGTAAAGAAGCTATGAACGAAAAGATGTGAACTATATGCAATCAGTCCATGAATATACGTAAAGTCACATGCAAATGCTAGTAATATATATATATGTTACCGGCCAAACCCGATTTCAGGACAAACTAGTTTAGCCTAGGCCAAACTAGTTTGTCCTAAGCCCGTTAGGATAAACCGGTATAGCCTAGTCCAAACTAGTTTGTCCTAAGCCCGTTAGGATAAACCAGTTTAGACTAGGCCAAACTAGGTGATCTTGATATAGATACGTATTATCTAGGATAAACTGGTATGGCCTTTTCCAGACATTGTAATATGTCAAGAAAGTCAAAATAAATAGATTATCCAAATAAAATCCTTCGTAATTGGAAAAATTATAATTTTTATTATACTATAATCTTATTTCTTACTTCTTATAATGATTCGTCGTTAAGTTTTCATTCGTGCAATCATACTATATTTGGCAAGAAATAAATGTTTTTTTATGTAAGCAATAATGTCTTAATTATTACAATTATTATGTCGTTAAAAATTATCCTTACTAATATTATAAACGTGAAAGTTTGTAAGTATGGATGTATGGATGTGTGGATGTATGTGTGGATGTTTGTTACTCTTTCACGCTCAAACTTCTGAACCGATTTTCATGAAATTTGGTATGCTGGTGGCTGGTACTCTGGAATAACATATAGGCTACTTTTTTTAAATTCAATCCCCATGTGGTTCATTGAGGAGTGGGGGGGGTGAAAATTAGTATGGGAGACTTTTGACGTGTTTGTCGATTTTTATAAAACTTGGTATGGAGGTAGTTGGCACTCCGGAGACACCAGCGCTATTTTTTTTAATTTCATTCATTGGGGGGGGGGGGGGGGGGGTGAAAATTAGTATGGGAAAACTTTTACGTTTCTAGATTTTTATCAAACGTGGTATGGAGGTAGCTGGCTATTTTAATACATCATTGCTACTTAAACCCATTAATACGCGGACAAAGTCGCGGGCGGCCGCTAGTGGATAATAAATGATAATACAAACAATCATACTTTAACAAATGATAATAAAAAGAAATAATCATATGAGTATTATGTACCCCATAACTTCAAAAGTGAAAATGATCTGAACTGCGCCTATTATTTTTAAAGGGTGTAAACAAAACCTTAATCGAAAAACTTTAATCGATAAAAAACATGTCTAATAGTGAGTGATGATTTCGTGAAGTGTTTTCTAACACAATGACCTCATATTAAAATAATTTCAACCCTTGAAAATCTTACAACCCTTGCAAACAACCCCTAAATTGAAAAAACACAAAGAAATACATTAGTGTGTAAATATAGAGTAAGTAATATTTTAAATTTTCTATAATAATTTTCAAGTTTTAACCCCCTTTCAACCCTTGAAACCCTGAATTTTTTTTTAAGTTTACTTGCAACGCGATATTGCAAAATTCGCACGGGAACGGGAGTTATTGGGCAAAAACTTTTGGATGTAAAATCTCATAGTCCACGCGAACGAAGTAGCGGGCACAGATAGTTATGTATATTAATTATACACAATACAATAGTTTTGGGTCTCTGTATTATACTGCGTACTCTCACATTGCTCCAAATAATCACATGCCGAAATTTTCAGTTACGGAGTAGAGAAAAATAAAATATGTTTTTGACTATAACTCCTTTAATTTTCATGCTATCACAATTTTTAAATTTAATTTTTGTAAACAGAAGGCCATACCGGTTTATCCTATCTTTATAAGAAACAAGAAATAAGATTATAGTATAATAAAAATTATTATTTTTCCTATTGCGGAGGATTTTATTTGGATAATCTATTTATTTTGACATTCTTGACATATTACAATGTATGGAAAAGGCCATGCCAGTATATCCTAGATAATGCGTATCTATATCAATATCAACTAGTTTGGCCTAGTCTAAACTGGTTTATCCTAACGGGCTTAGGACAAACTAGTTTGGACTAGGCTATACCGGTTTATCCTGACAGGCTTAGGACAAACTAGTTTGGCCTAGGCTAAACTAGTTTGTCCTGAAATCGGGTTTGGCCGGTAACATATATATTTAAAATGTACAAGTAAAGCGCTTTCCAATGATACCAAACACGGCGTATTTATCTTAACTTTATTTTTTTACTCTGTATGTTTTGTCCGCTAGTGGGCGCCACATTAGATTTTGTGAAACCCTATATAGCCTATAACCAGCGGACAATTAAGACGCTTCTAATGATATGTCATTTGTCGAATTCTGACAAGCAATTTAGAAGTTATGTGGAAACAGATGAACATACATACATACATACAAACATACATACATACATACATACATACATACATACATAGCCTGTCAAAATCATAACCCTCCTTTTGCTTTGCCGTAGTCGGGTAAAAATAAAGGCTTGAACCACTAAAGTAACTCAAATTTACAGTACTAATGTAACTGGAACTACTTCAGCTTCTAACTTACATTTTCCTCTGTGTTTCCCCATCCAGTGACGGTGATCACCTTTCCAATCACCATGTCTTCGATGTGGGCTATCTTTATGGGACCCACGTTCTCGTCAAACCTTAGTGGTTCCTTCAAAGGAAAAAGTACAAATTGTTCCATAAATCAACAGCGATATGGGAATTTTGTTACCAACGAAAGACCATTAATATCTTATTTTTCTTTTTTTATACAAATTGGGACTGGTTTAATACTGAACAAAGCAATGTAGGTTCGGATGTTGAGTGCAATATAATTCAGTATCTTCTAATTTCCTTCTACTATGTTCCAAGATTTATCAGCTAAATAACTTTTTTCTCCATATGTCCTATGACCCTAGCTTGCATACGTTCGATGATTGGCTAAGCATGGAGTGAAATGATCCGTCGGCAATCTGTGCACGGTCATTTCGACCTACTTATTTTTATTTATTTATTCAGACCAACCAACATCTGTTTACAATGTTACACGGTTACGGAAATAAATATTAAAACACTTACAGGCTAATTGTAACAGACAATTAAAGGTTAGCTCTGCATACGTTGCCATTTGTCGAAAGGTGCACCAAATTTTCAAGAACCAAAACTCCTAATTAATCTCCACCACTATTGACCCCATTCTCTAGACTACTTTATCACCGTTCTGAACCACCGAACATAAAGCTCAACTCGTGTTCCTGGTCTCCAAAGCTTTTACCTTCAGCTCCAGCAGTTGGAAGTCGTAGTCGAATGGGTGCTCCTTGCTCTTGGCCGTCCACATGGGGTGCACGTGGTAGCTCTTCACGTCCACCTTCCGCCCCGTGTTCAGGTACTTGGAACCGATCCGGATGTAGGGTTTCTTGCTTTGGAATTAAGAGGAATTATCTTGATATAGATTACTGTGAAGGTAGTACGCTCCCTACGAAATGGACTGATAGGCAAAACTGTAAGAAGACCCCGCAAGGATTTTCCATAGAACGACCAGGAGTGACCGAGAGAACATTGCATGCATAAAAAAATGTGTTTATTATACCTTAAAGAAACTTACAATCTAACATAGTTTTAAAAAGAGATCACATAGGAATGGTTGTTATACCTACTGTACATTATCAAGTAAGCCCACTGAAATTTCCCATTCAATGGGTTGGTGACGCAAAGATAAGTAGCCCAATCGGAGTGAAGAAAGCCCCCTATAAGATAGACCGACAGGAAAAACCAGGATTTGGATGCTGTCAGCACAAGACCAGGCTCTGAAGACCAGTAAGTAAATCATGGTCAACAGTAAACGTCTTTCGGCCGATTATATAAATGAAGTGGGCCATAGACAACGATTTCTTGTTTGAAATCATCATCAGCCCAATACGTTTCAACATCATCATGCTCACCTATCATGGTACCTTTGCAACAATTATTGATGAACACGTAAGCATCATGAGATTAGATTATACTGTAAGTATTCTTTTCAAGATGGTCTTCATCTTAGATGTTGATGACTGCCTCGTGTATAAAATTAACTAGATAAATTTTGAGCGTCAAAATTGAAGTTATTACGAGTACTTACCCACAATGTCCTGCTGTAATTACCCATTTCTTATCAATGATGGCTCCACCGCAGTTAGTGCCATATGCCACATGGTACGGATACAGATTGATTTCAACTTCGAAGCCCCCAACGATCTTATTTTCGCCATAGGTATCATATTCGTTTCTTGGTTCATCATCTCTGTCTTTGTTATAGTCGAAACTATCTATATCAGGCAATTCCGTAGGCTCGTCATAATGTTCAATGTCCAACTTGATAGGTCCTTCTTTTCTAATCTTAGAGTTCCTATTTCTCTTAGGCAAGTTCACTTCTATAAGTTTCTTCGATCGGATTGGTTGTCCCGTCTTTTTTGGGACTGGTATTATTATTAAGTCGTATGCTAAAATCAGTTAATTGGATTTCGTGAACAGATTGTAAGTATAAAATTATGATAGGTTTCTCTACTCTATTCTCTTTAGAACAGTCCACTAAATCAAATATTTCCTGACATTCCCATATCGTTAGAGATCTTCATGAAATCGTACTACCTACCTATCAATCTCTTAAGAAAATTTCACACATAGGCACCAGTGCCTGGTGATAACTTCCGTAATAATTTAATTAATTAAGATTTTCTATTTCTAAAGATTCCCTGGCACTTTAATGTCGTTATAGATCTTCATTGAATTTTCTACCAGCATAAATAACTAGGTACATACCCTAAGCATTAAGGCTTTACACTAATCATGTAGGCTACGCACGCATTCTTCATGGTTATGAAGTATGAGATGTATTCCTCATCTCCTTATTTTTTAAATCCAAACCATTGATTCTTATACATACCCTCTGACTCCATAGAATCCCCATTACACCACACGACGAACAAGACCAACAGCAGCTTGAAATACATTTTTAACCGATTTCTAATCCAAATGAATGGATTTAATAGAAATAACTACACGCAAATACACACATCACGTCTTGAGATTCCAATAAGACTGTTAATTCAATTAAAAAGCTAATTTCGTCACAATGCAAGTCTAATTCGCCATGAAATGACTAATCTTTGATGGTTTTGTATTGTAACGCATGGATTTTGCAAATTTTAATTATGTTTTTGATGATGTCAGGTGTTGAGTTTTGTGTGGATTTTAATTGGTAACGTACGGCGATGCAATCATTCACCATTAGCTGATTGTGTAGTTACTACCTCTTTGGAGGTACGTGAATTATTTATATTTCTAACTGCCTCGTTGGTCTATTGGTAGCAAGTGCTGCGTTAGGACCGAGAGGTCCCTGGTTCGAGTCCGGGGTCGGGCAAAACTTGTGTGAGTTTTTCTGTAATGAAATTACTCAGCCCGGAGTTAGGAA
Organism: Maruca vitrata; assembly: GCA_039566165.1. Taxonomy (NCBI): domain Eukaryota; kingdom Metazoa; phylum Arthropoda; class Insecta; order Lepidoptera; family Crambidae; genus Maruca; species Maruca vitrata. Next base: position 8,907,163 of record CM076936.1, on the reverse strand, counting down.
GTTGGCAGTTAAACGCCCGTGCCTCGGAAAGCACGTTAAGCCGGTGGTCCTGCGCCCGATCTCTCATCGGTCATGTCGGATTGCCGTCTCACCGAATTATGAGAGTAAGGGAATAGAGAGTGCACTTGTGTTTGCGCGTACACTTGTGCACTATAATATGTCCTGTGCACTTGGCTGATCTCAATTGAGATCGGCCGCCATGGCTGAAATCGGACGCCTTATATATATATTATATACATTGTAATGCCCTCATATTGCAGTGCCTGATTAGAGTAAATACCTCACACTTAGTTGGCAATAAATACTTTGACTTTGAAAAACACGGTACTCTTTGGGACACAAAAATAACTCAATCATAACATTTTCTAATAAGAACGGATAATTGTAATACCTAAATCGACATTGTCCACTTAGAATATTTGTACTAGGAAAAGTCTAGCATAAATCTATCGATTTATCGATTTGTTGTCTATTTAAACATACACAATCTTCAGGGTTTGCGGTAAAACAAAAATAATAATAAATTAAGGTAAAAAAATCTTTAAAAACAAGCTTTTTATTTAAATGCGCTAAAAAGAAAAAAATAAACTTTTACACTATAACTTTACTGTCAACTTATAACATTTCAAATTCAACATATTTGACACAATTTATATGTTTTAAAAGCTTGTCGCGAGATTTAAGTACTCGTATTTACTTTCTTAGTTTAAAATTTTTAATAGGCAGGTATTTTAAAACTTGCTTTTAAAATTACGAGTAGGTACTTAAATCTCGCGACAAGCTTTTAAAACATATAAATTGTGTCAAATATGTTGAATTTGAAATGTTATAAGTTGACAGTAAAGTTATAGTGTAAAAGTTTATTTTTCTTTTAGCGCATTTAAATAAAAGCTTGTTTTTAAAGATTTTTACCTTAATTTATTTTATACTTTTAGTTTTCACCTTGTAAGTTCCTAAGTCTGTTCATCTCATTCAACGCATCATTATTGCAAGGTCGTTTGCCAGTTAATTTTGAACAATCCAACTCTTCAATTAGACCCTGGTTACCATCTAGCATCTAAGTACTCATCTAGGCGAATCAAACGAGCCCAAACTCGATGGGGTTGTGTCGTTTAAGTACTGAGTTCCTTTGGCTGTCTTCCGGCTCCATCATCAGACCCTGGTTACCATCTAGCATCTAAGTACTCATCTAGGCGAATCAAACGAGCCCAAACTCGATTTGGTTGTGTCGTTTAAGTACTGAGTTCCTTTGGCTGTCTTCCGGCTCCATCATCAGACCTTGGTTACTATCTAGCACCAAAGTACTCATCTAGTCGAATGAAATGAGCCCAAACTCGATGTGGTTATGTTATTTAATTACTGAGTTGCTATGGCTATCTTCCGACTTCATCATCAGATCAGCTCCATGTCATAATAATATTGCATTGTCATCGGATATACACGTGCATGCAAAATTTCAGCTCAATCGGTTGAGGGCAAGTGCCTTAAAATTGAGTTATAAAATTCCACCCGAACACACAAACATACATACATACATACATACATACATACATACATTGCAAGTTAAATAAAAGCTTGTAAAAAGCGTCTGAACTTATACAGAATTCTTATAACTATACACCGTGAAATTTTAGTGGTTGTTTTCCCGCAGTAAAATGATTTCCACCTTAGTAGTATAATAGATTTGTGCAGTTCTTTTTTGTTAAAATCAATAAATGCCGGTTCTAAGAAAGGTTTAACCGAAACTCGAAAGCACGTTCGAACCGCTTTATGACTTAGGGTGTCGAGCTTCTTCAGCTTTAAGCATCGATTTCATACGGCAAGCAGTACCTGATTACGTCACATCTTATAAGAGAACGATAGCTTCTCTCGTTTTCGAGTTGGAAAATTATTATTTTTAAAATATATGTTAATTTAATTTATGTGTATATTATGCAATATATTAAACTAATGACCCGCCCTCGCCTTGCTTCGGATGAATTTTACATAAAAATCTTCCTCTAGAATCCCTCTATCTATTAATAAAAACTGCATCAAAATCCGTTGCGTAATTTTTAAGGTTTAAGCATACATAGATAAATAAGGACAGAGAAAGTAACTTCATTTTATACAATGTTATGAAGAAATTTAATGTTAATTTATTTAGGTAAATGATATACAAACAGACGTCAACACTATTATAATAGGACCTTAAAATTATTAAACTCTGATTACCTAGGAGATCATAGAAATGTACATTCTCAAACATTAAAATGGAAGCAGCGGCATCTACAAACAACTTTGAGAATCATGGGAGTCACCCTAGTGGCAATTTTATGCACTAAAAAACTATTCTAATTGAAACAATTATATTTCCCAAAAATAAAAACACCTTACTTCGATTAAAATTCAAAGGTGTATTATTAACAACAAGGACGTCAGTAAAACAAAAAATAAGTAATAACCGCACATTTACATTTTTGCAGCTACTACTAACGCCATCTATTGTTGAATAGCGGAACTACTAAACAAGTAAAGTTTCACCGCGGACTTTTGAGGAAGCTTCCTAATGATACAAAGCTTTTGAGAACTGGATAGGTACTAAAATAAGCACTAGATAATGTACTGTTGTATTATGTTTCGTATCTAGAACACCTAGATAAACTACCTGGATGTTACTGTTTTATTTAAATTTGTACTCATTGTTATATTTTAATCCACCTAATAGTACTTTAATGGCAAATTCTATTACTTATATACGTCCCTACAGTTGGGGCACGGGCCTACCATAAATTAGGTAAGGCCATAGTCAACCACACTGGCCAAGTGCGGGTAGCTTGACAACACAACCTAAGAATTTCTTCTTAGGTGTGTAGGTTTCCTCACGATTCCTTTAGGTACTGTTAAAGCGTCGAATAATCGTACATATAAATTACAAATTTGAAAATTACAGTGGTATGTGAGGGGGTTTGAACTTGCGACCTTTCGCATGGCAAGCAACAACTTTAACTACTCGGTCATCGACGCTTATATTACTTACATGAAGTCATTATTTCTTCGTATAATTATTATGAGGAAGACCAAATGGCGGAGTAGACGCCATGATCTGATTCCGAACACCCAAACTAGCCATCTTTAGCAGGGAATAAACTACGTGGAGTGAATTAGTGGAGCTCTTTGACCAGCAGTGAGACATCACGGGCTAGATAAAAAAAAATACTACAAAGCACCGAAATTTATAACCAAAAACTTAGCGGAATAAGTGATTAGATTTCGCTAAGTTTCTTTATTAAGCGCAACTTCAGTACTACTGAAGTACAGTAGGTAATGAATTAATTATGATAAAATGTATACTTCAATATAAATAACACGCTCAGACACGGGACAACCACCGATGTTCATTACCGATGTTGAACCAACGACATATAAAATAGAATGGCATTATTGTGGAAACTGAAAACAGAAGAAACTCAATCTCTACTATTTCAAATATGAATAAATAGTATTGATAGATCCAAATGACGACCAGAATCCTGGCGCAAAGACAGTGGCTCTACCAAATCTGCCATCAAGTTTTACCCATTATTACTTCATTAAACGAACCACACTTATTGTTCACCTTTCAGCTTTCTAGCCTTAAGCTTTATTCAATTCAATTTAAACGTACGTTTTTTCAACATTATTTTTTCACTTACCAAATGTTAGCTACGTTAATTAGCCAAATCATAACCATCACATTTTAAGTAGTCTTGGCGCATTCCGAGTCACCTGACAGATATTGAGCAACGATAAGAAAACAAACTATTTTTTTTCTTGACGAATGCTCGATTCTTATTCTATCACTTTTCCATAATGTAATGTACCTTAAGACTAATGTACTCAGAATACTTTTGTTTCTACACTCTAGATTTATATCATTATAAAGCTATAGTGTAGAAACAAAATAATTCTGAGTCTATTACCTACTCATGTAGGTATCTACCCGTCTGAGCCAGGACCTAATCTACAACCATCAACCAGGAACAACCATAAACAACGCTCCTAATTACAAATTAGCATCTCCAAAACGATCTCTCACGAGTTTGTGAAAGCTCAAAACTGTAAGACAGTCTAACAAATGCGCTGCAAAAAAATACAGACACAATAATAACACCCCTCTAAGTAAATAAGCTGGGGGGGTCGAATACATAATGAAATTTCCCCCCACGGCCGTCCGTTAATCAAAAACTGCTGCAGAGAGCAGGCGAAAGACGTAAGAAAATGGAAATTTTCCTACCCTCCTTTTTCCTGTTAGAGTCGCCCCCCGCCTGCGGGAGGTTGGACATCCCCCCTTAGGAGGGTAGGAAAGGTGGAGACGGCTTCTTGGTGCAATATTAAGGAGTCGTTTTTTTTTCTGAACAGTTCAGAAAAAGAAAGTGTGTGTGACTATACATCGGATGGTAATCGAACCATGACTCTTGGCGCAAAGCCATTGGATGCTTGCATTGCTTGCTTGGTCATGACCATTGACCAAACCATCAAAGCATACTTTTTCTCTTCTGTTTCTCAACATGTTGAGAGGGTGATTAAAAGACGATTAACGAAAGAAATATATAGAGGAAGTATAGACAATTTAAATAGACATATAGACAGGGGAAGACCGAGAAAGACCTTCCCTGACCAAATAGGTAACATTTTAAAGAAGAGTCAAATCAAAAGTACCCGTAATCGACGAGTATGCACGAAAAATTGGTGGATGTGAAAGATGCGAAAGTGGTGTGCCAGGATCGTAGCACATGGCAGGAAGTGATCTCTGCCTAAGCTTCTAGCAAAAAAAGTGTGATTTTATGTATGTATGTACAACATTAGAAAGGAACAAAGACAACTGTCAACTTTAGTCCTGCCCGTGACCACGAGCGCTGTATCTTTACAGCGATCGTAGTAACTATAATATTATTTAGTACTAAATAATATGTTTAGTATAACAATACACGCGAGTTTAATCCGTATAAAATTAGTTTTATTTTAAAGTTAGTAACAATTTTTACTGAAAACTTAAACTGTCTGGGATATTTACTATGTAGTTTTGTTTTAATGAGCCCCCGATATTTCGGCACTGTTGCAAGCGCCATGATCACGGGTGAACCCGAGTTTGAGTTCGGGTTTGAGTTGAACAGTGCCGAAATATCGGGAGCTCATTAAAACAAAACAACATGGTAAATATCCCGGACACTTTCAGTTTTCTAATGTGTGTAACCATGACGGTTTAAGATTATATAATTTTTGCTGAAGTCAAGCCGTCAAGGCGTCTTAAAACTCGACCTAAGAAGCCGCTTCCACAGTAGTCCCTTCACCCCCCGTCTGCATCTCCCAGTCCTAGCCGAATGCAAATTTTATAACGCCACCCGTTTTCTTATAGGCATTGTCGCTCGGGCCCCTTTTGGCTCCGGTCATTTGTTCTGCTTTATACCTATATTTATATTTATGGACCGTGGCTTGAGAGCAAGTGATTAAGAACGGAATGGATATCTATAGATGCTGCGTAATTGTAAGATGAGATCCGAACAATGGAAGTTTTTGGAGGAACGAGGAAGGATGCCTTATTTTGGTAACGGAATTACAGAATGAATGGGGAAATGAGGGGGTACAGGATTTTTGCTACAGTAAAAGTTATTTGCAAAAATACATTTCCTTATATAAAAATGGAAATTTAAGAGGAAAAGCAATAACAATGTCTTCGACACATGCTGGGGAGCACCACATTCTATTGTCTATTATTATACTTATATATTCCAACTTCAAAACGGTGTAATACCTTGGTTAATATAAATTATTTGAAAACCATGATCTTTGATTACGCAAAAATAAAAATTACAAAATTAAAATAAAATAAACATCAAAATATAACCTCATTTCTTTGCCGTGTCAACCGTGACATTTCAAATCTCAAATGACAGTTCGATTTCCCGCCAAGCCGCCATCTTTCAAGACGGGTCTTTTACAATGTACACTGTGGAGTTACATTTTTGCAGGTAGCAACCTCCCTGCAAGATAAGTGTAATAAAAGTTGTTCTAATGCGAAAACTTCGTAATGTTATCGGTATACGTGATCTCGCCGGCTTTTCGGGTACCGTAATGTTCGCCAACTAACGTTTTTCGATTGTGTCAGGTTAGACTTGGTTGATTGCAAGAAGCTTCAGAAGGAATTTGGCCTGCGATGGCGGGTAGGTAGTCAACTAACATAGAAGACTACCTACCATCGCAACTCCCTCGTTAACTGCATCGTTGGTCTATTGGTAGCGCTAAGTAAAGACCGAGAGGTCCCCAGTTCCAGTCCGGTACGGTTGGGCAATTTTGTGTGAGTTTTTCTGTAAAGAAATTACTCAGGCCGGAGTTATGGAGTTGACGGTTGCACGCCCGTGCCTCGAAAAGCCCGGTGGTCCTGCGCCCAATCACCCATCGGTCATGTTGAATTGCCGTCTCAAGAAACTATGAGAGTAAGGGAACAGAGAAAGAGTGCATTTGTGTTTGCGCGTACACTTGTGCACTAAATTGTGTCTCAGAAATGTGTTAGTCATAGATTGTATAGTGGTAGGTCGGTTTATTACTCTTAATTTTGGCCCACGACTAATTTTGTTACCGAATACCACATAAAGAACTCTACAGAATACGTCAAAACTATTTTCCTTTCCTACTCGACAAATCACACTCAAATATCACCCAGTTACCTCCCATACTCGCTAGTTCAAACCTCGCACGACTCCCGAGTCAATAGTAAGGCCGCCTCCGAGCGAAACCGAGGTATTCTTTCCGCCATTATTCCAGGGAGTTATAATCGACTTTCGGGATATTTTCCCGTGCGATGCTGTATGTAAATCCTTTGTAACTTTTACGGTTTTTCATTGGAATGAAACAATTTTTAAAGTTTGTTTTGAATTTTAATTCGTATCACAAAAGGACTGTTTGCTTGGGTGTTTCCCCGTTTAGGTTTTACGTCAGGAAGCACCTTGTTGATTTTGTTTTCTGGCTAGAACTTCAGATGGTCGTTGCTTCGGGATCTGAAAAGAAAGAAAAGAAAAAGTCATGTATAATTTCATATAGACAAATATAGTATACATACTTGTAAAGTTAATTAGATTCTTTAACCAATGAAGAATAACCATTCTATGTTAGTTATAATGCCATATTAAAAAGACCAACGGATTTCGTAATTTCACTTAAAGTTGCCTGAACGAATACTCTAAAATTGAATTCTTGCATCGCCTCATTGTATTAAACGCGTCAGACAAAAAAACCCCAGCCATTCTCATTTCCTAAACACACTTATAAAAATTCACCCGCCCCGATGGCACTTAATATGCAAAACGGCCACAAAATCGGCCAGATTGATACCCAGCGCTTAAAGAACGACGAAGAATGGCGGAACCTTCGTATTTTCATTAAGTTTTCCGAGCGCGATTTGATACCGTCACTTCGCCAAAGCTCGTAGATTAAGCCTGAATGAAAGCTTACATTTGCATAGAAATTAAAATTTACCTGGACCGCGTTGCTAGTGGCCGGAGAGCATTCCAATGCCCAACTACGCTAGAGGCCAATTCGAATTTGGAATTCACTACTTTTTTAATTAGAACTCCGAAAAAGGTTTTTTAATATCGTCCTATTTTATGGCGACGTTTGGACGTGAAGTTTATAGGAGGTTTTAGTTAGACGAGATTAAAATCGTTTGATTAAAAAGAACTATTTTGGTGATTTGCGCATTGTGAAATTTCAGGACGTAATAATTTTATTTTCGTAATAAAGAAAGTATATTTGTAGCGAAATTGTACATCTATTGAGTTGTGTGATGTCATGTTTTAAATGTTATCAATGTTTTTAAGCATTCTCTATTAATATAGTACCACTCACATACGTAAAAAACGTTCTTCAACAGAATGCCAGAATTTTTCCTAACATTAATTACTAATTTTAAATCCGCATTTTGGAAACCATTGGGTACATTTTCAAGGAAGAATCTACTTCCTAAGTAATGAAAAAAAAACAATTAGGTTATTTAATTAATGAAAATATTGCTTTTGATATCTTTTGATTTCTTTGATGAACATACTAGTAAGCTAAATTTAAATAAGATAGCTGCGTAAATTAAAAACTGTAACTTAAATTTCTAGTACGTGCAGAATTTTAACGCAAAAATACAATAACACAATCAAAACATTTGAACGTATTACTAAACCACCATCCTTCAATTCCCTACCCGCAGCCACCTCAAACGTATAAAATATAACCCAAGAAAATGATATCAAAACTTCTCCGGAGGTATTCACGAAAAGATATTTGGTGGAATTAAAACAACACTTCGCCGAGAGAAAAGTGGTCCCCCACCCGCCCCCTTTCGCCTACCCAATGCCAAGATGGCTTCTTTTAAACGGGGTGGACTGCCCCTCGAAGAATAAAAGTATTCCGTACCTTCCGTAGATAGATATAGGTGGGGGCAAGACGGGGCCGGGCGTTCGATTGCGCTCCAAATTTAAATTGCTTTTTGAAATAGAGTTTTTGTCTTTGTTGTTTGTGGAATTAGGTGTTTTATGGTGGCGGTTGTCTTACGCAGTACGTTAGAAACGTGTTCAATTTTTGTCTATGCTTTAGGTTTTTAAATTTCGTTTGCGTTAAAGAATTTAATTTAATTAATTTCGCTTTTACAAGTTCGGATGATCACAAAGCTTTGTGGTTTTTTATCTTTTGTTGTTTGCGCTTAATAATGAGATATGAATGCGTAGATAAAGCGTTCTTTCCAAAACCAGTCCTTAGCAGTAAAATTATAATATTTATAAATGGATGTTGTCGCTTTATCCTTTAGTATATTATTGTAAATGTTTTCTTTTTAGATAAAGTCTATAAATTTTGTTGCTCCTAACTGGTACATTAATTAGCTTTATATTTTACTTATAGGCAGGTATTTATACTAACGGTAAACAATAGCTGTGGGTGGGTACATGGTTGATGTTCAGAAAATGGAAATTAATTATTTTATCATATGTAGTAATAAAATAATAAATTCCTTATTTGCTGAGAAACTTATTTGTATTTTTGCACTAGTGATTTGCCCTCATTTCGCTTCAGGTAAAATATTCCTCTTTAATCCCTCTATATATTAAAAATGCCCCATCAAAATCCGTTACGTAGTTTAAAGATTAAAGTTTACATACATACAAATAGACAAGGGAAGTGACTTTGCTTTATACTACATAATGTCACGACATATTTGCCAGGGTGAGATTTTACCGTTATGTGATACACGTGAGCATATTAATTTGGTACGTCATACAGTACCTATTCTGAGGGCCTACCATGAGTTGGCTATCGAAAACTTACGTACGTTAAAAACCTATCGAGTTTTTTTTTTATACGGCCGATTTTAGGTCTTCGCGTAACTACCAGCGGCGCTGTACAAGTTTTTCATAGACATTTACGTAGGCGATATCGAGTGCGTAAGTTTTAAACTCATGGTAGCCCCACTGATGGGCGAAGATTTCATATTTTGAATTTAGTTTAATATGCCATTTTCTACCTTTTATGAACATTTTGTATATAGACGACGGAAAAAACGTCGTGTAAGAGTATGTAAAAATGTATTTTATACAAATTCTTATAAATTTTTCTCTAAAGATATCCTTGTGTGTTTGTTAAATAGTTCACGACATTGAACTTTACAAAACATCAGCACACATAGTAACATTACTCCGCACAGCTGAATATAAACCGTGTAGCTCGGTAATTAGGGCTAAATCGGTTTAATAGAGACGTTTGAAGGTCTTTAACCTACGCTAGGGCTGCCTGGTATGTACTAAGGAAGTTTACAGAAATAAATCTGATTAGAAACATATACTCGGTGAAATTTTAGTGGTTGTTTTCCCGCAGTAAAATGATTCTATCTTAGTAGTACAAAAGATGTGTGCAGTTATTTTTTGTTAAAATCAATAAATGCCGGTTTTACGAAAGGTTTAACCGTAACTCAAAATTACGTTCGAACCACTTTATGACTTAGGGTGTAGAGCTTCTTTAGCTTTAAGCATCGATTTCATGCGGCAAGCAGTACCTGATTACGTCACATCTTATAAAAGAACGATATCGTTTTCGAGATAGAAAATTATTATTTTTAAAATTTAAAAAAAAAAATTTTTTTTTCGCGGAATAATTTGCATAATTCGATAGTATTACTAAAGGCAAATCGTTCTGCCACGGGAAAACAACCACTAAAATTTCACGGTGTATACTATGATTTTAGACTTTCGCGTTCCATTACACTAAATATTAGTCTTTATGGGTCTACACGCGTTATTAGGAGTAGCAAATACATAGCTACTTACTGCCCGACGTTTCGACTGGGTTACACCAATCGTGGTCGCGAGCGAACTCAAGTCGGGCAGTAAGTAGCTATGTATTTGCTACTCCTAATAACGCGTGTAGACTCATGAAGACAAATATTTGATTAGAAACATACTAGTAATCTATTGTTTACTTATTTCTTGAAAGGTAGGTAAGTAAGTACACTAGCATACGCTTAGGAATACAAGAATCATCATCATCATCAGCCTATTTCAGTCTTCCTGGACATAGGCCTTCCCAAATGCGATCAACCACGCTAGCCAAGTGCAGAGTTGGTCGACTACCCAACCTTAGAATTTCTTCATAGGTGTACATTGTGGTGCAGGTTTCCTCACAATGTTTTCCTTCGCCGTTAAAGCGTCAAAGAATCGTACATATGAATTTCAAAATTGAGAAACACAGTGGTGCGTGGCGGGATTTGAAATGGCGACCTCTTGCATAGCCATCGGCGCTTTTTTAAAAGATTTTAGATAAAATCTAATCATGATTATTGGCGAAAGAGTGACACATTTTAAGATATACTATTGTAATACTGGCTTTCTCTTCTTACTGCTTATGGCAAGCAATGACCACTTAGCCATCGACGATTCACTTTAAAATATAAGTATTTAACTTGACTGGCTCGGTGGAACAGTGGTTAGTGACCCAGGTTTACAACATACTGTTCCAAGACTCGTGGGTTCGATTCCCACTCGGGACTAATATTTGTGTGACGAACATCGGTGTTTGTTCCGTCTCTGGGTGTATTATTAAATATACTTAAGTATATTTGTGTATCCACTGTTGATTCTGATATCCGTAACACAAGTGCTTAAGCTACTTACCACGGGATCAGATCAATGTATGTGATGTTGTGTAATATGTTTATTTAAATATTAAAAGATGGATATGATATCTCCACATACTATGTAGTATGTTGATGTTGGCAGCCCTGGCTCATATGTGGAGTGACGATGTTTTGATGTAGGGCGCATTTGCGGGTCACCGTGTCGACTCGGTATTTGCCGAATGTTATTGGGTCACATACGCATATTGAGGATACGTGTGTGTATAGTACTTATTTTCTTGGCTAAGTAAACACAGGAATACGTCAATTTTTTGTATGTACATACATGTTTGTTTAAGTTGTCATTTATATTATGGGATATGTGATTGTAAAACCGCCCACAAAAAGTGTAAACTAAATGGGAAATGTCATGGTAAAACGGCCCCAAAAAAGTGTCACGTACTGGAAAATACAGGCGTTACTATCATTTATGAAAGCGAACCAGCTATAATATGTATTCGATTAGCACCTACTTATTAATGTTATTATTTTCTTTATATGTTTATATTTTGAAAAACAGAAAATATTCAATTGTTCTACAGCTAACCGGGGGTTTGTAAATCCATCCTTCCGAAAATCTCGCCCAGACGAGAGACGACCTCATTACACTAACTAAGACAATATTGAAGCAGTCGAATTTTTCCCGCATATTACCTGTTAGCCATAGCCATCATCCGTTAGTGATACACATAAATGGCCGTATTTCATGGCCTCGTATTTCAATAAAGTACAGAATTTACGTAACTTTATATTTATTTTAAGTCGCTATCAACCAGCCACCAGACTTAGATAAGAATTGTACAGTTATAACTTATAAACTTATAAATTTTTTAATTTAAAACATTCCTCATGGTCCAAGATAACTTTGCAAGAAACTTATCAAGCCCGACCCTTTTTTCTTTCTCCATAATTTTAGAAGCATAATTAATCGCGGCGGGCCCCTTAATTGAATCCCCCCCTCCCCACGGTCCCCCAGGAAAAACAACCCTTTCTTATTTTTCACGTCGGTCTTTTCCCCCTGCAAGACGATAAATCCTTGCTTGAGACAGCGGGAGATAGCTAGCCACTATACTTTGAACACCCAACCATACAAATGTAAACCTTATCTCTCATACAATAAGGTCTTATCAACAAAATGTCACAGCAAAGATATCTTTGTGACGTCAACAAGAAAAACCCTTCCCCGATTCGTCATTGGAATTCCGCGGGCGAGTTTTAAGTCGCTTCCATTTTCAAACCTCGCGGGTATTTCGAATTTGGAATCGATTTGGAACGCTAAGTTAGTAGTAGTAAATAACGGTTTAACGGCCTTGATTTTAAAATCATACGGCCAAATCTTCATTTAATGAGTTCTATCAATTTTGACTTTCATACACACATGCACACACACTCACACCCAGATTCACACTCCGCTAAGTGCGTTACGAGAGTGTTTTTTTTTACTGTTCAGTACCTCTAAAGGTATAGGAAACCCTAAGGAACCCTTACCTATAAGATCTACTTATAGGTAACTAGTGACCCGCCCTCGCTTCGCTTCGGGTAAATTTTACATACAAACCTTCCTTAAGAATCACTCTATCTATTTAAAAAAACCGCATCAAAATCCGTTGCGTAGTTTTAAAGATCTAAGCATACATACGGACATACAGCGAAAGCGACTTTGTTTTATACTATGTATTGATTTGAAACTATCATAGTTTCACACATTAAGAAAATTACAATACCCGGAATATTCGTACCGAAAGTCCGGAATATTGGTGAGATTCCGATATTTCGGCTGTTGCATGCGATCGTCAGTCGAGGTCAGTCTTCAAAGACCCGAAAATTTCAGACGTTATTTTTTTTCTAATATTCATCTTGTCTATCTGCAAGACCTCTTTTCTTAAGATGAAACATCCTTCATTGAGAATGCGTTAAGGTATCAAGCTAAAATGCATTTCTATCAATTAATACTTATTTCTATAATTGTATCGTGAAGCTGAGCAAAAATCAACATAAAACCGCGAACGCTAAAAAATATACCTACAGCCGTTTATTCAAAAAATGAATCAAAACCTAAGAACAAATTTCCCATGGCCTAAGAATAATGAAATGTAGTATGAAGCGACGTATCTTATAGCACAGATAAATAATTAAGGGAAAATTGCTAAAGCTTCATTTTTGTTTGCATCAACGACGAAAATCGTTTCCATTGGATATTGGGTGGATTATCACGAAATTTGAGTTACGAGATAAAAAAAATATTATTTAATTTACTCCTACAAACTGATTTAAAAATAGTTACGTAGTCGATAGCTGTAAACATTTTGATATTCGTCTCCTTAGAACTGCATGCATTCGGGTTTGGGTTCCATCAAATCAATGATATTATTATTAGGCTTTTCAATCGACAGCATACTACATTTCCCCAGCAAAAGATACATAAGATACGAATAAATTTTTCGGTCTAAAATCTTTTATTAAGCTAAAATTAAAAAAAACACCGTAAATCAAAAATGAAAGTCAAAAATCAAAAGTACATAAAAACAAACCTTCCACATAACGAAACACATAAACGACGCAATAACAATGCAAAACGAAATCGTTCCGATATAAGAAGGGCGAATTTTTAGGGTGCCTCCCTAAAATAAAAGGGACCATGCAAGGTAGAACCCCGGGCCCGATCTTCTTACTTTTAACCACCGCGATGACTAAAGGAACCCCAATGGTATTGAGGTCACCTTAAACTGGTTGGTTAAAGGGTGGGGTTCAAAATCCACTGGCCTTTTTAAATGCCAAGGGGTCGAAAGAAGAAGTAAAGAACCCCGTTTTAAATTGAGAAGCGAAGCGTTCCCTTCCCTTTTCGTCTTGACGTTTAGGTATTTATGGGCATTATTTTGTTTCGGTACGATTCAACTGGAGATTGCTGACGTAATGGCGTTGCTGATGAGTTTTTGTAGCGTTTTACAAATGAAACAAATCTACTAAACCTACAAATTTGAGAAGACGTCTTAATTATATTTAGTAAGAAAAATTGCTGCTAACAATCTATTTGGGTTACATTACATTTTGCTGCTAAATAATGGTTGGTTTGTACATCAGAATAGAATCATTGAAAAAAAAAAGTTATGTTATAAATACCTTATTTTGCATAACACTAAAATTTAAATCATAATTTACAGAATATTATGAGGCATTTGTTGAAGAAGAATTACTTTGAAAATTCTATTCATGTATACTGTTACATATACTGGTGTTAATATACTCAATTCTATTCGAAAATAAAAAAATCGCGAAGAGATTTTAGAGTTATAAGAAAAATTAGTAACAAGGACTAAGTAGAGTTATTCCTTGATCGGTAAAAAATGTTTTATCGTTTCAATATTCGTATTTTGTCACGAAATTTAATATCTAAAAAAGGCTATATAATCGAATAATTAGCTATACTTTAATAAAATACGTTTTCATAACTTAAATCACTCATTTTGTAGAAGAAAACGTATTGCAATGAAAAATACCAAAACGAGGGGCGTTTAAAGCAATAATGTAACTTATCAAAGTGCAATTATAGGCGCTATTTACGCCAAGCACTAGGGTGGATTGAAGATATAGGGGGAATTGAAATGTCCTATTTGAAACAGAAATTGTTGAGAACTATTAATAAGCTTGAAGGTATTCTCACTGACGAAAATAAGATATGATTTCTTGGAGACAGTGTCTAATTATTTTAATTTCTTGGACAGATAGGTAGAAAACGAGTATTCTCGTGTTCTTATGTAACTACAGGCAAAGGAAAATACTTACAAAATACGTGCTTTAATTTTTTTTGTAAATTCGATCATTGCCTTGATCTTAATTGTAACCCGTCGGTTTATTTGCAAGCGATTTAAACAACAAGTTATTGAAAATTTATTAACATTTATAACATAACAGATAAGTTCTGGAAAATAGTACATTATAAATAATGAAGAACCTAGAAATCGGTTCCTGACCGATCATTGTGGAGATCATTAAGGGAGGATCATCCATATATATATCCTGTTAGATAGACATATTTCGGCTGATACAATGATTATTAAAAATGACGAACAGGTAAAAAAAACACAAATGTAGGTAGCTATACAAATGACATTAGTGCTTGTTCGGGGTGGATCAAGAAATCCGCTGTGGCAGACGAAGACGGGCGGCGCCAGTTCGCTCGCGACCACGATTGGTGTAACCCAGTAGAAACGTCGGGCAGTAAGTAGCTATGTATTTGCTACTCCTAATATCGCGTGTAGACCCATAAAGACAAATATTTACGTAAAAATAAATTAATCTATGTATCTTTTATGCGGACAACTGGCGAGAAGTAGCGCAGGATCGTTCTAGGTAGAGGTCCCTATTATCAGTAGCGCTACCATGAGTTTAAAAGTGACAGACTCGATATCGCCTATGTAAATATGTCTCTGTCCCTCTATGAAAAACTTGTACAGCGCCCCTAGCGGTTACGCTAAGAACTAAAATCGGTAATATCAAAAAAACGATACGAAAGGTTGCTCACTTACGTAAGTTTTCGATAGCTAACTCATGGTACCGAAACAGAGGCCAAGCCTCGTTATGGGTCGCTGCGCCAATCGAGTTAGTTAGTTTTAAGTTATCTTTTATAACACAAAACCAAATTTCTCATAAGATTTATTTTTATGAATGTAGTGACTACTACATTTCTAATACGTTGTTGTTGTTTTTGACGGGCTACCATATTGCAAGACCTAACAATGTTGTGAGTTCTGTATGCGTGAATCAGAACACACAAAATATCACACCAAATGACGGTAGTTATGAAGACACCTGTCAACTTTAGTCTTGCCCGTGACCACGAGCGCTGTAAAGAGCTCGAAACGTCGGATCTCCAAATAATGTTTAGAATATCAATACACGCGAGTTTAATCCGTAAAATTAGTTTTATTTCAAATGTGTAGTGCTCGCGCAAATAAAAATAGACGATACTACATTTCTAGTAAGCAACATCCAAATCCAGTTAGATTCCTCGCCACCCCATCTAGCCACCATAAACCTTCAAAGCAAGGGTTTAAGAAAGCCCTTTAAAACGGCAAAAGAACAGGGGGGCGGCACCCTTAATTATATCTTTTAATGTAATGACTGAGTGCATTTTTCCCCCGAACAAGGGGCGAGGGCTCAGAATTAATTATGAATTGGAACTTTTTGAAAATGTCTACTCCGTCGGCAGACATTTTGGAAAGTTTTGTTGTTTTAAACGGAAATTTCTCAGCGCCAAAGTCGGACCGTTTTTGTGCAAGTTCCCGATGTTTCCATTTGAACGTTCTGAATAGATGTTCAATTAGTGAATAAAATGTTCTGTTATTGCCGTTTTGGTTTGGGTATTTCTTGCACGTCTAGCACTTAATATACATAATGTGTCACTGCTTCATTGTTTTTGACTGTACCTATCATCTACATGTGCATCTAGAAGACATCCATGGTTTATTATCCTATTTTAAAAATTTAAAAACAATGCTATTTATTAGGAACCTCTTCCTCCTTTTTGGAATAGCGATGGCCATCGACGCTTTTGTTTTGACGCAAAAATCGTACATTTTCCTTTTTTTTTCCTAAGTACAATTCGTACAACATGACGCAAATGCTGCCTTCATAAACACTTTAGCTTTCAGCTCTTAATCATCTAAAAAACAAAGTCTTATTTCAAATTGCAACACAATTTTAAGCCAGTTTACATCGGTCCCCAAAAGGATACACATTAGAAAACACAAAAAAAAAACACCAATTAAGATCGCACTGGCCAGCGGGACCGGCCCAAACGCCGTTTAAAAAGAGAACGCCATTCAAAAAGAGAACACGGAACCGTTTGTCTTGCAAAATTGGCGGGTAAATTCCGTCAACGAGGGACGTGAGCGCAAAAAACCGTTAAAAATAAGGAAAAAAGCCGAAAAGAACCGGGTATTATCCTTGTTAATTCCCGGGCTAATTTAATTCACGCCTAATTCTATTTGTCGAGAGAGCGGGGAGGTGATAATTGCGGACTTTTTCGTGACACGAAGGAGGAAAAAGGACGGTTTTTTAATTTTCTCCGAAGGTTTTGAGAGCTTCGGATTCTTTTCAGAGCGTGGGAAATGGACCGGTTTGGGATTTTTCCGAGCGTTTTTAATGGACGGCTTACGGTTTACGGGGGGTGAGGGGATAATGGTGCATAATGTAACTGCTTTGATGAAAAGTGAAATAGTGTTGTCTATTATTTGTGCAAACACTACACATTTGAACTAAAACGAATTTAATTGTAAAGAGCTCGAAACGTCAGGTATCTAAATAATATGTTTAGAAAAATACACGCGAGTCTTTAAAATTTGTTTTATTTCGAAAGTGAAATAGTAAAATATTTAAGACACCCACTTACAATAATTAAGTTCCTGCTATTTGAAGCTTAAGTTAGATATTGTTTAAAACGATCAATGTTTTATCTTATAAAGATCAATATAATAACTAAATAGAAACAAAGTAGGTGGCTGTAACTTTTTGGTGGCACGGTTTATGAATAATATGAACAAAAATCTTTCCTATTTCCTCTACTTTATAAAATATTGAAAAAGTTATGTACGCAGTCATGCGAGCGGAAAACTTTCAGCATATCTTAGGATAGTCCTAGATTCAGACAGTTACTGCCCTTATATACTATATACAGGCTATTATACATAGGTACACCTACCTCTTTACATTAACACTCACAGATAAATTATCTATAAATCACATAATCATCCAAACTCTACACACCACATGAACCACCGCCAAATTCTAACACTAAACTGACCACTGTCCTTCTAACGTGACAACAACGGATAATAATAAAAAACTTGCAAACATAACCCTTCCGTTTTGAATACCGGTTTCTCAATACTGACCGGTCGCCAAGGGTCAACTATACCCATGCATTGTCTATTTTTCAATAGAAACTGGTCAATCTGGTTTTGCTGACCCTTCCGTGTCTTTTTAGCAGCTGCCAAGGGTTTTGCGACAAAACATTTTTCGGGCGCTCTGGTCAGTCTTTGTGACCGGTCAGCGATTGTTAAATGCGCAAATAACGCTAGTTGAACGCATTGTTCGTTACTTTGTATCTTTGTTGTTAATTGTGAGCAGATGCACGGAATTGTTGTGGGTTTTTATTATTTGTGGCTTATGATAGTTAGGTATTATTGGTTTTTTAATAGGATCCGGTTACGTGTATAAAGATTCGGTGCTGTTTTGTAGCGGTTAAAAAAAATGTGGTATTATGAATATCATAAAATTTTATATTCTTACTTCTTAATTTTTTGTCTGGACTATTATCGTATTTCATTAAGTTTCAATTATCTTGTAAATGACTAATAATAATAGTGTAGCGGACTCTAAAAACGAAAAAAGGAAAATATATTCGATTTTGCCAATTTTATTTTATGCATTAATTGATTGAACGCTATTATAGTCCAGTCAAATTAGCATCTAAATTATGGGTAAGGTTGCATTAATTCCCAACAAGCTGGATTTTTGTGCAGGCCTTGAATACGTCATTACAAATGATATGTCAAAAGTCCCCATCGATCCGACGTGTGCAAAAAAAATATTCATGGTCAAATGTCATAAATATTAGTTTTATGCACTTTTGAGCGAAACGGTAAGTTTTATCATAAAAGTATGTATGACAAAATTTCTTATCACCTAATTATCTATAAAAATTGTCTTACACTTTATTCCTAAGATTCACCATTTCAGAGATAAAGCGATGCACAAAGTTGAAAAAGTTGTATTTTCAAATGCTGCCAGGCCCGCGTGCGATTGTGCTAGACAGTTAAAATTTTCACGAATGATGTATTTCAGTTGGCTCTATAACATCTAAAACTAAATACAACATTAAACTATCACTCAAGGTGGGCCCTTTTTCTTTTCTCTACGAAAGTTTTTTTATTGGCTTCCACTTTGCCGGTCTTTAACGTGGTAACCACGTTAAGCCATGGTCACCACGTTAATGTGGAATAGGTTTACTAGGGTAATCACGATAAAGATCGTCCAAGTGCGAGCAAACAAAAAAAGCGTTAGTATGAGAGCCCACCTTAAGTGATGGTTTTATGTTGTATTTAGTATTAGCGATAATAGAGGCAACTGAAATCCATCATTCGTAAAATTTTTATCTGTCTAGCACAATAGCACGGGGGCCTGAAGCATTTGAAAATACAACATTTCAACTTTGTGCATCGCTGTATCTCTGAAATGGTGAATCTAAGGAACAAAGAGTAAAGACAATTTTTATAGATAATTAGATGATAAGTAATTTTGTCATACATATTTTTATGATAAAACTTACCATTTAGCTAAAAAACCCGAAAAACTCATTTTTTTACCTTTGACCTTGAATAACATTTTTTCCTTACAGGGGAAAGATGGGGAACTTTCAAATTTTGTTTTTAATGATATTTTAAGCAATCTTACCGATTTTGAGCTTGGTGGGAATTTATGTAACTTCGAATGTCTAAATTGACCGGACTATTAGCTCTACAAATTAGAATAAAAATCAGTCAAAAAGTAAAAAAAAATGCTAAATCAAAAAGTCGTGGCGAACTGCAATACACGTTGGATTATGATTTTGAAATTTGTTTTATTAGTAGTATTTGTTTTATTGTTACCTACAGTTTGTTACTCGATTCTCGTTTGCCCGAATAACCCAAATGCTTATCGAATACTTATCGGAAATAACTAGACAGTAAGAAGGCACGGCCGTAAAGAAACTCTGTCGGCGCGATTTATAAGAAGCCCGCGCGGTGCCTACATGGCCTTGCGTATTTTCAAACGAGCTCAGGGATGGATTCGGAAAATTTGCTCATTTTTGTGCAATTTTTTTTCTTAGAAAAAATTGTGAGTGGGCAAACCAAGCTTACTGTTTTGTTTGCAAAAATTATAATTAATCTTTTAAAGATATAAATAAAATTGGTAATACAAAAGATTCAATTATAAAGAAAGAGGTAAACGGTAGGTAATATGTATGTATATTTTCGACTATCTCATTCATCTTTTAGTGGCAAATACTGCGTTAAGACCAGAAGGTGCCCCGTTCCTCAGCCCGGAGTAAGGAAGATGATACCTGCACGCACTTGCCTAAAAAGACGTTAAGCCGGTGGTCTAGGGCCTGATCTCCCTACGGTTATTTCGTAATGCACAATTGTCCTGCACTTGGCTTCATTGATATCGACCACCTAGGCCAAAATCGGTTGGGCACCTATTATTAATCTTCAGATGATCTCAGGGTTGCAAAATATGTACCCTAACCCAGGTCTGAAACCGGCCCTGCTCAGTGAAAGTACCCGAAGAGCCGCCATCACGCGATCGCTCGATAAAATTTCAATCAAACGAAAGATGTCGCTTTTTATCGATTGTTTTATAAACGACTCTCCACCGGCACGAAACCGATTTACGTTCGCTGTAAAGATACTTACGAGACTATTCGTATTTTTGACAGTAAATTGTCATTTATGACAATAATACATCAATAACATGAATTGATGCAAATATAAATAAATAAAATAATTAAAATGTGTGTGAGTTTTTCTATTTCTATTACCTTTACTCTGCCAGTAGTTAGGAAAGACGGTTGCACCACGCCCGTGCCTCGGAAAGCACGTTAAGCCGGTGGTCCTGCGCCCGATCTCTCATCGGACATGTCGAATTGTAAGGGAACAGAGAGTGCATTTGTGCTTGCGCGTACACTTGTGCACTATAATATGGCCTGCGCAGTTGGCTGATCTCCATTAAGATTGGCCGCCATGACCGATTTTTTTCTCTTTTTTTCCTAACTGACATTCATTGATGATGGCTTGGAGTAGCCTCGTCATCATCACCGGACTTGCGGGGGAGCAGATACTGAAATCAGTCAGTGAAATATCTTCTTTTTACAAGCTTTAGTAATCATCATCTTCAAGAACAAATATGGTTACTAGACGCTACTAGAACCTTTTTATATGTCAAACAAATAAAAGCAACGAATCGATACAAACGGAACAGGCCCGACATAGCCAAAGTAAACCAAACAGTCTATAATTTATTTATTCTACCTCAAAACGGACATAACCACATCTATCAGTAACAACAAATTACGTTTAAACATAATATTTTTCGACCGCGACCGCGGCCCTTCAATAAACTAAAATCAATATTATAGATAAGGCGTGACTAAAGTGCTTTTTAACCCTTCCGAAGCATATGGCCCTTAAGGGGTACCAAAAGTTTCGAAATTCTTTATGCGGCCTCTTTTGGCTTGAAAATTTAGGCACTCGTTATAACTCCTTCTATCGATTTCGTTCTTTTCTATTTCAAAACAAGAGTTTTTTGTTACTCTAAATATGTGAGAAAAATATTTTATAGACCGAAAAAAAAAATTTTAGTATTATAATAGTGTATTTGTATATCTTATAATTAGCTTAATAAACACATAGCAAAAAGAGCTTAGATAGGAATTTATTTATCTATTCTATACTAATAAACTCAGAAAGCTTTAGGGTTTTAGGCGACATAAAATCGTTGCGACCAATAGGAGCAAAGAAACAATGGAAAATGTGTAAATCACGGGGGAAACGCGTAGGAAGTCGCTGTACTGTAACACAGCTAGTAATCAATAAAATTGTTATTGTGTTTGTATTTTTGGTCTTCTCAAATAAGTATTTTTTTTATTTCTGACATAGACATATGTAATGCTTTTATATGATATTTTATACTTTTGACTGGCTCGGTGGAACAGTGGTTAGTGATCCAGGTTCACTACCTACGGTTCCAAGAGTCGTGGGTTCGATTCCCACTCGGGACAAATATTTGTGTGACGAACATCGGTGTTCGTTCCGTGTCTGGGTGTGTTATTAAATATATTTAAGTATATTTGTGTATCCACTGTCGTTTCTGATTTCCGTAACACAAGTGCTTAAGCTACTTACCACGGGATCAGATCGATGTATGTGATGTTGTGAAATATTTAAATATAAAAAAATCTTTATTTATATGAATGAAAAACACCTGTAAATGGAAACAAAACACATAAAACAAATAAACAAAATACATTTCCTAGTCCTAAACAAGGTCTATAAATATTAAAACTACCTTATAAATCTTCCGAGCTACCTCAGTCTACCCTTAACAGAAAGTCGCTTACAAAAATTTCGAAACGTGACCATAAACACGTAATGCAAAAAGTGCACCGTCCATATGTCCTCTTTGTGTATTTTATTAAAGTTGTCGATGGATTCACCCCGGTCAGTTGGCTGCAGTGACTATTCAACCGTGAGGCTATAGTTTAACGTTTCGTTTATTTTTTCTTATTGATTGGACAAATAATTTGTTTTTATTTTTTAAAAAATTGCCTTATATATAAAAACAAAAAGTCATTATGAAGTTCGCCAGGTCAGCTAAAGTGGACGTTTCGCACGTTCGACTACTAATCCCAATTTATTTTCTTCTTTTGTGACCAAACTCAAACCAGGGCGGGTCACTCGTTTGTACTAATACCGAATTAAGTCTTTGTGTCGCGCTTTCCCGTCAAAATAATTTTAAAACTAGTCTTCTTCTTATCGTATGGTTGATGAGCAACCTGGTGTCAGAGTTTTTAAACCGCCCGTAGGCCTCTGACATGGCTTCACACACCGTTGAAAAATTTCTCATGTGTGCTGGTTTCCTCACGATGTTTTCCTTCACCGTTAAAGCGTCGAATGATGGTACATATGAATTTCAAATTTGAAAAACACATTGGTACCTGGCGGGGTTCGAACTGGCGGCCTCTTGCATGGCAAGCAACTACCTTCACCACTCGGCCATCGACACTTTTCGAATAAAACTAGTAAAACTAGCATTCTACCCTAGTAAAGCAGATTATCGCGTAAAAAAATTCTTTCTTGTAGCAGAGTTGGTCAAAAAAATGTGACTAAGTCCTTTTTCAAGATCTATAATATCTGTGTGTAATAAATTTCAATTAAGTGTAACTGAGACTAACTGACTGACTGAAGATTACTGAATCTTATTGCAAATGCGCGACATAGATTAATTTTGCATCGGTTAAAATATTAGTAACGATTCATTTATTGTAACTATCCCAAAGTAGCCAAATAATTTCACACCCCAAACTTCCGTTACGTAAAACCAGTTTGTCGGTCAAATCCGGTTTCGACCGGTCTGCCAAACTGACCCTTCCGCCATTGTCAAGGGTCGAAGGTCACCGGACAGATGTGCGTGCATATTGCACCGGCGTTGAAGGGGTTAACTGGACACAAAAGATTCCGTTAAGAACGGTCCGCGGTTCGGCTTTTTGTCGCGTCTTTCAAAGAACCGGTTTCGTCTATGCATTTGTAATATTGGAAGTGATTTTGGTTTTTTATACGAAACTAGTTGTGCCAGCGACTTCCGCATTTCCCGTTTTTTACACATTATCCATTGTATCTTTGCTCCTATTGGTCGCAGCGTGATGTTATATAGCCTAAAGCCTTCCTCGATAAATGGTCTCTCCAACACAAAAATATATTTTCAATTCGAACCAGTAACTCCTGAGATTAGCGCGTTCAAACAAACAAACAAACAAACAAACAAACAAACAAAAAAACAAACTCTTCAGCTTTATAATATGAGTATAGATGTGTGCAGATAATAAGGAAAACATTATTAATATGAAAGTATATTTTGAATCATCATTGCAAGAAAGTAAATAAACGTAGAAATATGAATTTTAATAACAGCTCCTATGGAAGACCAGCAGCAAGAAGAGCATTACCACTTGCATCACAGAAAGTATAGATAACCATACCACATTTAATTTGAGTATAGAGCCTTCCTCCTCCTTCACTCCCCCGCTAGTCCGGCGAAGATGACAAAGCTAATCAAAGCCATCTTCAAAGTGCGTGAGGAAAAATAAAATTTAAAAAAAAAACAACCAAATGCAAGTCAGACTCGCGCACGCAGAGTTCCGTACCAATTATGTAAAATGATGATGATGATGATGATGATTCTCAACCGTTTTCGGCTACTGCGACTACTATGTAAAATACACATTTATTGTATGGGGAGCTTTAATATTTCATCATTTTTATATATTTTTAGTATTTGTTGTGATTATGCAAACTTCAGCTTTCTAGCTAGCACGGTTTATGAGATTCAGATTGGAGGCAGGCAGACGGACAGACAGAGAGACGGACGGCGGAGGCTTAATAATAGGGTGTTGTTTTTACCTTTAAGGTAAGGGTCCCCAAAAGCACCACATGACCAGCTATGAACCAACATCTAAACCCACTAATCAGTCATACCGAACTTTTCCCCACTCGCAACAACTATAAATAAGGCGTCCGAACGATTTCGGCCATGGCAACCGCTCTCAATTGAGATCAACCAAGTGCGCAGGACATATTATAATGCACAAGTATGCGCGCATACACAAGTGCACTCTATGTTCCCTAACTCTCATATCTCGGTGTGAAGGCAATCCGACATGACCGATGAGAGATCAGCCGCAGGACCAAAGGCTTAACGTGCTTTCCGAGACACGGGCGTGCAACTGCCAACTTCCTAACTCCGGGCAGAGTAATTTCTTTACAGAAAAACTCATACATATTTTGCCCGACCCCGGATTCGAACCGGGGACTTCTCGGTCCATACGCAGCGCTTGCTACTAGACTAACGAGGCAGTCGCAACAACTAAATCCCCATCCACCCCAATAAAAGTACAATGCTCATTCCAACCGGATATCCGGGTGGGGGTAACGTGTAACTATTTGCGAGGCAAATTTTTAGTGTGACGGTGCCGGAAGTCCGGAACAACGGAGCCGGATAGCCGGTGTAAATCTTACATTTGAACCGGGTGGTACAGACGCAAGGGGTGTTGGACGCAAGTGAGTCTTCGTTAGATATTCAATACTATCTTTCCGCCCGCGACTCCGTCTGCGTAGAGACGTTTAACGGGTAAAAAATTACTTCTTTAAAGCGCAGTCGGTTAAAAAGTAGCCTATGTCCTTTCTCAGTCTCTGGATTCACCCATATACCAAATTCCATTTAAATCGGTCAAGTACCCTCTGCATGATTTCGTAACAGTTACTTTCGCATTTATAATATTATATAATAATATAGTAACTAGTAAGGATTTGTGAGAGAATTAAAAGCTGATGATATTTAATGACATCAAGTTTTTTAGATGTAGGACAAATTTTCAATATCAATCAAAATATTTTTTCAAATAGAAGTCTGAAACTCTTGAACCTCTGCAGTTACGAAGACACTTTGCAGGTCTAAGTGGTCTCTACCGTCTCTATCTCAGGACTCTATGCTCAAAACAATTATTTCACTAGTCCTTCCCTCCCCTTTCCACTCCCAAACAACACATGCTGGACAGCGCTGCCATCCACATACAATGCAGGTGCTGGTGGCTCGTTCCAAGAAGTTCAGTTCTTCTTCTTCCCCGTGTCATTAAGGCATTGGATACCTTTCTAGCTCATGTTTTTCCTCCCTATCCATTGTGTCGTGCGTGTGTGCCGCATATCTCGGGAAGCCGGCAATAATTTGCCGGTGTTTTCGCGAATTCTTCCCTTGTCGCGTGCCGCCGCCGCCATAATGCTGATAGACCACTACAAGATATAATAATTATGTACTATAGAGTTTGACTTTATAATAAGCTAATCATCATTCAATCTTAATGTAAGGTCAAATCAAAAGTACCCGTAATCGACGAGTATGCATGAAGAAGTTGATGGATTTGGATGAAGCGAAAGTGATGTGCCAGGACCGTAGCACATTACAGGAAGTGATCTCTGCCTACCACTCTGGGAAAAAGGCGTGATTTTATGTATGTATGTAATCATCATTCTCACGCCCTTGTCTCACGCTAAGTGGGGTCGGCGCAATATGTTTACTTCTTCCACTCGAGCCTGCCATTCGTCAGCTCAGTGTCTACTTCTTTTACTCCTATATCATCTCTCACGCAATCAGTAACAGTCTAATCTTATTCGTGATCATCATCATCATCATCAGCCCATATACGTCACCACTGCTGGGTCACAGGCCTACGCTAAACTACGGCGATAAGGCCTTAGTTGAATCTTATTACTAAATCGTAAATATTCTCAATTTACGGTGAAGGCAAACATCGTAAGGAAACCAGCACACCTACGAAGAAATTCTGCGTTGTGTAATCGACCAACCCACACTTTGTTAATGATGATGATGATGATGATTCCCAGTTTATATGACGAGACGCGTCTTGTGATTCAAGCAAAGATACTGTATTTACATATACAGGGTGTAACAGGGGGGGTGGATCATCGTAAGTCAATCGATGGGGGACTTCAATACCTATTGATATAACCCCCATGTATGTTCAGCGATTTTCAATAGTTCCAAAGTTATTGAGATTTTTGTGAAATTTTTGTAAGAAGCCGGAATTCAGTATAAAAGTCTTCACTGTAGCTTAACTACTGGACCTGCTTGCATGATTTTTTTTCTAGAAATAGTTCAATAGTGGGTCTGCATAATTACGATACCGATTTGAGTCATAACCCTATCGTATTGGAGTAAAAAAATAATTCTTCACAAAAGTTTTACGAATCGAATTGTGTCTACCAACTTTCAAAGCCTCCAGTGAAAAAAAAGTGCCTGTGTTTTTTTTCTAAAACTTATTTTAAAAACTACCTACATTCATGGATAGTATACCCTGAAAATTTCATACCGCTGCTACCAGAGCATCATAACAAAAATTTAACGCGAATGGCACAGGTGCCATAAATCAGTGTTTTTATTTTTCATGTAAAACGTTAATTTAAAAAATAAATCGATATGTTTCAGCAAATTTATGCTATGTTAGTAACATATGTAGCAGTAATTTTACAGAATTGCAAATTGATGACTCAAATCGGTATCGTAATTATAAAGACCCACTATTGAACTACTTCTAGAAAAAAAATCATACAAGCAGGTCCAGTAGTTAAGCTACAGTGAAGACTTTTATACTGAATTCCGGCTTCTTACAAAAATTGCACAAAAATCTCAATAACTTTGAAACTATTGAAAATCGCTGAACATACATGGGGGTTATATCGATAGGTATTGAAGTCCCCCATCGATTGACTTACGATGATCCACCCCTCCTGTTACACCCTGTATATATCGACAGTGACTATTAACAATGTCGGATGTGCAAAACAGCAACTTTACAGGAGAGCTAATCAAAGTTTAATTTGGATGTATCTTTTTACTTATTTGAGGCAGGATTACAAAATTTTAGGGTTATGCTATACAAATAATGTTTGTTCAGGCCAATATTATGGGACGCCGTTATTAAATGTGTAAATATGAGAAAAGTCAGTTGCGACTTTTTTAACGGCTCTAAACTAATGTTGAATTGTCAGAAGTACCAGAACCGACATTTTTGCTTGTATAAAATTAATCATCGTTTGCCGGAACTGGTACTTACGACATTGTTTAGTGATTATATAAAAAAATATTAGGTCGTATGTGACAAGTAGTGGACGAAATATTAATTAAAATCACATTAAACTAACCAAAATCAGTTCGGGGTCTCTTTCCACCTATAGACCCAGACTATGTGCCGCCACGGATGCCCTCACGTCTGAGACCTATCTTAGAATTAGAGACCATAACGCCGCTTACTTCAGAGGAGTTCGAGTCGGCTGTCCTCCCTCTCTGGGCGAAGAAGACGGCCCCAGGTCCGGGCGGTGTCCCGGCCCGAGATATCGCTCTGGCCTACTCAGAACTGGAGCAGTCTTTTTCGGGGTCTGCCCGCCGGGGCCGCCCCTCAGAGTCACCTTCCGCGTATCGGTCGATTGCGGAGTGCGATTAAACGACCATCGTGGAGCGTGGGGCCGGATCGCTCAGAGAACCAGTTCGGATTCAGGACAGGGCAATCTACCATATACGCCCTGTCCCGATTGAAGAACCTTGACTGAGGAGGCAGCGCGAAGAGCGACGGAGGCGAGCGCGCTGTTGGCGCAGCGTATCAGTACTTTGGTCCTGCGTTTGGCGCTGGAGAAGACCGAGGCCGTCTATTTCCATAGGCCTCGGAAAGGACCTCTCCCCAACTCGTACATCTTGATTGGGGGAGTTCGGGTGGCAATCCAGTGCTAAATGAAGTACCGTAGTAGTTAGTAAGTAAGAAGGACTAGTCTTGGATGCGCGGAGGTAGTTTGTCCCACACTTCAGAGGGCTGTCGCCGTGCCTCAAGGCAGCGGACACGTTGGGGTGGTTCTTTCCGAATATAAGAGGGCCTAGGGCCAGATACCGGCAACTCTACGCCGGCATACTCAGAAGCATGGCCCTTTACGGAGCTCTCATCTGTGCGGATTCCCTCCATGTCAGCGAGAACTCCGTCCTACTCCGTAGACCTCAGCGGGCGATAGCGTGTCGCGTGACGCGTGCCTACCGCACTGTGGGCTTTTCAGCGGTCTGTACCTTGGCAGGCCGCCGAAAAGCCTACCTTGGAAGCTGGAGGCATAGCTGCTGGCCGCGAAGTATGAGTGGCTTAAGTAGCAACGAGATCTGGGCCTTAGTCCAGTGAGGAGAGAGCGCGAGGAGTTTGCGAACGGAGCTCGCGAGTTTTTGGTGTGGGCAGATAGCTTAGCTAAGTAGGTGGCAGGGCGTCATCTGTTGGATGCGCTCGGACCAGTGCTCAACAGCTGGCTCAAACGGACGGGCGGTTTCTTGTCGTTCCGTCTGGTGCAGGTGCAGACCGGGCATGGTTGCTTCGGTTACTATCTGCACCGCATTCAGCGGGAGGACGCGCCCGTTTGTCACGAGTGCGGCGCACAGGAGGACACGGCGGACCACACTCTCTTCCAGTATCCGTCGTGGTCCGAAGAGAGGTTGGCCCTAATATCTGTGGCCGGCCCGCTGACCTCTCGCCCAATTTCTGCGAGGAATGGTAGAGGACGTAGATGTGTTGGCGGCGACTGCCTCCTTCTCCGAGTCAGTGATAACTCAAAAGGAGGCGGTAGTAGGAGGGAAGACGACCCCTTCGCGCCACCACTGCGAAGAAGGCGACTGGGCGCAGAAGGCGTGATTATGCGCGTCACATGCCGCAGTCCTACGACGGCCGGCCAGCGGCGGGTGTGGGGACACTCCCATCGGCATTACACCAACGGCCATCGTTAAGGGACGGGAGGGACCCTGTGCACGGGGTCGCCCCGTTGCCCCCCTCTGGGGACGCTTGAGCGAGATATGCAGCCTTGTCCGCCGGCGGTGTTGTGAGTTAAGGCTCTGTCAGGTACCATGACACTGCCACTAGGCGATGGGGTAGACCCCGGTGTTTTCGTCGATAAACCCCTGGGCATTACACTCCGCCCAGGAGCCGCGGCTGGCATTTACCGCCTTCTCGCCAGCCGTTGGGGAGTCCTACACACCACCTGGAGAGCCCTCTCTGCTGTCATGGTACTACCGACTTATTTATAAATCTCTAACGCGTTAAATAAAATGGGATGTGGCACTACCGTCATTTGATTTCTAAATAAAAAAAATTAACAATGACGGATGTGGTACTACCGTCATAAGACCTTTTTAGAAAGCAATTAATAAAGTCAGATGTGGTACTACCGACATTTCACTTTTTTCAAAAGTAAATTAACAATGTCGGATGTGGTACTACCGACATTTAAGCCATTTGAAAACCAATTAACAACGTCCGATGTGGTACAACTGACATTGTTAAATGCCGTACTAGGAAATACTCATAATTTATAAATTTTGCCTCAAAGTTAAATAATAAACAAATTGTAAAAATTTTAAGAGTAATATTATGATAAAAGTAATAAATAATAACATATAGCTGTTTCTACTGTAGGTTTTGCTTTGGTTTGAGAGTTATTATTGGCAGGTATACTCGAGGTAGATAGGTTCTCATCATCTTTTCTCGTGGCTAGTCTCATTAAATGTGCTGATCTTGTAGGTGTCATCGTGAATAGTGTTATTAATTATGGGATAAGAAATAAACTCTCTTAAAAACAAAGTTGCCACGCGACGTCCACTCATCCCGCAAACAATGACGGATCTGGGAGATCGCGCACGCACACCCGGCCCCGCGTCCCGCTAACAACGTCGGAAGTTATTATCCGACGTTTTTAACGGCCTCTCTAGGTAAGATCCGACTTTCTTAATGTGATTATTTCAAAAACTATGCATGGAAACATTTTTTTTATTTCACCCGATGGTAGATCTAGTTATTAGGGCATGTTTTCTGAAATAAACGAAAAAGTGAGATTTTGCAGATCCGACATTGTTAATAGTCACTGTCGATATATATGTAAATACAGTATCTTTGCTTAAAATACCTTTAATTGAAAAATCTATTTGTTGCGCATTCACATTAAATCTTTTGATCAGATTCATGTTTGCGATACAAATAATCAAGTACCTGAAAAAAATACTACAAACAAATAAACAATTGCTATTGATTTTTTTCGTTTTCTCCGACGAAAATCGGGCACCGATTATTGCCTGTGGACAGGCAGCCTAAGCAAGTACTTAATGTTTCACGCAACGGAGAAGAAAAAATAGAAAGCTAGCATTCAATAGTATATCTTCAAGTGTGCCACAGTCTTGTTAGTTTCCGTCCTGGGCGCGTTCCTAGCGCGCTTCGGAGGCGCTAGACCGGCCTGTCACCGAACCCGCTACCGAGCGACACCGCGGAGGCACACAACTCTTTCGCCACTAATCATGATCAGATTTAATCTTGAAGCTGGCAAATTTTTGGTGCGCTACTCAAAATGTAGCTTTACGTAGGGACTATTATAATATTAGACATACTACTTCTTCATACTTCTGTACACATAAATAATTTAGAGATTGGTAGGTAATATAGATCTTTATGAGGTTGTACAGTTTCTTAACATTAAAAACTAAATCATTTCAGCGCAGTGTAGTGCGCCAGCGTGATGACTGAATTGAAATTTGGTTCTTATGAACCAAAATGAATGGCTCATGGCATTTATGAGATTTTGATAGTTGACGTCACAAAAGTACTTTTTCCAGAGTTTGACTCCCGTGTGGAAATCGAACCCACGACTCTGGCACCGCCAGTCAGGGTCAGTAACCACCATTCCACCGAGCCAGTCTAAAACCTAGTAAACTTTTTGTCAGTTCTCTAAATATCACCCTTAAAAAAGCTCTTATCCCTAATACTACACCCACTTAGAATACAATGAGAAAGTCATCAAAACGTTTCTCAAAGCCGCATTGATGGCAGCTAAAAGCGGTGTTTATAAATCAAAAATCATCGCCGAAAAAACTGTAACCGCAAAAAGACTGCGCTCGCGTCATATTTTACCTGCGACCGACGACAGGTGACGCATCCATATGCCGGTGAATGGTGTGGCCAGCCCTGGGCAAAGAGTAGTCAATAAGGTACAGAAGGGTTACGGTACAACGGTACGATAAGGTATAGTCACATTTAAATTTGTGTAAGAGTGATAGAAAGAGAGAGAAAGATGGGGGATAGAGGAAGAGAGAGATAAAGAGAAATAGAATAATTGTTTCTCTGGCAAAAACAAAATATTTATTTATTTATTTTGTTTATACAAAATCGCAGCTCTTAAATAAAAATTTAATTGTCTTCTAAATCATACAGCAATGGACTGATTTTAATTATATTACGCTTATATATTATAGTTTTAAATTATATTAAGCTATTACAATCAGAGAAGGCGCAAAGTGCAGAATATAACATTATTATTTATTAGATACTATATTCACAGGCGAACTAAAATTAAATTAAAAATATATTACTTAAAAGACTCAAACTCAATTATTGAAGCTTAACTAAAGCATAGTGTGTGTATGCTTTATCTATTATCTTTATATCTTTTTTTTTATTATAACTAGCCATTCTACCACCGCTGCCACTCTTTGCAGACTTTTTATTATTTATTTTCTATTTCTTACCTTTTTTTCCTAACTGACATATGATGATGACTTGGAAGTGCCTTGTCACCTGACTTACTGCATAAACTGAGTGGCGTCCACTTCAGTAGCATTATTTTATATTTGGTTTTCTATGTATATTTTATGTACTGTCTAAGTGTCATATCTACCTATAATGCTCTTAAGACTTTTTTTGTTTTCTTGTTTCTTATTAGGGGGAGAGCGGATGGCTCTCACCCCTAAAGGACATAGATCAGCCATAGCCACAAAATGAAACCAGCGCTTGATACTCGTACCTTCTGTAATTCTAAATTTAATCTTTGCCAACACCTAAGGATGTGTCGAATTGTTATTTATTGAGAACGAGTTATTGAATAAAAATGTTTCCTGTCCGCATACCTTGTACAAATAAACTATTACCATTCAAATTTGAATCTTCACGGATGGAAATAAGGGTTATAGAAACCGAAGGGTCGCAAAAAATGGTATTATGTCTTGACAATGTTAACGAAAGAGAAAGCTTGATTCGTGATCATAAACACAGCATTGTTATACGCACATATGGCAAGATTTGGTTGTTTTTTTTTCTATTGTTGCCATAATTTGGTCGTTTTTAGTGAAAGTGTTGTCACAACAGCTGATGATGTGTTTTGGACGTTTTTTTTATTGTTAGTTAAGGTTGTTTTTAACCCTTTTAATTTTTTAAGTTAGTGAACACCGAATAATGAAATGGTGGGATTCGGAAGTAATGGAGTGTTCGATCTGTTTTAATACCGATTTAATTTACATTTGATTTTTGACCAAGATTTATTTATCAAAATCTTAGATTTTTTTTCATTTAGACAAGAAGCCTGCATTGTATAATTAATGATTATACAATGCCGTCATTAATGTAGAATACAATTATAACACTAAAGTTTAAAGGCACCATTGACAAATACAAATTTATTTATTTTCTTAGTATCGACATTTGGTACATATGGAAGGCAAGGAAGTGAATATAAGTAAGTATTTGATGGGTTTACTTACTTTTCACTGAAAACAAATCCAAAATCGTTGCGTATTCCTGGATCAATTTCTACTTGTTTACCCCCTTGCATCCGATTCCACCTGAACTGGGTCGCTCGCAACTCCAATAAGCTTTGTCCTAATGAATCAAAGAAGACGACGGCTTCTTAACAAACGTTTAATTCGAAAACTTGACAACACCGGTCGCTACATAACACAGGGCTGCAAAACACTCGGCTATGTAAGTGCAATTTAAAATGTAAATTAACACGGCAAAGAAGTGGGGCGCCACCACGCTGTCTTTAACATCTCCGCGTATCTATGTTATGGACCAAGTGATTAATGCGAGCATTATTAATAATGCTCGAGCATTATGTATAATGTCTAGCCCTATTGGGCCAAGTGATTAATTATTATTTCAACTTCATTATTTATCACAATGCGCGGTCATTATTATATGGCTATGTGATAATTGGGCAATATGATAATTGTGCGTAATTTGAGGTAAATAATTGTCTTTTGTGCTTTAAAATAATTTAATAATAAAAGAAAACGTAAAATTCCCACCCTGTATTACGCTTTTTACAAAGTTACGCCGTTTGACACGTTTTCATAGTGACGTAATGGGTAATACTCACTGCGAAATTTTTAGAATAGAATGAATATTTTTTGTATATGGGAAACTTCACTTATATTTTTACGTAATTCGATTAATTTTATCATTCGTAACCCCCGCTGCTGTGTATTGACCATACATTTATCTATGTATTCAGCCATTTACGTACATGTGCGCATAGATTACGTTCCTCCGTGTATTTATTATTTTTTGTGACCGTTACGCGTTATTGGACGTTGATTTTGCTTTGTGTTTGGACTTTGATTTAAAATGCCGAAACGAGGAAAAACAATAAATAGCCAATGTCTCCGTAATCTTAATCCCCCCACGCATCAATACTAACAATAATAATGTCACTCATGTGTTCAGCGATTTTGGGTGTAAACGCCTTTATTTATATTGCAATTTTGAATAATAGCGTGTCTTACGAGTTACGCCGCCAAATTATGTCCATTACCCCCTTTTGTTATGACATTTTTTCACGCCACAATATTTTTAGAGGCGTAACTACTTTTTATATTAAACTGTTGTATATCAAATGATAATAATGATTAAAGTTTTTTCTACATAATATGTTTCTATTACTTTGCCCAAAAGGTGATAAACATTATGTATAATGCCCGGTCAAAGTGATTATTTGAATAATTATTATTGAATTGCACTCTCATATTGGGCATTTTTCATATAGACCGGGCAGTATGAATAATGCCCAATTTATCATTTGGTCCATAACATCTACATCATTGAAAAACCGCTTATCTCCAAGTTCGCTCGAAGGAAATACAACCGTAACTTTCGAACTTAAGGTTGGAATTCGAATGTTCGAAGACGCGGTTTAAAAGACAATTGAACGCGAAGATCCGAGTCTTTCAAAAGGAGATTTCTTCGACAACTTTTAACACTATTCCGAAGGCTTTAAGGTAGCTTTTGGAGTGTGTTCGCAAGCGGCGCATAAGATGTTGTCGTTATGTTTTTTATATTTCTTACCAACACAAGGGATTTGTTTTCAGAGTAAAATTTAAGGCAAGACGGACTGCGGGTTCCGCCGGGCCGGTGGGGGTATTAATAATTTCTTGGGGGGTAGTAATTACTTTTTAATACTGTTACGCTGAGGAATGCAGATAGGTGCTTTTTGTTCTGACTGGGGAGTTTTAAAGCGTTATCTAGTAGTGTTGAAGCGTAACGTTTTTGCAGCTTGAAATTGTGTAGAAGAAATGTGTTTTATGTTGTTTTATGGGTTGTAGGTATATAGTATACTACTAGTGACTCGCAGTCGCTTCGTTTCGCATATATTAAACATAAAAACCTTTTTCTGGAATCCAAAAAAAAACATCAAAATCCGTTGCGTTGTATTAAAGATTTAAGCATACATACAGACAGACACGGGAAGCGACACTTTGCTTTATAATGTAGTGAAATGCTTATTAACTTTTTATAGTCGCACATTTTTATAGGCTTCTTTTGTCTCAGAAATTACACAAAATGCCTATGAAGCAAGAATCAGAGTAAAAATCACTATTAGTGAATATGTCATTATAATAGATATGATTTATGTACACTTTACATTACTTATTATACATATAACGTAATATTTTAATTACAGCTCTAATTAACCATTCAATGTTGTGAAAAAACGTTGTCTTCCCTTCTTATCCTTTTTTTTAATTTTTGTTTTGCAATAAAAATTTACATATAACGTTGTAATAAAATGTTTCACAAGTAGGTTTAGACCGCCCGCAATCTCAATTTTCCTCACAAACCCAAATTAATATGCAAAAGAACACGAAAATGGTAATTAACAAAGTAAACGGCGTGTAATCGTATAAAAAGCCCGCGACATCTCGGGCGGTTGCTAGGCAACACTGGTGGGTTTTTTTTACCCCCCTCTGTGGGGGGTGGGAGGGTCGAGAAATGGAAAACTCGGGAAAATTGTAGCATTCTTGAGGCGGCGCCCGCTCACACCTTCTTAAAGGTGGGATCGTCAACCTTTGGCTACGGAAATGTTATTTTTGTGAACTTGAATTAAATGAACGATTTTATAGATACACTCGAGAAGTGTTCTCATTAAATAAGACATAAGTAACATTACCAAGTTTGTGATTTATACTCATGGAATGACTTCCTTTTTTTATAGATATATGGCATAAAGATCTACAAGATAACATTTATCTATATTAATATTTTGAATGCGAAAGTATGTACGACTATAAAATGGTAACGGAAATGGTTTATTCAATAAATTCAAATAACTTAAATATCTGAGACAATAAATATCTGGGACATTTCCACATACGGTCATCTGAACCCAAACTAAACAGAGCTTGTACTTTGGACGTCAGAGACTGACATACATACATAGATATTTTTTAAATACATACTTAAATATATAATCACACCCAGACACGGAACAAACACCGATGTTCATCACACAAATATTTGTCCCGAGTGGGAATCGAACCCACGACTCTTGGAACCGCCAGCCAGGGTCACTAACCACTGTTCCACCGAGCCAGTCGATTGTGTGATATGACCCATTCAAATCACTTTATTTGGGGGGTGAGTCAATTTACAACTACCACGTGGAGAATTGACCCACTCCTGACTGTCAAACTTAAATGAGTCAGTAAAAATCTTTATTTTGATAGCAATATAACTTATACTCAAAAACCTATTCACCTGTTACAAAATCAAGCTGCTCAAACATCGCATCAACTGACACACATAGCACCTTAAATAAAATATAAAATAGTAAATATTAGACGTTTCGACTGGGTTACACCAATCACTCGCGACCATGATTGGTGTAACCTAGCCGAAACGTCGGGCTGTAAGTAGCTATGTATTTGCTACTCATATCGCGTGTAGACCCATAAAGACTATAATTTAGTGTAATGAAACGCGAAAGTCTAAAAGCTTACGTAAACATAAAAAAGCCTCTAAGTCTCTAAAAACTGTTCAGCACCCCTGCCCTGAGCGGAGCGTAAAAAGGAGCGGCGACGGACCCCCCACCCCCGCGGCCGGCCGGGGGGGCGGCCTCATTCCTTGGATTTTTTAATGACGCTCCTTGGCTGCGGCAAGGAGCTATGCTCTTCTTACGCGGTTTTTCCTTCGATCGTAATTTGTAGATACGAGGTTTTTCTTCTGAGCTCGATATGGTTTTGTTTTTGATGTTAATACCGCGTTAGTTAAACTTAACAAAATTATTTTAGGCATGATTTTTTTCGCCCTATTATGTTACAGATATTACTGCTTAGAAGGACTATTTAATTATTTATACGTAGACTAGTGACCGCCCTCGCATCGCTTCAGGTATATACGTACATAAAATCCTTCCTCTTGAATAAATTAATAAAACTCATCAAAACCCATTGCGTAGTGTTAAAGATTTAAACATACATACAGACAGACGCGGAAAAGGACTATGCTTTATACTATCAAGTGATAAATTAAATGAAATAAATAGAACAAAGAATTCAGAAGCCCTTTTTTTCCTGTAAATGTTTTCTTGGTCATAAAACCAAAACTTCGCCATCCAATGATGTAAACACCATAAAAAGTGGTAAGTAATAAAATAGTCGTAAAATATTGTTTACTTATGTCTGTCTGTCCGATGCGAACACTGGCGACGTCTTCAGTAAACGAGGGCAAATACTTGTAATTTAGTAACCTTTATTTATTTATACAAAAAATTAAGTAATAGATACAAGACAGAAGCCCACAGGAAGTGTATACAGCATGATCATTAAAGCTTTATTAATAAAATTAGTAATGGAGAATGCTACTGTGTATGAATTTTACAATGGTACAGGATGTATTGGCATGATGTATATATTTTGTAAAAAGAATTTATATTTTAGAAAGTGAAAGCAAAAAAAAATTTTTTTTTTACAATGTACTGCATGTTGCGGTGTGACGTCATTGCGCTACGTCCATTTTGTATGAAAAGTGCAAACACGTGTAACTTTTTAAATTTTAGTTGTATGTCGAAACGAATTACACATATCATTCGGTTTATCAAAGACTTCAAAGCTGCATAATTACCTACATTCTCCATTAGGATTAGATCCGCTCTATCTGATGGGACACAAAATAATGCTTAGAAGACAGCCACGGGCGTATGATATCTATGTGTTGAGGTTTTTAAACAAACGACGACGAACATTCATAAACTATTCTTCATTTTAGACTGGCTCGGTGGAGCAGTGGTAACCCTGGCTGGCGGTTCTGAGGGTTCGATTTCCACTCGAAACAAATATTTGTGCGATGAACACCGGTGTTGGTTCCGTGTCTGAGTGTGATTAATGTATAATATATGAATGTATATCAGTCTTTGACGCCCATAGTATAAGTCGAAGCCATAGTGAAGTTGTTTTTTGCACAAAGTCATATTCACCTATAGCGAAGTCGGTTAAATTTCATTTAGAACGTTCAGCAATTTGAGGTGAACATGCGAAAGACAGACAGAGTTATTTTAGACTTTATTCTCGAGAGTATTATTTAAGCTTTTGAGGAAGGAGGCAATATCAGACAATACCTACATAAAAGCACTGAAAAACGTCGCGTTAGACGATATCAAAACGAGACCGACTATAGTATCGTAGTGACGACATGTCTTGAAGACGTCTGGGCTCGTTCTGCTCCCATAAAATTTTAGGATGAGAGTCATCTGCTCCCCCGTAAGTCCGGTGATAAGGCCAAGCCATCATCGTAGTCAGTTAGGAGAAAAAATGTTCACATTAAAGAGCCGATGACAAAAAAGCACTATTAAAAATAAATACTTGTGCTTTATAAGCTAGATAGGAAGATCTGATTTAATCCACAATTTTTTTTCACTAACTAGTGACCTGCCCCCGCTTCGCTGCGGGTATATTATACATAAAAGCCTTTATCTTGAAAAGCTCTATCTATTAAAAAAACTCCATCTAAATCCGTTGCGGAGTTTTAAAGATTGAGAGATGTAGAGACAAACAGACGCGGAAAGCGACTTTGCTTTATACTATGTAGTGAAGCACCTTCAAAATATAAAACATTTCCTTGTTCGACCAAAGCGGCTAAGATTGATCGCTATCTCTTTCTTAATCATTACGGCACACGATTTTAAAACGCCACCATCAAAAGTACATAGAAAGGCATCATCCCCCAGTTGCTGAGTCAGCGCTAACCCCCCATCTTAGGCTGACCCCCTCTCCCCCCCTAATTGGGAGCGATTGTTCCATTATCCTGAACGGTGCGGGGACCAGGATAGAATGGTCGGCTCGTTTTGTTTAGCAGCTTAAATGATGCAAAAACCTCTAAGAAATTATAATAAGTATAGAAGAGATGCGGAAACAGAAGGTAGAGCCTGGTCTCCAATGCCTTTTCTTCTTTAAAGTATTTTCCCATACTTCTTGATTCAGAGGATATTGGTCAAATTCTATCACGTGATTTCATTGTCTTTGTACATTAAATAATTCCGTATTAGCTTGCTTACGCACTTGTCTATACACAAAAATAACACACCCAGAAGAGAGAAACTCCGATGTTCTTCACACGAATGTTTATCCCAAGTGGGAATCGAACCCACGACTACATGTTTGTAAGGGCTTAAATTGATAAGATAAGATTCTTCTGACGCCGAAAGGGTTTTAGAAGAAAGTTACAGTTTAGTAAACCATATAAGCCATCGTGCATCTTGACTACTAAGCCTAACACCTTTTATAACATTAATGGATCCTTGTCGTCAGCCGATAGTCTCATCCATTGTTGGACGTAGGCCACCCCATTTGCTTGCCACTTCCGCCTATCCTCGACTATTCTCACACACACACACACACACACACACACACACACACACACACACACACACACACTCACACTCTCTCTCACACACACACACACACACACACACACACACACACACACACACACACACACACACACACACACACACACACACACACACACACACACACACACACTGGCACACTCACTCTCACACACACACACACAGACACACATACACACACACTCACACACACACACACACACACACACACACACACACACACACACACACACACGCTCTCTCTCTCTCTCACACACACACACACACACACTGTCACACACACACACACACACATACCCACACACTAGTCTTTAGTATTTTGTAATTAGCATATAGTTTGTATAACTGTGTAATACGACACTAACATTTGTTATTTCTTTTGAATAAATAAAGTATTATTATTATTATTATTATTTGCACCGAACTCACAGGCAGTCCTACGCAGATTACTTATGAGTCGCAAAATAATTGTGTTAGATATCATTTTTCATATAAAATATCTGGTTAATCTGGGCCGCAGCCGTACTTTGGGCATCAGAGACTGATAAAATACATATATATTTATAAATACATACTTAAATACATAATCACACCCAGATACGGAACAAACACCGATATTCAACACACGAATATTTGTCCCGAGTGGGAATCGAACCCACGACTCTTGGAACGGTCAGCCAGGGTCACTAATGTTGTTCCGCCGAGCCAGTCAATAATATTGGGTATATTTTCGAAATCAGATCAATCTAATATTATGGACATTCCAAATGCATCAAGCCGCTCAAGCCTACCATCTCAGTCTTAATTCGTTTGCCTACAACAAAGTATCGCATCTGTAACTCCTTACATTGCGTAAAGAATATTAAGAAGGGGTGGAAGGGGGTCAATTGTGGCACATGATGAATAGAAAGACAGTTATTCATTACCTTTGGGGGTCGAAAGGGGTTTTTAGCACGTTGGGTTGAAAAATTGGAGGGGTCTACGGAAGTTTTCGAAGATGCGTATTTTGAAGTTAATCAATAAGCTATAATATTTCTGGATTTTTCAAATGAAACGGTAATATTATAGTATAACACGTACTCAATACTGGAATGTTTATTTTGATGGAGACTATGACAATACTTATTATTAGTTGTGTTTGATGTTCGATCTCGCATCAAACAGTAATACATTTAATTGATAAAAATATTTTGATTGACACATTATTTATTTTTATATGATTATTAACAAATTATTTTTAATTTATTTGACTGGCTCGGTGGAACAGTTGTCAGTGACCTACAGTTCCAAGAGCCGTGGGTTCGATTCCCACTCGGGACAAATATTTGTGTGACTAACATCGGTGTTTGTTCCGTGTCTGGGTGTATTATTAAATATATTTAAGTTTATTTGTGTATCCACTGTTGATTCTGATTTCCGTAAGTGCTTAAGCTACTTACCACGGGATCAGATCAATGTATGTGATGTTGTGTAATATTTATTATTATATTTATTTATTTAGTAAAATAACTTACAATTATTTTTATACAATACTAGTGACCGACCCTAGTTTTGCTTCGGGTTTATTGTACATAAAAACATGAATCTTAAATCCTTCTAAAAAACACCATCAAAATTAATTGCGTAGTTTTAAGTCATCGTACAGACAGCGGGTAGGGACTTTGCTTTATACTAGGTAGTATTTGGTTTTTTTAACATTAAAACACAAAGTAGAAAACTAAATTGTGTTGTGATCGAGAATAATTTTATAATTAAAGCATAAGGACCTAAGTATTTCCGTGAAAATTATTCAAAAACAATTTGCATCATAAGTCGTACTAACGAGAAAAAGTACTTTTAAATTATTTACTAGCACTGATTACACTCACACTCCACAATAAATATTATGAGTAAATTTTTAGCCATTACAACGACGATAATTTAAAAAGTTCCCAGCTTAACTGCGATGATAACTTAATAGTTAGCCAACTAGCCCGCCAGTGTTGCCAGTAGCGGCCGCGAAGTGTTGCCAGATTTATGATCCTTCCCCCCCCCCCCTACTCCTCTCCCTATGCTTTGTTTTGTTTTAATTCTCTTGGCTAGGTTTATTTATATGTTTTTATCAAGAATTTTGTTACGTACATAAATGAAGTAATAATAATTTACTTAATTGTATAAGTAATTACTATCCTAAAATAACATAAACTATTCATTTATAATCAGTAGGTGAAACTTTTAGCCTTTCTGTTGACAATTCAAATAGCATTATCAAAAGCATTATCAAAAAGAGAATGAATATCTAAGAAACAGAACAACTTATCTTGCTTTTAAAATCCTGTTTTTTAAAAAGAAAACGAAAATCTATGAAACTTAACAACTTACTTTGCTCTCAAAATACTGCTTTTTATAGCCAGTTTAATTTATTCACTAAAAAAAAACAAAAATGTTGCGGCTAAACAGTCGAAAAAACACGCACTTCCTAAAACTTCTAAAAACAAAAACAAACCATTCCAACCCCATTAGTTGCCACTAGGCCCAACCCAACCCTAAACCGCTCTCAGAGATACAATAAACGAAAACAAAAACCGCCAACACCTAAGAGCCTGCGAAAATTATGCCGCTTAAAAAGCATTAATAACCACCCCCCGGCTCCTTGCGCCATTTTCTCGTCCTTCGTTCATTAAAACTGTAGAAAAACACCTCCGGGGGTAGCTCCCACCCGCCCCCGTCCGGTATAAAGAAGAAGAAATATGGATCAATAAAGAAATTGCTCGGTGCCCAATGGTAGCTAGGCTGGCACTCACACAGCGGTCTTCTTAGTGTGCGTCGCTTGGACGGAGCGAGGGCATTTTTTGCCCACTGCAGCACGGGTCGGTTAAGATGGTAATAATGGGTGTTAAGGCGTTTTGTTGGTAATGGTTTGAAGATTTTTTTTTAGGGTTGGTTTATTTTTTGTTTTTTTTTTATGGAAATTGTGAGCTTTATGATTGGGAAACGATCGAGTGTTTTAAGCAGATGCAGAGTTTTTTTGTAATGATTCATTAATTGATCATAAACGTTTAAATTTTTTAAATCAATAAATAAAAAAGACGTGTGGCACTCGGGGACTACCGCGGTATAGCTATTGAGAGAGTCTATAGAAAAGCTATACAATAGATTAAAAACATTTAAGATACTCATAGAATAAACGTTCACTTCGTACTTATTATCCTTTGTTGTTATGAATGGTGGATGAATTGTTAAGAATGAGGGTTATGGTAGTCATGTGGACAGTTATTTACATTAAAATGTTATAAATTCTAGCATTGAAGTAATTACTGCTCTACTAGTATTTTATTCGTGAAAAGATTTGGTTATTGTTTTGAAACAACATTAGTTGGTAATTCGATCGATTTATGGCATTTGTAAGTATTTTTTTCGACTGTGAGCATTTGAGGGTTACCAATAAAAAAAAGATAATGATGACACATTAATTCAATAATTTTTTTTCGTGAGCTTTTTTAATATTTAGATATGTAACCAATTACGGAAAGTCGAATGCAAAAATATAGAGCTCTCGATTTTCTATTTTGCTTATAAATCTTTTATTATAAATTTGTTTACTAACATTTCAGTGAATTAATTGCTGTTTGTTAAATACATAATGTATATACAGTTA